>CM056060.1:63477726-63986159 GCA_029574335.1 Rana kukunoris | reverse complement strand
AACAGCAGTCAAGCCAAATGCCGCAAACTGGAAATACAGACCCTCACCAAGCCGGGAGTCAGCTTGCTACCGTTGTGGGAATACAGACCATGACCACAAAGTCTGCCGGTTTAAGGATCAGACCTGTTATAATTGCGGTAGGACCGGACATCTGAAACGAGTTTGCCGTAGCAAGAAGGTGCGAGATAAACAACCTCTGAACCCCAAGACAAAGACATATATGGTGGGAAGATATACATCATCATCTGAGTCAGAGGATGAGGAAGTGCTCCACAGATTAGACATACATCATATGCATGCAGCACCCTCCGCAATGACTGTAGATGTAACCATTGAGGGAAAGAAACTCAAGCTGGATGTAGACACAGGAGCAGCAGTTTCAGTTATCACCCAGAAACAATGGAGACAACTTCAGACCCGAAGAACTGTCCGCCCAACACCAATCAAACTGCAGACATACTCAAAGCAGATACTCCACCCACTGGGTTACGCAAAAGTAAAGGTATTGTACAAGGGTCAGACAAAGAGACTGCCATTATATATCCTGAAAAATGGGGGACCCCCTCTCTTTGGGAGAGACTGGATTGCTCACTTTGGTATACCACACATCGCCATAAGTCCCTGTAACGCCGTCACCATTCCATTAGGAGATAATTTGGGATGGGTGGTGTCCCTGAAGCAGCGGTTCCCAAAGGTTTTTGATGACCAGTTGGGATAAATAAAACATGACTGTGTGAGACTCAAGCTGAAACCCAACGCTCAGCCTAAGTTCTTGAAAGCTCGGACAGTACCTTTCGCACTCCGAGCAGGTGTGGAAGCAGAACTAAGTCGGCTGGAGGAACAAGGTGTCATCTCAAAGGTAGAGCACAGCGAGTGGGCATCACCAGTTGTACCGGTAAAGAAAGCGAATGGGGACTTGCGCATTTGTGGCGATTTTCAGATGGCACTGAACTCTTAACTGGAAATAGACCAGTATCCCCTACCCAGAGTAGATGACATTTTTGCCTCTCTTGCAGGTGGTTAAAAGTTCACCAAGCTTGATCTCAAACAAGCATATTTACAGTTTGAGGTCCATCCTTCTTCCCGCAAGTTTCTGACCATCAACACCCACAAGGGACTGTATGAATATAATCGGATGGTGTTTGGGGTAGCCTCTGCCCCAGCCATTTGGCAACGAAAAATGGACGAGATTTTGGTGGACATTCCTTTCACGCAGTGCCTGCTAGATGACATGCTCATCACGGGACGGACTGACCAGGAACACAAGCAGAATGTGGAGCTTGTGTTGGGGAGACTCCAAGAACAGGGTCTGAAAGTGAACTTAGCAAAATGCCAATTCATGGTGCCTAAATTGGAGTTTTGTGGCCACCTTGTGGATGCAGAAGGTATACACACCACAGAAGCCAAGGTTGATGCTTTAGTCAAAGCTCCAGCCCCAACCAACGTCCAGCAGCTGCGATCATACCTTGGCTTGCTGAACTATTACCACAAATTCCTGCCAGATCTAGCACACACCTTGTTTCCGTTGAACAAGCTTTTGGAGAAACACTCCAGATGGGACTGATCGGCTGCATGCCAGCGTGCTTTTGAAGTTTCTAAGCGGAAGCTGTTGGCGTCACGCATGCTCGTGCACTATGACCTCCAGAAGCCTCTCACCTTGGCTTGTGATGCCTCACCCTATGGTCTGGGGGCGGTACTATCCCACATCTTACCAGATGGGTCAGAAAAACCAGTGGCATTTGCCTCCAGGTCTTTGACAAAAGCAGAAAGCAATTACTCACACATTGACAAAGAGGCTCTTGCGCTGATATGGGCAATTAAGAAGTTTCATCTTTACCTGTATGGTAGGGAATTCACCATACTGACGGACCATAAACCACTCCTTCAGATCTTTAGCCCTGACAAAGGCATCTCCCAGACTACTGCGGCCCGTCTCCACACTATGCCCTATTCTTGGGGGCATACAGCTACAAAATTCAGTATCGTGGTCATGATGCCAATGCTAATGCGGACGCAATGTTCCGACTGACAGGGAGGTCCATGGACTTTTCTCCACCGGTCAAGAGTTGTCTTTACACCAGCCTGTCCTTCTTGTCTTCTGAAGAGATAGCAGCCCATACAACCAATGATACCTTTCTGAAAACAATACTCTCCTGGGTACGGTCCGGTTGGCCTGCAACTGTCACACAGGAGTATGAACCTTATTTCCGTAGGCGTATGGAATTAACTGTGGCTGGCAACTGTGTTTTATGGGGAGACCGAGTGATCATTCCACAGACCCTCCGGAGACACATTCTGGACTTGCTACATACCGGTCATCCCGGGGGCACCCGTATGAAACAAAAGGCCAGAGGCTATGTGTGGTGGCCAAACCTAGACTCAGATATCGCAACATATGTGAATGCTTGTGCTGGATGTGCACAAACGGCAAGAGACCCTCCTCAAAGGGTGCGTCCAGCCCTGGACTTGGCCCACGTTTCCTTGGTTTCGCCTACACTTGGACTTTGCAGGCCCGATCAGAGGACACACCTTCTTGATCATAGTGGACGCCCATTCAAAGTGGCCTGAGGTCATTCCTGTTACTCAGCCAACGACTAAGGCAACGGTTTCCATACTGTTACATCTCGCTGCTACGTTTGGATACCCCAGAGAGATCGTCACGGACAATGGTGCATAATTCACCAGTCAGGAGTTTCAGCGTTTCCTGACTGCCCACAACATCAAGCACAAGTTGACCGCACCTTACCACCCAGCTACAAATGGTCAAGCAGAGAGGTTTGTGCAGACTTTCAAACGCTATTTCAAAGCTACAGTGGCTGCAAGTAAACAACAGTCTCTGTCACCCCAGCAGCTGGACTCCTTCTTTTCTGCTTACAGAAACACACCACATGCAACCACTGGTAAAACTCCAGCAGAACTCCTTCTGGGTCGGCAGCCATGGACTGTTTTGGATATGCTCCGCCCTCAAACAGTCCAGAAACATGTACTGCAGTCCCAAGACAAGATGGTCAAACACAATGAGCTTCCCGGATTCACAGCCCAACAAAAGGTATGGACCCGATCTTATGGGTCTTCCAACACCCGTTGGCTTCCTGCTGTCATTGCAGAGACTTTGGGACCCAAGATGTACAAGGTCCGCCTGGAAGATGGTTCCATTTGCAGACGTCATGCGGATCAACTGCGTCCTCGTTCTCAACTGCCCGAATCCCTGATGCCGGCTGAACCACCAGTGTCTCAAGGTTCTGCTCCCAGCGGATCAGGATGCACAGAGACTGATGTTTGTGGGGACTCTGAACTTTTGATATTCGATGATTTTATTAAGTTTAACAGTGGTACAAAGTACAAGTAATACTCGTACGTCGTGCAACGACGTTGTGGGTTACATAACATCAAGACAACCATATTCGCTAATATATAGTGTCTCAGGCAGATTAACCTAAAGTAGGGAATACAATGAATATAGACACTCGTTTGGTCCTCTCCCCTGTCGCGAAACACCCCACATGGGAACATTAGTGCCATGCGAGAGGAGAGAGGACGTATAGTAGAGAACCTCTGTGTAGCGTAGTCGTCCCCTGAGGGACTCAGTTTACCTGATAATCAGGAGAGAAGACATGCAAAAAAGCAAACAACCAAAGAAAAACAGTAAAAAAATAGTAAACATACCATGTACAATATAGGTATTGCTCGGTCAAGAAAGATGCCAGCATAATGTGGGCTATAGTATCACTTGGTGGTTGTAGCCTCCGTCCAGTCGAGCCAGGGCTGCCAGAGTGCCTGAGTTCTAGGGGACTGGCCAGTGTTGGCTGAGGTTATAGTCTCATAACTGAAGTGTAATGCCACTAAATCTATGACCTGGCCTATAGAAGGGATCCGATCCGACTTCCAGTGTCTTGCTATGTTAAGCCTGGCTGCTAGAAGTATGTGTGTGGTAATGTGTCTGACAGGCTGTGGAATGTCGTCAATGGTCAAGTTAAGTAGGGCCAGATCAGGCGAAGGGGGTAGGTTGACGCTGGTAGTGTCCTTAATCAGCTCGTATATGTCGATCCAGTATCGTTGAATGTTAGGGCACTGCCAGAAAATATGCAATAGATCACCTTTAAAGGTTGTACACCTCCAGCAAACGCTGGAGGTGTTAGTGCTAAAAGAGGCCAATTTAGCGGGGGTCAGGTACCATCGTAAGTGGATTTTAAGGAAGGTGTGTTTGTCATGAAGAATGCTGTAGAAGTGGGAGATACCCTTGGTCGTCGAAGCAGGGTCAGTGAGATAGGCCCACGTTTTGGAAGGTATACAGTAAAGGGGAAGCGGCATGGTGTGCAGGCAATGGTGTATACGCAGATAGGTAAAGTGATCAGAGTCCGGGAGGTTATATTCAGTTTGGAGCTGAGAGAAAGTTTTGGGACGGTCGTCCTGCAATAAGTCGTGTAAGTTATGGATCCCTTTAGAGGACCACCTTGACAGTGGCAAGTCGGGTGACAGGAATAGGAGAGATTCTAGAGGAATCACAAAAGGGGACGTGATAGGTTCTAACTCGAGGAGGGAGATCAGCTTTCCCTATGCTTGGACTGATGCCTTTACAGGAGGAGACACGGAGGGTGGGACGAGGGCGCCCAGAGGGGTGCTTAGCAACCAATTCTTTAGGTTGGGCCTGGTGAGAGAGTGGCTTTCCACTTGACTCCATGTTGAATAGTTGAGCGGTTGGAACCACCCGGGTAATTGGGCCAAAATGGCTGCCGTATGGTAATCTCTAAAGTCTATCGAGCCTGTGCCCCCTGCATATTTGTGTTTAGTCAGTATGTGGTGCGCGCACCTGGGTTTTTTCCCACTCCAAAGGTATTTGTTATACATTGTTTGAAGGGATTTGAAGAACGAGGCAGGTAATAAAATGGGGATGGACCTAAAGAAGTATAGAATTTGAGGTAGACAAATCATCTTAAAGGCTGCGAGTCTCCCTGACCAGGAGAGTTCGTGTTTTGCCAGGGATTGTGAGGTCTTTTGAATGCTTTGTAGCATCGGCAAGAAGTTACAGGAGTAAAGATTCTTGAGTGACCTTGGTAATTGAATGCCCAGGTAAGAGATGTCAGTATGTGCCCAAGTAAACGGGTGTTGGAGTTGCAGGAGATTCCTGGTTGTGGCGTTAATGTTAATGTCCAGTATAAACGATTTAGTTGTGTTGACCTTATAGTATGATACCGAGCTGAACCAATGTAACAGTTTTTGTACCTCTGCCAGGGAGGAAGTTGGATCTGTGAGGATTAGGATGACATCATCCGCGAACAGGCTAATTTTGTGGGATTGCGTGCCAATTTGAAGGCCTGATATGGCGGTGTTGGAGCGGACACGTTCCGCCAGGGGTTCCATGAGCATGTTGAAAATGAGTGGGGATAGGGGACACCCCTGTCGCGTGCCATTGGTAATGGAGAAGGGACATGACAGCATGCCTTCTGTAAAGACTTGGGCCATAGGGGTAGTGTACAGAGCTAAAATGGCATCGAGAATTAGGCCCTTGAATCCAAATTTTTGAAGGACTGCTTCAAGGTATGTCCAGTGAACCCTGTCGAACGCCTTCTCTGCATCCAAGGAGAGGAGCAGAGAAGGCGTTCCGGTGGATTCTGCGTGGTGAATTAGGTTAAGCATCCTCCTGGTAGCGTCTGATGTTTGCCTGCCTTTTGTGAATCCTGTTTGGTCTCTGTGTATGAGATCAGGCATAATGTCTATTAAACGCAAGGCTATGGTCTTGGCGTAAATTTTTAGGTCGAGATTAAGCAGGGATATCGGGCGAAAATTGTGTGGGGCGTTAGGTTCCTTCCCTGGCTTTGGCAAGGTTATAATCAGTGCTTTTAAATATTCTTTCAGAAAGGAGGAAGAGGAGGCAGCGTTGTTGAACACTTCCGTAAGGTATGGGGCTAAACAGGAAGAGAATTGCTTATAATATTCTGCTGTTAAGCCATCTGGGCCTGGTGCTTTGCCACTGGGTAGGGCTGTTATTGATCTATTAATTTCTTGCACTGTGAATGGGGCATTGAGTGTTTCTAAGTGTTGTGCAGTCAGGGAGGGGAGGTCAATGGGATGGAGAAAGTCATCGATCTCTGTGCGCGTAGGTTGTGGGGTGCTAGGATCACGATGTAGATTGTAAAGATCACCATAATAGGTGCTGAATGCATCAGCTATGTCCTGGGGGTTCGTCAAGGGGAGATTCGTACGGGGGTGGGAAAGTTGTTGGATCTTAGTTTTGGCACGTCTGCCCTTTAGTCGTTGTGCTAACTTTTTCCCCGCCTTGTTAGAGGTGGAATATGATGTCACTTTAAGTTTCCTCTGGAGGAATTCATAGGAGTGGAGAAGCAGAGTCTTGAGCTCCTGTCTCAGGGAAATCAGGAGTTTTAGTTGTGAGTCTGTGGGGTTAGTCTTGTGGCTTGTCTCTAACGTCGCTATCTGGGCTGTCAAGTCATCGATACGCTGCGTCCTCTCTCTCTTAAGGCGTGAGCTCAATTGTATTAACATTCCTCTCATATATGCTTTGTGAGCGCTCCACACCACAGCAGGGTCAGACACAGAGCCATTATTCAATTGGAAAAAGTCAGCGATCTGTGCACGATCACTGGCGTGTATTTGTCAGTTTGGAGCAGGTAGTTGTTAGCTCGCCAGAGGAACGTGGTCTGTTGCAGATTTGAATCTTCAACTAGTATTGAAACAGGGGCGTGGTCTGACCATGTCGTGGTGTGGATCGCAGATGCGCAAATCCTCTGCAAGATCCATTTATCCGCTAGAAACAAGTCAATTCTAGAATACGTGCGGTGCCTGGAGGAGAAAAAGGTAAAGTCCTTCTCAGAGCCGTGGAGACAGCGCCAGACATCGTAGAGATTGTGAGTTGAAAGAAAATTCTTTAGGGGCGATCCCTTTCTTTTTGCTGCCGAGGTGGAGTCCAGAAGGACGTCCGGAACTAAGTTGAAATCTCCGCAGAGTATCAGACATCCTTTTTGAACAGTTTTGGTGGCTGTGAGAACTCTGCGGAGGAACTTCAATTGCTGCGTGTTTGGGGCATAAGTGTTCACAAGGGTATACGTAACACGATTTATGGAGCAGATGAGGATTAGGAAACGACCTTCAGGGTCAGCAATGAAGTTTATCCGTTGAAAGTCCACCGTATCTTTGATTGCAATCATGACACCTCTAGATTTGGTGGAGTGGGGAGCATGAAATACGTGTGGGAACTGACGGTTAGAACAAAGGGGTAAGTCCGATGGCAGTAGATGGGTTTCCTGGATACACAGCACATCACTACGGAGGGTCTTGGCGGTCCTCCATAGTGAGTGGCGCTTGGCAGGATGGTTCAGGCCGTTAACATTCAGGGAGAGGAATGATAGCGGCATCTTGATGATGGCAGAGTGTGAATGCAGTAGCTTAACACTTACAGTTAGAAGTTGCAGATCAGAACTGGGGAAGTCCAGGAGATATGGTCAGCAACAGGTGTGAGGCAGTCCAGAAGCCTAGGGGCGAGCGTGACAGAGAGCTGCAAGTAGAGCAATACGTTAGATATGGCGTCCGTAAAACGTGAAAGAGAAGAAAAAAACAAAAACAAAAAAAAAAAACAGCAAACTAAGAGAAACTTATGAAGGTAGTGGCGAACACCACTGTAGCCTTCAACCAGGGGGGTTGAGCAGTCAGTAACGCGGGAGAGTAAATAGATCAAGGATAACAGGCGTCAAAGCCCAGGGGAACCAGAGTGACGTATTTTGGCCGCATTTCCCAGGAAAAGCAACATTTCTCAGGTGTGAGCTGGGACCAAGCTTCTGCGAGGAGTCGGAGCCCTTTTTTTGAGCGGAGCGGCGTTGGGAGGTTCAGTGAGAATTCCCCAGTTGTGGAGGAGTCGCAGGCCCTTATTGAGATCGTTGATCGTGTGGGTCTGACCGTTTCTCGCAATGAGGAGGGTGGCCGGGTATCGCCACTTGTATTGCATTTTGTGGTTTTGGAGACCTTTGGTGATCGGACTCAGTTGTCTGCGCAGTTGGAGAGTGTATTTAGAGAGGTCCGGGTAGAACTGGACTCCGGCAAACGGCGCCGGCAAGGGTGATTTGGCCTTGACCCCCGTCAGCAACCCTTCCTTAGTGTGGTAGAAGTGAATCCTCATCAGGACATCTCTGGGTACTGTAGCCGCTAAGTGGGATGGCTTGGCTATTCTGTGTATCCTGTCGATGATCAGCTCCTGTGGGGATGCGTCAGGTAAGACAAGGCGCATTTGGTCGGTGGCATAGCGTGGGAGGTCCGCAGGTGCAATGTTTTCAGATACGCCACGCAGTTTCACATTATTCCTGCGAGACCTGTCCTCTAAATCAGCCAGCTTGGCGCGCATCCATGCCTGTTCATCTTTAACATCTTCACAGTAATCAATGACCTCGTTAACTGTGGACGTGCAGTCAGTGAGGCCTTTCTCCACAGCATCCACCCTGAGATCTAGTGTGCGGATGTCTGAGGTAATTTTAGTGAACAGGGAGGAGAGATCAGACATGAGGGAGGTCTGCAGGGACAGCAACATGTCCTTTGGAGTTGTGTCCATGACCGGCTGCCCAGAGGTAGGGAAGGAGGCCACAGAGGAATGCAGGGCCTGACTGGATGGGAGAGGGCCGAAAGCCGGGACCTCGATTTGCGGCCGCAGCGTCCGCTGCGGCGGCGTGTCTAGCCGCATCTTAGCTTTCGCCGGGCTAGTGGGCAGGGGATCGCTCTCCTGGGGGTCAGGGAGATCCGCAATGGTACCTGTGTCCTGTTGGTCCACCGGGGTTTCTTCCGGGAGGTCAGTGTAGGAGCCGCGCCGTGCGGCCTGGCCGGCGCCATCTTGGGAGGCTCGGTTCCTCTCCGCCGGCTTGTAAGCAAACTCTGTGAGTTTGCGGGGGATGTGCTCCGTGAGCCTCTTCCTCGATGTGCTCGGCGTAGACTCCATTGTCCCCAGAGCTAGGATGGGCGCAGAAGAGGTTGTGATGGCGGCCTATGTTGTAGATTGTGTCCCCTGGATGACGAGCTGCAGTATTAAGCGTCCATCTTCCACTCCAGCCGGACCGGGACTCTGAACTTTTGAACTCAGCTCCAACAGAGCCCTCCAGCTCTGGTCCGGAGGTCTGTTTACCCTCTGAGTTGGGGGACCCCTTCTTGGCCCCGCCCTGTTTCCTCCGGTCCCGAATCGCTGGATGCCTGGCCTCAACGACACTGTTGCCCTCCTGAACGGTTGCAGTTGCAAGAGCGGTTACGAGACTTTCGACGGTAATTCTGTGTTTGGAGGACTGTTATTGGACAGTTATCAGTTAATGTTTTGTGCCTGTTATTGTTTTATTGTTTTTTTTTCTTTTTTTTTTGAGGGATAGATGGAAGGTGTTATACCTGAAGGGTTCCACATGTACTGGCACTTTAAGGCTGGCTCCACCCAGCAGTGATGACAAGGGTCAAGGGGTACAGTGGCCATCTTAGAGTGTGCTCATGTAGGAAGCAGATAAGATGTACTGTCCTGAGATGCATGTTGCAGTGTACAGCCTGTACTGAAATAAACATTCATTGCTCCAGACCAGTCTTGTGTCTCTCACAACACACAGGACATCACAATCACGTCATCTCTGTTATAGGGGGACTTGATCGATGATGTCACACCTACACCCACACCCCCCTACAGTTGTAAACACACAGGGAACACACAAATCCTATAGTGCCCCATTGTGGTTAACTCCCAAACTGCAACTGTCATTTTCACAGTAAACAATGCAATTTAAATGCATTTTTTGCTGTGAAAATTACAATTGTCCCAAAAATGTGTCAAAATTGTCTGAAGTGTCTGCCATAATGTCGCAGTCATGAAAAAAATCGCTGATCACCGCTATTAGTAGTAAAAAAAAATTTTTTTTTATAAAAATGCAATAAAACTATCCCTTAGTTTGTAAACGCTATTAATTTTGCGAAAACCAAAAATAGGTAGAAGAATACGTATCGGCCTAAACTGAGGGAAAAAAATATATATATATATTTTGGGGGGATATTTATTATAGCAAAAAGTAAAAAATATTGTATTTTTTTCAAAATTGTCGCTCTATTTTTGTTTATAGCGCAAAAAATAAAAACCGCAGAGGTGATCAAATACCACCAAAAGAAAGCTCTATTTGTGGGGAAAAAAGGACGCCAATTTTGTTTGGGAGCCACGTTGCACGACCGCGCAATTGTCAGTTAAAACGACGCAGTGCCGAATCGTAAAAAGGGGCAAGGTCCTTTAGCAGCATTTTGGTCCGGGTCTTAAGTGGTTAAAAATTCTATAACATTTCCGGGCAAAACACACAAAGTACCTCTTTTCTAAATTGCTGAGATGCCCACATTTTTAAGTTTATCAACATAAATTTCATACTGATACGTTCACAAAGGCCGCGTGTTTCCAACGATGAAGTCGCTGTTTCGATAGCATGTACGGTTGTGGATTTATTAAGGTTTGTTTGAAGGGTTCCCTCGGCATTAGGTGTGTGGATGTAAAGGGTTTGTAAAGGTATTTCTTTCCCTAAATAGCTTCCTTTACTTCAGTGCAGGGGGGAGGGGCGACCAGGACAGTCAGGACACTCTCTACTTTGCAGATAGAGAAAGGAGCTGTGTGTTATTAGGCATCCTGCTAGCCCCCTCCCCCTCAAGAGGCTTTCTCCACACCAGGGAGAAAGCCTTGCATTACTGTTTGTAGTTACAGACAGAAGTTTAGGAAGTGAGGATTTCTCAGAAGAAATAAGGACATTTAAAAGCAAAATGGAAGGATGAGGTAAGTGAAAGAGGACTGCACTAAGGTAAAGGAAGCTATTTAGGGAAAATATTTTTACCTTTACAACCCCTAATGATCAAAGAGAGGCTTTATAAGTACTGAAGGAACATTGCTTGAATGTCCTAAAGATAGTGTAGTGGTTATGGTGAATGGCTTTGGTGCAGGCTTAGCAATTCAGCTATTCAGCATTCCCACGCATTTTCCTCAGGAAATGCATTTTCTAGTTTCAAACAACATTTGAACAAACAGAATTTTAATACAAATATTATGATGAATTTTAGTACACAGTTTTGTTTTAAAATTCTACTAATGTACACTCAGCCTATAAACAACTCACCACTGTAAAATCAGTAAACAAAGCTCTACTCAAATCTATTCTAGAGACCCATTTATCCCCATAGAGTGCTGCCATCTTGTCTCTCATTTAGCAAAGTAAAGGTGAATTCAGGCTGTCATTTACAGCCTACATATCAAAGACATCTTTGTCCTTCCTGTGACAGTTTAGTATCACAATGTCTACTAGGGATGAGCCGAACACCCCCGGGTTCGGGTCGCACCAGAACGTTCGAACAGACCGCGGGTTCGCGCGAACATTTAGAACCCCATTGAAGTCAATGGGACCCGAACGTTCAAATTCAAAAACGATCATTTTAAAGACCAAAATTTAATTTAATGTTGGAAAACGTCTTTCAGAACCCGGGTCTTGCCCCAGGGAACATGTATCAATTGACATTTTTTTTTTTTAAAACGGAAGTTTTTTCCAAGGCAGCCATTTTAACCACTTAAGGACCGCTGCACGCACATTTACGTCCACAGAAGGGCACGGCTGGGCACAAGGGCGTAAATTTACGTCCTCGCCTAGTAGCGGGTCGGGGGTCCGATCGGGACCCCCTCCGCGGCGTGCGGCGGTCCCCGTGTCTCCAGGAGCGATCCGGGACGAGTGGGCGGATGTCCGTCTTTGCCCGCCCCCCCGCGATCGCTCCCAGCCAATCGCTGCGCTCCGGCCTGCCTTGTCACTTCCTCCTCCTGTGTTTACACAGGAAGGGGGAAGTGATGTAATCTCTCATCGCAGCGGTATTTCCAACCGCTGCGACGAGAGAAACACCTCACAGTAAGTGTGCACGAACACTACACTGACATACACACACATAGGCACACTTAACCCCTTGCGATCTGCCCCCCCACCCCCCTGTCACAGTGTCACTGAATGCAGTGATCTAATCACTGCATTTAGTGTCAGTGTGACAGGCAGTGTAAAAGTCAGTTAGTGTTAGGTTCAGGATTTTAACCCCCTGATCACCGCCCTAGTTAACCCTTTCACTCCCTATTGCCAGCGTCACTAAGCGATAATTTTTCTGATCGCTGTATTAGTGTCGCTGTTCCCGCTAGGTAGCTATTTTTTTTTATTGCAATTTTTTTTTTTACTAAAGACATGTGGCTAAATAAATTTTGGCCTAAATGTTTGACTAAAATGTAGTTTATTTGATTTTTTTTTTTAACAAAAAGTAAAAAATAGTGTTTTTTTTTCAAAAATGTCGCTCTATTTTTGTATATAGCGCAAAAAATAAAAATCGCAGAGGTGATCAAATACCACCAAAAGAAAGCTCTATTTGTGGGAAGAAAAGGACGCAAATTTTGTTTGGGAGCCACGTTGCACGACCGCGCAATTGTCTGTTAAAGCGACGCAGTGCCGAATCGCAAAAACACCTTGGGTCATTTACCAGCGTATTGGTCCTGGTCTTAAGTGGTTAATGATGCTTAAAGTGAAAAAAATAAATGAAAAATTCCTTTAAATATCACACCTGCTGGCTGTCTATAGTAGTGGCACGTGTTTATAAATGTCCCTGCACAACATGAGAGTACTATAAGAAAAAAGTAATTTAATACTGCTTGCGCACGTGCTGTGTGGCAACAATATGTCAAATATTTTAGCGGTGGTGGGGGGCCATTATTGTTTTGTGAAATAAACATTGTAGAAAAAAGGGCACCACTCAAACATACTGTAATTGGAGCGCAACAAGGAGCCACGTGCAAAGTATTGCATCAACATTTTTTATTAAGCACCCCTGTCAAACAGGGGCAGAAAAATTGTGCCTTGGGCACAACACAACACAAGCCTCACAATAACTCCAATTGGAGCACAACAAAGAGCCACGTGCAAAGTATTGCATCAAAAATTGTTATTAGGCGCCCCTGTTAAACAGGGGCAGAAAAATTGTGCCTTAGACACTGGTGGCGGAGCCCAGAAACATAACATTTCTTACTAGCTATCAGCAAGAAAAGTGAGGAGGAGAAGGATATTCCATCAGCAGCATAAGAGGACAGTCACTCAGCATCAGCATACACAGTCTAAAAGGGATCCGACATTTCAACAAAAAATATTATCCAGTAACATCAGCATCAGGTGCTTGGTAGCTGGTGTTGATCCAAGCCTGATTCATTTTGATGAAGGTCAGTCGATCAACAGAGTCGGTGGAGAGGCGCACCCTGTGATCGGTCACAAAGCCTCCAGCAGCACTCAATGTGCGTTTTGAAAGAACACTGGATGCAGGGCAAGCCAGTAGCTCAATTGCGTACTGTGCAAGCTCTGGCCAGTGATCCATCCTCAAGACCCAGTAAGCCAGAGGATTTTCGGTGGGGATGGTTGCTGGAACCGGTCAGACCTAAAAAATTGCGGACTAAAAAATTGTCTGAATGCATAGATCAGACGGCCACCTTCTCCACCGCTCCTTCTGTGACTCACCGAAGCCTCAGCAAGACTTTGTCCAGAGCCAGGTTTTGGCAATCCCCCCCCGGTTCTGGGAACGCATTGCACTGACCCTTCTGGAAGGCCTCCCGCAGAAGCCACGTAAAAGTCCACGTGTTCCTTGGGACTGTAAATGATCTCTTGAAGACTGCTGCTGCTGATGCTGAGTGCTAGGCTCCACCTCCATGCTACTGATACAATCCTCCTCCTCCTCCTCCTCCTCCTCCTCTTCCTGTGTGCTAGGTGGGCAAGCAGGACCACTGTCTGGGTAAAGGGGGCCTTGAGAGGTAAGGAAGTCCTCCTCTTCCTCCCTTTGTTCTGCCTCAAGGGCCCTGTCCATTATTCCATGTAGCGTGTGCTCCAACATGTGAAAAAGAGGGACAGTCTCACTGATGCATGCACTGTCACTGCTCACCATCCTCGTGGCCTCAAATGTTGACAGGACAGTGCATGCATCCCTGATCAAGGCCCACTGACGTGGTGAAAAAAACCAAGCTCCCCTGACCCAGTTCTGCTGCCATATTTTCACAGGTACTCATTGATGGCCCGCTGCTGCGTGTGCAGCGCTGCAGCATGGCCAATGTAGAGTTCCATCTGGTGGGCATGTCACAAATTAGGCGGTTCTTGGGCAGGTTGTATTCCCTTTGGAGGTCTGTCAGCCGAGCAGTGGCATTATATGACCTCCGGAAATGCACACAGACTTTCCTGGCCTGCTTCAGGACATCCTGTAAGCCCGGGTACCTGCCCAAGAACCGCTGCACCACCAAATTCAGGACATGCGCAAAACAGGGCACGTGGGTGAGTTTTCCCTGTCGCAGGGCAGAGAGGAGGTTGGTGCCATTATCGCTGACCACCATTCCAGGCTTCAACCACCTCTGAGCCTGACCCTGCAGAGCTGACAAAACCTCTTCCCCAGTGTGGCTCCTGTCTCCCAATCACACCAGCTCTAGCACCGCATGGCATCTCTTGGACTGCATTCCTGGGTAGCCCCTCGTACGCCTACGGAGCACGGCTGGTTCTGAGAAAACATCACCACGGGAAGAGGCCACAGAGGAAGAAGAAGAGGAGGGGGTGGAGGAGAGAGGTGTGTCTCAAACAGTAGTAGTGTTTTGGAGACGTGGTGGCAGAACAACCTCAAAAACTACTGTACCTTGCCCTGCGTCCTTCCCAGCTGCCAGAAGAGTCACCCAATGCGCCGTAAAAGACAGGTAACGTCCGTGTCCATGCCTGCTGGACCATGAGTCAGCGGTAATATGCACCTTACCACTGACCGGCCTGTCCAGCGAGGCATGGACATTGCCTTCCACATGCCGGTAGAGAGCCGGAATCGCCTTCCGTGAGAAAAAGTGGCGTTTTGGTACTTGCCACTGAGGTACTGCACATTCCACAAACTCATGGAAGGGGGCAGAATCTACCAACTGGAAAGGTAGCAGTTGAAGTGCTAGCAATTTCGCTAAGCTAGCATTCAACCGCTGGGCATGTGGATGGCTGGGATTGTACTTCTTTCGGCGCTGCAGCAGCTGGGGCAGGGAAATTTGCCTGGTACTATCAGTAGATTGCCCGCATGTACTACTACTAATAGGTTGTGACACACCTATTTCTACACCTTCACTGCAGGCTTCAGAGAGGACTGGGGGTCTAGTGGGGTTGGAGGTCCCAGAAGGGCAAGGGGAGGTATGCTTTTGTCTTTGGTGTGGGTCTTTCTGGTGTGCTTGCTAACGAGCTGCATGGCAGGTCGACATATGTCTGGACAAGCATGTGGTACCCAGGCGGTTGATGTTTTGGCCACGCGAGATACGCTTGCAACATATATTGCAAATAGCAAAGGTACGATCTTGTGGACATGTTTCAAAAAAGGCCCACACCAAGGAACTTTTGCTGTACCGGTCAGACACAGCAGCTTCATGCACAAGCGCTGTAGATGTGCGCTGTAATGCAGTTGGTGTGCCCTTAAGCTGACACCTGGAGGGCATCCTGCCTCTTTGGAGATGTGCCTGTGCCTCGTCCTCCTCCTCCTTCTCCTCTCTCCTATCAGGCACCCAGGTAGAGTCAGTGACCTCATCATCCCCTCCCTCCTCATCACTGTCAACAACCTGACAGTATGCTCCAGCTGGGGAAACATCATCACTGCCAGATTGCTGTCCCTCTCGGCCACCCCCTCTCCCTGGACTCACATCAATGCCTTCCTCTATCTGTGTTCCATCATCGGAGCCTTTAAAACGCTGCGCATCTTCATTCAGCATTAGTGTTGCTCACGAATATTCGCTATGAATATTGCATATTCGAGTATTCGCGAATAACTCGAATATCGCAGCGAATATTCACTATTTCGAATCAATCAATTTCGCAATTTTTTTTTTTTATAAAATATAGCTAATATTCGTAAATATCGAATATTCGTGATATTTTATAAAAAAAAAAAAAAAATTGCGAAATTTCGCATTTTTTTTTTTTATATAAAATATCACGAATATTCGATATTTACGAATATTCGCTATATTTTATCCAAAAAAAATAGCGAAATTTCGCAATAATTTTCGGTTTCGCATATGCGAAATTTCGCTATTTTATTTTTTTTATAAAATATAGCGACTATTCGTAAATATCGAATATTCGTGATATTTTATCAAAAAAAAAAATAGCGAAACTTCGCATTAGCGAAATTTCGCGATATTCGATTTCGATTTATAAAATATCACGAATATTCGATATTAACGAATATTCGCGAATATTCTTCGAAATATCGCAAAATCGAATATGGCGTATTCCGCTCATCACTATTCAGCATGTACCCAACACTGTGTTGAAACTTTTGCATTTTTTTTTTTTTATATAAAATATCACGAATATTCGATATTTACGAATATTCGCTATATTTTATCCAAAAAAAATAGCGAAATTTCGCAATCATTTTCGCTTTCGCATATGCGAAATTTCGCTATTTTTTTTTTTTTATAAAATATAGCGACTATTCGTAAATATCGAATATTCGTGATATTTTATCAAAAAAAAATAAAAATAGCGAAACTTCGCATTGGCGAAATTTCGCATATTTTTTTTTTATAAAATATCACGAATATTCGATATTAACGAATATTCGCGAATATTCTTCGAAATATCGCAAAATCGAATATGGCGTATTCCGCTCATCACTATTCAGCATGTACCCAACACTGTGTTGAAACAGTTCGGGGGACTCCTCAGGAGGACACGGTGGGACTAGGGAAGGATTGTGTGATGGCATGGTACAGAGGGAAGAGGAAGCCTTGGCAGCTGCTTTGCCAGACAAACTAAGATCAGTCTGTGTGAGAGAGGTTGAGGAGGATGAGGACGGCTTGGTCATCCGATCTACTATTTTGTGTGCAGGTTGAGGCTCAACACGGCCAGCTCCCGAAAATAAGGACGAGCGGCCACGTGCTGAAGAGGATGCACCGTGTCCACCACCAGCGTTGCCTCTAGATGCAGAGCCTGCTTGCCCTTGTGACGCTCTGCCTTTCTTTGTTGTCCTTCCAGACATTTTAACCACTTGACCACTGGGCACTTAAACCCCCTTCCTAACCAGACCAATTTTCAGCTTTCGGTGCTCTCACAATTTGAATGACAATTACTCAGTCATACAACATTCTACCCATTTGAAATTTTTGTCCTTTTTTTCTACACAAATAGAGCTTTCTTTTGGTGGTATTTGATCACCTCTGGGTTTTTTATTTTTTGCGCTATAAAAGAAAAACGACTGAAAATTCTGTAAAAAAAAAAAAAAATAACTTGTTTCTGTCATATTAGTGGGTTATTTCTCACACACAGCATATGCATACCACAAATTACACCCCAAAACACATTCTGCTATTCCTCCCGAGTATGGCGATACCCCATGTGTGGGACTTTTACACAGCGTGGCCACATACAGAGGCCCAACATGCAGGGAGCACCTTCAGGCGTTCTGGAGCACCCAGACCAATTCTGACATTTTTCTCCTACATGGAAAAATCATCATTTATTTGCTAGAAAATTACATAGAACCCCAAAACATTATATATGCTTTTTTAGCAAAGACCCTAGAGAATACAATGGCGGCCGTTACAACTTTTTATCTCGCACGGTATTTTCGCAGAAATTTATTGAACGCGTGTTTTTAAAAAAAAACTGTTTTGTGCTTAAAACAAAAAAAAACAGTAAAGTTAGCCCAATTTTTTTCATAATGTGAAAGATGAAGTTACGCCGAGTAAATAGATACCCAACATGTCACACTTCAAAATTGCGCACACTCGTGGAATGGCGCCAAACTTCGCTACTTAAAAATCCCCATGCAGGGTATTGGGGTATTGCCGAGTATTGGGGTATTGCCGAGTATTGGGGTATTGCCGAGTATTGGGGTATTGTTGAGTACTGGGGTATTGCCGAGCATTGGGGTATTGTTGGGTACTGGGGTATTGTTGGGTACTGGGGTATTGTGGGGTATTGTTGGGTACTGGGGTATTGTTGGGTACTGGGGTATTGTTGGGTATTGTTGGGTACTGGGGTATTGTGGGGTATTGTTGGGTACTGGGGTATTGTTGGGTACTGGGGTATTGTGGGGTATTGTTGGGTACTGGGGTATTGTTGGGTACTGGGGTATTGTTGGGTACTGGGGTATTGTTGGGTACTGGGGTATTGTGGGGTATTGTTGGGTACTGGGGTATTGTTGGGTACTGGGGTATTGTTGGGTATTGTTGGGTACTGGGGTATTGTGGGGTACTGGGGGATTGCTGGGTACTGGGGGATTGCTGGGTACTGGGGATTGCAGGGTACTAGGGGATTGCAGAGCTGGGATTGATTGAGGGATGGCTGGATCTGTGACTGCATTTGTCACAGATCCAGCCACAGCTCAGCTGCTGACACCCCGCTCCCCCCTCTCCTCGCACACTGTACCGAACGGTACAGAGAGGAGAGGTAGGAGAGGGAGGAACCGGCGTCATCAAATGACGCCGGTTTGTTTACAAGTGATCGCGCCGTCATTCGACGGCGTGATCACGTGGTAAACGGCCGCTATCAGCGGCAATTTACCGTGATCCGTGATTCGCCGGGTCTTCTAGACCCGGCGAGCACGGACACTTTCGCGAGCGCGTCCCAGGGGACGCGCAATCGCGGAAGTGCACGACGACGTCCCAGGGACGTCGTGTCAAAGTAAATCCCCCTGCGCCGTAGCAGTAAAATGCTTATGGCGCAGTGGGGAAGTGGTTAATAGCCTGCACAGGACAAAATCAGAAATAAACAGCACCTGTCCAGTGAGAGCAACTGCGTTTATGGGCAAAAACACAGCAAACGTGCAGTATGATCGACTGCGTTTATGGGCAAAAACAGCAAACGTGCAGTAAGATCGACTGTGTTTATGGGCAAAACCAGCAAACGTGCACTATGATGGACTGCGTTTATGGGCAAAAACACAGCAAACGTATAGTAAGATCGACTGAGTTTATGGCCAAAAACAGCAAACGTGCAGTATGATCGATTGAGTTTATGGGCAAAACAACACAGCAAATGTGCAACGTGCAGTATGGCCGACTGTGTTTATGGGCAAAACAGCACAGGAAACGTGCAGTATGATCGACTGTGTTTATGGGCAAAACAACACAGCAAATGTGCAACGTGCAGTATGATCGACTGTGTTTATGGGCAAAACAACACAGGAAACGTGCAACGTGCAATATGATCGACTGTGTTTATGGCCAAAAAAACACAGCAAACGTGCAGTATGATCGACAGTGTTTATGGCCAAAAACAACACAGCAAATGTGCAATGTGCAGTATGATCGACTGTGTTTATGGCCAAAAACACAGCAAACGTGCAGTATGATCGACTGTGTTTATGGGCAAAACAACACAGCAAACGTGCAACGTGCAGTATGATCGACTGTGTTTATGGGCAAAACAGCACAGCAAACATGCAACATGCAGTATGATCGACTGTGTTTATGGCCAAAAACACAGCAAACGTGCAACGTGCAGTATGATCAAATGTGTTTATGGGCAAAACAGCACAGCAAACGTGCAACGTGCAGTATGATCGACTGTGTTTATGGGCAAAAAAGCACAGCAAACGTGCAATGTGCAGTATGATCGACTGTGTTTATGGGCAAAACAGCACAGCAAACGTGCAACGTGCAGTATGATCGACTGTGTTTGTGAGCAAAACAGCACAGCAAACGTGCAACGTGCAGTATGATCGACTGTGTTCATGGGCAAAACAACACAGCAAACATGCAACGTGCAGTATGATCGACTGTGTTTATGGACAAAAACACAGCAAACGTGCAGTATGATCGACTGTGTTTATGGGCAAAACAACACAGCAAACGTGCAACGTGCAGTATGATCGACTGTGTTTATGGGCAAAAACACAGCAAACGTGCAGTATGATCGACTGTGTTTATGGGCAAAAAACACAGCAAACGTGCATTGTGCAGTATGATCGACTGTGTTTATGGCCAAAAACACAGCAAACGTGCAACGTGCAGTATGATCGACTGTGTTTATGGGCAAAAACACAGCAAACGTGCAGTATGATCGACTGTGTTTATGGGCAAAAAACACAGCAAACGTGCAATGTGCAGTATGATCGACTGTGTTTATGGCCAAAAACACAGCAAACGTGCAACGTGCAGTATGATCGACTGTGTTTATGGAATGGTAATGCAGTGGGTGTGACCTTAAGCTGACCCCTGGAGGGCATCCTGCCTCTTTGGAGATGTGCCTGTGCCTCGTCCTCCTCCTCCTCCTCCTCTTCCTCTCTTCTATCAGGCACCCAGGTAGAGTCAGTGACCTCATCATCCCCTCCCTCCTCATCACTGTCAACAACCTGGCAGTATGCTCCAGCTGGGGGAACATCATCACTGCCAGATTGATGTCCCTCTCGGCCACCCCCTCTCCCTGGACTCACATCAATGCCTTCCTCTATCTGTGTTCCATCATCGGAGCCTTTAAAACGCTGCGCATCTTCATTCAGCATGTACCCAACACTGTGTTGAAGCAGTTCGGGGGACTCCTCAGGAGGACACGGTGGGACTAGGGAAGGATTGTGTGATGGCATGGTACAGAGGGAAGAGGAAGCCTTGGCAGCTGCTTTGCCAGACAAACTAAGATCAGTCTGTGTGAGAGAGGATGAGGCGGATGAGGATGGCTTGGTCATCCAATCTATTTTCTCTGCATGTTGAGGCTCAACACAGCCAGCTCCCGAAAATAAGGACGAGCGGCCACGTGCTGAAGAGGATGCACCGTGTCCACCACCAGCGTTGCCTCTAGATGCAGAGCCTGCTTGCCCTCGTGACGCTCTGCCTTTCTTTGTTGTCCTTCCAGACATTTTAATAGCCTGCACAGGACAAAATCAGAAATAAACAGCACCAGTCCAGTAAGAGCAACTGCGTTTATGGGCAAAAACACAGCAAACGTGCAGTATGATCGACTGCATTTATGGGCAAAAACAGCAAACGTGCAGTAAGATCGACTGTGTTTATGGGCAAAACCAGCAAACGTGCACTGTGATGGACTGCGTTTATGGGCAAAAACACAGCAAACGTATAGTAAGATCGACTGAGTTTATGGCCAAAAACAGCAAACGTGCAGTATGATCGATTGAGTTTATGGGCAAAACAACACAGCAAACGTGCAACGCGCAGTATGGTCGACTGTGTTTATGGGCAAAACAGCACAGCAAACGTGAAACGTGCAGTATGATCGACTGTGTTTATGGGCAAAACAGCACAGCAAACGTGCAACGTGCAGTATGATCGACTGTGTTTATGAGCAAAACAGCACAGCAAACGTGCAACGTGCAGTATTATCGACTGTGTTTATGGCCAAAAACACAGCAAACGTGCAACGTGCAGTATGATCGACTGTGTTTATGGCCAAAAACACAGCAAACGTGCAACGTGCAGTATGATCGACTGTGTTTATGGCCAAAAACAACACAGCAAACGTGCAACGTGCAGTAAGATCGACTGTGTTTATGGCCAAAAACACAGCAAACATGCATTGTGCAGTATGATCGACTGTGTTTATGGGCAAAACAACACAGCAAACGTGCAACGTGCAGTATGATCGACTGTGTGTATGGCCAAAAACAACACAGCAAACGTGCAACGTGCAGTATGATCGACTGTGTTTATGGCCAAAAACACAGCAAACGTGCAACGTGCAGTATGATCGACTGTTTATGGGCAAAACAACACAGCAAACGTGCAACGTGCAGTATGATCGACTGTGTTTATGGGCAAAAAAACACAGCAAACATGCAACGTGCAGTATGATCGACTGTGTTTATGGCCAAAAACAACACAGCAAACGTGCAACGTGCAGTATGATCGACTGTGTTTATGGCCAAAAACACAGCAAACATGTAATGTGCAGTATGATCGACTGTGTTTATGGGCAAAACAACACAGCAAACGTGCAACGTGCAGTATGATCGACTGTGTTTATGGGCAAAAACAGCAAACGTGCAGTATTATCGACTGAGTTTATCAGCAAAAACACAGCAAACTTATATTAAGATCGACTGAGTTTATGGCCAAAAACACAGCAAACGTGCAACGTGCTGTATGATCGACTGTGTTTATGGGCAAAAACAGCAAACGTGCAGTATTATCGACTGAGTTTATCAGCAAAAACACAGCAAACTTATATTAAGATCGACTGAGTTTATGGCCAAAAACACAGCAAACGTGCGAACGTGCTGTATGATCGACTTTGTTTATGGCCAAAAATCAACACAAATCAGCACAAAAAACAGCACAATCTCCTGCCTGACAAATACTAATAGCAGATCTAGCTATGCTATACAGTGTATAAATATATGTACAACTCCTAAGGATGTATATATATTCTCTACACACTGTAAATGTAACTATACTGACTACTAGCCTTCCTACTCTTCCTATCTATCTATCTATCTATCTATCTACCTACCTATCTATCTATCTATCTATCTATCTATCTATCTATCAGAAAAGACACTGGGCCAGATTCAGATACACTTAATTTTGCACTGCGTAATCTAAATACTCTACGCTGCCGTATTTTTCCAGGCTCTTCATCGAATTCTGGTAGATTTTTGCCCGTGCGCTACGGCGGCGTAGTCTATTTCTCGCCGCGTAATTGAAATACGCGATTAGGGGCGTGAAGCATTTAAATTAGGCGCGTCCCCGCGGCGATCGAACTGCGCATGCTCCGTTCAGAAATTTCCCGCCGTGCATTGCGCGAAATCATGTTGTTACGTCATTCATTGTTTGAGTAGTGTCGTTTACGGACATTCCTATTCCCGGATGTTTTACGTCAAAAATAATAAAAGACGTCGGAAAATGTAGAAATTCGACGCGGGAACGACGGCCATACTTAACACGGGCTGTCTAATATTAGAGCAGCAAAAAGCTGGTATAGTGTTACGCAAAAAAAAGATGACTAAAGATGCCGTAAGAGATTGCGATTGAAGATCGTAATTTCGGGGATCGCCGGCAAAAGCTTATTAGCATACCCCAACGCGGAAAACGATGGGAAGTCCACCCAGTGGCCGCAATTTTATTGCAGCGTAGATCCGAAGGCGTACGAACACGTAATCCAGTCGAATTGAAGCCCCCAATAGCTAAAAAACATGCGTAATTTGAAATTACTCCAGTCTAACACCAGTTAGACAGGAGTTACGGCTCTCTGAATCTGGCCCACTGTGTCTCTATCTATCTCTCTCTCTCTAACTGACTGTCTGTCTGACTTCTCTGTAAAGCAAGCCGGAACACACTACACGAGGCCGCCCGGGAGGCGGCTTTTTATAGTGTGGGGCGTGTGCTAAAGCCCTAAGCCCTAATTGGCCAAAGCACCCAGGCTTTGGCCAATTAGGTCTCTTCGTTTTTTGGGCGCTGTGATTGGCCAAGCTTGCGGGGTCATGGTGCATGCTTGGCCAATCATCAGCGCGCAACGCCGCAGTGAATTATGGGCCGTTGAGCGTCACTCGAATTTGGCGCGAATGACCCGTTTTGTTCGTTTTTCGACGAACGATCGAACCGGCAATGTTCGATTCGAACATGTGTTCTAATCAAACACGAAGCTCATCCCTAATGTCTACATACATCAGACGCTTGAGATGGAGAAAAGAGCTGAGCCTTGACTTTTAGTAAAGTCAAAATCAACATATCAGTAACAGTGATGTCAATCTACTTGCAGAACATTTTGTAGAACAAAGGCATGTGTTTAAAATAGCCGGGCAGACTGATATGCTTGGGGAATGGATACTGTATGATTCTTTTAAAGTTTACACTACATATCAACCCATTTAGTTTAAATCTGGCAAAATATTTGTGTATAATAGGGATGAGCTTAGTGTTGGAGTCGAACATCGAATGTTCGACCGTTCATCGAAATACGAACCAAATGGGTCGTTCACACCAAATTTGAGTGACGCGCCACGGCCCATAATTCACTGCGGCATTGCACGCTGATGATTGGCCAAGAATGCACTATGACCCGCATGCTTGGCCAATCACAGCGCGCAAAAAACGGAGAGCCATAATTGGCCAAAGCCTAAGTGGATTTGGCCAATTATGGCTCAGGGCTTTAGCACACGCCCCACACTATAAGAGGCCGCCTGCTGGGTGGCCTCGTGTAGTGTATTCCGGTGCTGGTTACAGTTCAGTCAGAGAGAGAGAGATTGTCTTTTTTTCTAGCTAGACAGAGCAGGCAGGCTAGTCAGTTAAATTTACAGTGTGCAGAGGATATATATACATCCCAGGAGTTGTAAATATATTTATACACTGTATAGTTTAGTTAGATTAGTTTATCCTAATCAGTCAGGCAGTTGATTGTGCTAGCTGCAGTGTTCTCACGTGTTGTATTGTCCGTGTGCTCAGTGCACAAAAACCAACTTTCTGTATACTGCAAGTTTGCTCATTACTTTGCAAATAAACCCACTTTGAGCATAGTGCAAGTGTGCTCATAACTTTGCACCTAAACACACTTTGTGCATAGTGCAAGTGTGTCATTACTTTGCAACTAAACCCACTTGGTTTATAGTGCAGGTGTGCTAATTACGTTCCACCTAAACCCACTTGGTTTATAGTGCAAGTGTGCTAATTACTTTCCACCTAAACCCACTTGGTTTATAGTGCAAGTGTGGTAATTACTTTCCACCTAAACCCACTTGGTTTATAGTGCAAGTTTGATAATTACTTTGCACCTAAGCCCACTTGGTTTATAGTGCAAGTGTGCTAATTACTTTGCACCTAAGACCACTTGGTTTATAGTGCAAGTGTGCTAATTACTTTGCACCTAAGCCCACTTGGTTTATAGTGCAAGTGTACTAATTACTTTGCATCTAAACCCACTTGGTTTATAGTGCAGGTGTGCTAATTACTTTCCACCTAAACCCACTTGGTTTAAAGTGTGAGGCCTCGTACACACGATCAAATCTGTCCGCAGGAAACGGTCCGCTGGACCGTTTCAGCAGACAGATTTGATCGTGCGTACGGGCGAGCCGACAGATTTGGCCACCCGACAGATTTCAAAGCATGCTTTGAAATCTATCGGGTGGGAATCCGTCCGCCCGACATGTCTGCTGGTTAGTACACTTACCAGCAGACATGTCGTCCCGCACCGCCGCCGAATGGATTCGGCGCATGCGTGGAAGTGTTTTACTTCCTGGTGCGGTGACGTGGCGGCGTCAACGTCACCGCCACGTCACCGACACGTCAGCGCGCCGTCTGCTGGCGGGGATTTTGGTTTGCTCGTGTGTACACGCGAGCAAACCAAAATCCCAGCAGACAGATTTGTTCAAATCTGTCGGACGGACAGATTTGAACAAATCTGTCTGCTCGTGTGTACGAGGCCTAAGTGTTATAATTACTTTGCACCTAAGCCCACTTGGTTTATAGTGCAAGTGTGCTAATTACTTTCCACCTAAACCCACTTGGTTTATAGTGAAAGTGTGCTAATTACTTTCCACCTAAACCCACTTGGTTTATAGTGCAAGTGTGCTAATTACTTTGCACCTAAGCCCACTTGGTTTATAGTGCAAGTGTGCTAATTACTTTCCACCTAAACCCACTTGGTTTATAGTGCAAGTGTGCTAATTACGTTCCATCTAAGCCCACTTGGTTTATAGTGCAAGTGTGCTAATTACTTTCCATCTAAGCCCACTTGGTTTATAGTGCAAGTGTGATAATTACTTTCCACCTAAACCCACTTTGTTTATAGTGCAAGTGTGCTAATTACTTCCCACCTAAACCCACTTGGTTTATAGTGCAAGTGTGCTAATTACTTTCTACCTAAACCCACTTGGTTTATAGTGCAAGTGTGCTAATTACTTTGCACCTAAGCCCACTTGGTTTATAGTGCAAGTGTGATAATTACTTTCCACCTAAGCCCACTTGGTTTATAGTGCAAGTGTGATAATTACTTTCCACCTAAACGCACTTAGTTTATAGTGCAAGTGTGTTAATTACTTTTCACCTAAACCCACTTGGTTTATAGTGCAAGTGTGCTAATTACTTTGCACCTAAGCCCACTTGGTTTATAGTGCAAGTGTGCTAATTAATTTGCACCTAAGCCCACTTGGTTTATAGTGCAAGTGTGCTAATTATTTTGCACCTAAGCCCTCTTGGTTTATAGTGCAAGTGTGCTAATTACTTTGCACCTAAGCCCACTTGGTTTATAGTGCAAGTGTGCTAATTAATTTGCACCTAAGCCCACTTGGTTTATAGTGCAAGTGTGCTAATTATTTTGCACCTAAGCCCTCTTGGTTTATAGTGCAAGTGTGCTAATTACTTTCCACATATACCCACTTTGTTTTTAGTGCAAGTGTGCTAATTACTTTCCACCTAAACCCACTTGGTTTATAGTGCAAGTGTGCTAATTACTTGCCACCTAAACCCACTAGGTTTATAGTGCAAGTGTGCTAATTACTTTCCACCTAACCCCACGTGGTTTATAGTGTAAGTTTGATAATTACTTTGCACCTAAGCCCACTTGGTTTATAGTGCAAGTGTGTTAATTATTCTGCACCTAAGCCCACTTGGTTTATAGTGCAAGTGTGCTAATTACTTTCCACCTAAACCCACTTGGTTTATAATGCAAGTGTGCTAATTACTTTCCACCTAAACCCACTTGGTTTAAAGTGAAAGTGTGCTAATTACTTTCCACCTAAACCCACTTGGTTTATAGTGCAAGTGTGCTAATTACTTTCCACCTAAACCCACTTGGTTTATAGTGCAAGTGTGCTAATTACTTTCCATCTAAGCCCACTTGGTTTATAGTGCAAGTGTGATAATTACTTTCCACCTAAACCCACTTTGTTTATAGTGCAAGTGTGCTAATTACTTCCCACCTAAACCCACTTGGTTTATAGTGCAAGTGTGCCAATTACTTTCCACCTAAACCCACTTGGTTTATAGTGCAAGTGTGCTAATTACTTTCCACCTAAGCCCACTTGGTTTATTATGCAAGTGTGATAATTACTTTCCACCTAAACCCACTTGGTTTATAGTGCAAGTGTGCTAATTAGTTTTCACTTAAACCCACTTGGTTTATAGTGCAAGTGTGCTAATTACTTTCCACCTAAACCCACTTGGTTTATAGTGTACGTGTGCTAATTACTTTGCACCTAAACCCACTTGGTTTATAGTGCAAGTGTGCTAATTACTTTCCACCTAAACCCACTTTGTTTATAGTGCAAGTGTGCTAATTACTTTCCACCTAAACCCACTTGGTTTATAGTGCAAGTGTGCTAATTACTTTCCTCCTAAACCAACTTGGTTTATAGTGCAAGTGTGCTACTTACTTTGCATCTAAAGCTACGAGGTGTGTGTACTGACTTTGTCCTCTGCAGGCCATTATAATGTCTGGAAGGACAACAAAGAGAAATCTGGCACTTATGTTCCCCCAGCTGCAGCATACTGCCAGGTTTTCAACAGTGATGAGGAGGGAGGGGATGATGACGTCAATGACTCTATGTGGGTGCCTGATAGGAGAGAGGAGGAGGAGGAGGCACAGGCACATCTCCAAAGAGGCAGGATGCCCTCCAGGGGACAGCTTAAGTGCAGCACACTAACTACATTACATCGCAGAGCTACGCCTGTGCAGGGCGCTGCTGTGTCTCAGCGTTACTGCAAAAGTTCTTTGGTGTGGGCCTTTTTTGAGACATGTGCATCAAACCGCACCGTTGCATTTGCAACATATGTCCCAAGCGTATCTCGCGTGGCCAAAACATCACCCACTTGGGCACCACATGCTTGACCAGACATATGTCAACCTGCCATGCAGTTCGTTGGCAAGCCTACCTGAAAGACCCACACCAAAGAACAAAGCAGACCTCCCCTTGCCCCTCATCAGCTGGGATCTCCAACCCCACTATACCCTCAGTCCTCTTTGAAGCCTGCACTGATAGGACTGAAGGTGTAGAATTAGGTTTGTCACAACCTAGTAGTACATGCAGGCAATCTACTATCGGTATACCGATGGCAGATTGTACCAGCCAAATTTCTCTGCCCCAGCTGCTGCAGCGCCGGCAGAAGTACTCTCCCAGCCATCCACATGCCCAGCGGTTGAATGCAAGCTTAGAGAAATTGCTAGTACTTCAACTGCTACCTTTTCAGTTGGTAGATTCTGTCCCCTTCCGTGAGTTTGTGGAATGTGCGGTACCTCAGTGGCAAGTTCCCAAACGCCACTTTTTCTCATGGAAGGCGATTCCAGCTCTTTACCGCCATGGGGAGGGCAATGTCCATGCCTCGCTGAACATGGCCCATTGGGTGACTCTCCTGGCAGCTGGGAAGGACGCAGGGCAAGGTACAGTAGTGTTGGCGGTTGTTCTGCCACCACGCCTCCAAAACACTAATACTGGCTGTGACACACCTCACTCCTCCACCCCCTCCTCTTCTTCTTCTTCCTATGTGGCCTCTTCCTGTGCTGATGTGTCCTCGGAACCAGCCGTGCTCTGTAGGCGTACAGGAATGCAGGCAAAGAGATGCCATGCGGTGCTAGAGCTGGTGTGCTTGGGAGACAGGAGCCACACTGGGGCAGAGGTTTTGTCAGCTCTACAGGGGCAGGCTCAGAGGTGGTTGACGCCACGCCAGATTAAGCCAGGAATGGTGGTTAGTAGGGTTGTCCCGATACCACTTTTTTAGGACCGAGTACAAGTACCGATACTTTTTTTCTTCAAGTAGTCGCCGATACCGAATACCGATACTTTTTTCAAATGTCCCCCACAAATGCAGCCATGCCCCCCACAAATGCAGCCATGTCCCCCACAAATGCAGCCATGTCACCCATATATGCAGCCATTTCACCCACAAATGCAGCCATGTCACCCACATATGCAGCCATGTCACCCATATATGCAGCCATGTCACCCACATATGCAGCCATGTCACCCATATATGCAGCCATGTCACCCACAAATGCAGCCATGTCACCCACAAATGCAGCCATGTCACCCATATATGCAGCCATGTCACCCATATATGCACATGTCACCCACAAATGCAGCCGTGTCACCCATATATGCAGCCATGTCACCCACAAATGCAGCCATGTCACCCTAATATGCAGTCATGTCACCCATATATGCAGCCATGTCACCCCTACCTAGCCACCGCCACCTGGGGAACATCACAGCATTCATTAGAATAGCTGTAGTGTTCCTGCCCATATAGACACTCCCCCTTGCTCGGGATTGGACAGATCACGATCACCCATCCAATCCCGAGCAAGGGGGAGTGTCTATACGGGCGGGAACACTATTCAAATGAATGCTGTGATGTTCCCGCACAATGTTTAACCCATGCGGTGGCGGGTTTCGATGCGGCGTTCGGTGGCAGCGGCGGGGGGACGGACGGAAAAAGTATTCTATTCTGGTATTGGGGGTATTTGCGGGAGGACAAGTACCCCCGCAAAAACTCGGTATCGGTCCCGATACCGATACTGGTATCGGTATCGGGACAACCCTAGTGGTTAGCGACAATGGCACCAACCTCCTCTCTGCCCTGCGACAGGGACAACTGACTCACATGCCCTGTTTTGCTCATGTTCTGAATTTGGTGGTGCAGCGTTTCTTGGGCAGGTACCCGGGCTTACAGGGTGTCCTGAAGCAGGCCAGGAAAGTCTGTGTGCATTTCCGAAGGTTATAAAATGCCACTGCTCGGCTGACAGACCTCCAAAGGGAATACAACCTGCCCAAGAACCGCCTAATCTGTGACATGCCCACCAGATGGAACTCTACATTGGCCATTAGGGATGAGCCGAACACCCCCGGGTTCGGTTCGCACCAGAACGTTGGGCACAACACAACACTGCAACCCCTCCCAATAACTCCAATTGGAGCGCAACAAGGAGCCACGTGCAAAGTATTGCATCAAAAATTGTTATTAGGCGCCCCTGTTAAACAAGGGCAGAAAAGTTGTGCCTTGGGCACAACACAACACTGCAACCCCTCCCAATACCTCCAATTGGAGCGCAACAAGGAGCCACGTGCAAAGTATTGCTTTAAAAATTGTTATTAGGCGCCCCTGTTAAACAGGGGCAGAAAAATTGGGCCTTGGGCACAACACAACACTGCAACCCCTCACAAAAACTCCAATTGGAGCGCAACAAGGAGCCACGTGCAAAGTATAAGAGGATAGTCACTCAGGATCAGCATACGCAGTCTAAAAAAGAACCAAAATTTCAACAAAAAGATATTATTCATTAATATCAGCATCAGGTGCTTGGTAGCTGGTGCTGATCCAAGCCTGATTAATTTTGATGAAGGTCAGTCGATCAACCGAGCCGGTGGAGAGGCGCACCCTGTGACCAGTCACAAAGTCTCCAGCAGCACTGAATGTCCGTTCTGAAAGAACACTGGATGCAGGGCAAGCCAGTAGCTCAACTGCGTACTGGGCAAGCTCTGGCCAGTGATCCATCCTCAAGACCCAGTAAGCCAGAGGATTTTCGGTGGGGACGGTGTCCAAGTCGGATCTTGCCCCTAGGTATTCCCGGACCATGTAAACCAGACGCTGGCGATGGTTGCTGAAACCGGTCAGACCTTGCGGCTGCAGACTAAAAAACTGCCTGAACGCATCGGTCAGACGACCACCTTCTCCACCGCCCCTTCTGTGACTCACCGAAGCCTCAGCAAGACGTTGTCCAGAGCCAGGTTTTGGTAATCCCCCCGGTTCTGGGAACGCATTGCACAGACCCTTCTGCAAGGCCTCCCGCAGAAGTTTCATCTTCTGCTCCCTCTGCGATATCAACATAAGGTCCGCAACCTTACTCTTGTAACGTGGATCAAGGAGAGTCGCCAGCCAGTAATGATCCCTCTCCTTAATAGCACGTACACAAGGATCCTTACGCAGGCTTTGCAGGATCAGGGAGGCCATGCAGCGTAGGTTTGCAGAGGCATTCGGGGCACAGTACTCTGGGTCACTGAGGACGACAGGATCCACAGGCACCTCATCCCAGCCACGTAAAAGTCCACGTGCTCCTTGGAACTGTAAATGATCCCTTGAAGACCGCTGCTGCTGAGTGCTAGGCTCCACCTCCATGCTGCTGATACAATCATCCTCCTCCTCCTCCTCTTCCTGTGTGCTAGGTGGGCAAGCAGGACCACTGTCTGGGTAAAGGGGGCCTTGAGAGGTAAGGAAGTCCTCCTCTTCCTCCCTCTGTTCTGCCTCAGGAGCCCTGTCCATTATTCCACGTAGCGTGTGCTCCAACATGTGAATAAGACTGACAGTCTCACTGATGCATGCACTGTCACTGCTCACCATCCTCGTGGCCTCCTCAAATAGTGACAGGACAGTGCATGCATCCCTGATCAAGGCCCACTGGCGTGGGGAAAAAAAACCTAGCTCCCCTGACCCAGTTCTGCTGCCATATTGGCACAGGTACTCATTGATGGCCCGTTGCTGCGTGTGCAGCCGCTGCAGCATGGCCAACGTAGAGTTCCATCTGGTGGGCATGTCACAAATTAGGCGGTTGTTGGGCAGGTTGTCAGCCGAGCAGTGGCATTATATGACCTCCTAAAATGCACACAGACTTTCCTGGCCTGCTTCAGGACATCCTGCAAGCCCGGGTACCTGCCCAACAACCGCTGCACCACCAAATTCAGGACATGTGCAAAACAGGGCACGTGGGTGAGTTTTCCCTGTCGCAGGGCAGAGAGGAGGTTGGTGCCATTATCGCTGACCACCATTCCAGGCTTCAGCTGGCGTGGCGTCAACCACCTCTGAGCCTGACCCTGCAGAGCTGACAAAACCTCTTCCCCAGTGTGGCTCCTGTCTCCCAATCACACCAGCTCTAGCACCGCATGGCATCTCTTGGCCTGCATTCCTGCGTATCCCCTCGTACGCCTACGGAGCACGGCTGGTTCGGAGAAAACATCACCACAGGAAGAGGCCACAGAGGAAGAAGAAGAGGAGGGGGTGGAGGAGAGAGGTGAGTCGCAAGCAGTAGTAGTGTTTTGGAGGCGTGGTGGCGGAACAACCTCCAAAACTACTGGACCTTTCCCTGCGTCCTTCCCAGCTGCCAGCAGAGTCACCCAATGCGCCATAAAAGACAGGTAACGTCCCTGTCCATGCCTGCTGGACCATGAGTCAGCGGTAATATGCACCTTACCACTGACCGCCCTGTCCAGCGAGGCATGGACATTGCCTTCCATATGCCGGTAGAGAGCCGGAATAGCCTTCTGTGAGAAAAAGTGGCGTTTTGGTACTTGCCACTGAGGTACTGCACATTGCACAAACTCACGGAAGAGGGCAGAATCTACCAACTGAAAAGGTAGCAGTTGAAGTGCTAGCAATTTTGCTAAGCTAGCATTCAACTGCTGGGCATGTGGATGGTAGTGTTGCTCACGAATATTCGCATTGCGAATATTCACTACGAATATTGCATATTCGAGTATTCGCGAATTACTCGAATATTGCGGCGAATATTCGTATTTTTTCAAATTTATTTGTAAAACAGATCACATCCTAGTGATCTCCATCGACGTCTAAAAGCATTGCTGGTATGATTAGAGAGAGACCCTGGGCCGAGTAGCTGATGCGATTCTTTTATTTTGCCGAAAATTCGCATTGCGAATTTTCGGCAACATAAAAGAATCGCATCAGCTACTCGGCCCTTCTTTTGCATCAGAGCCAATCAGAATAACTCGAATATTCGGCAAAAGGAATATTGCGCGATATTCGTTTTGCCGAATATTCGAGTTATTCTGATTGGCTCTGATGCAAAAGAAGGGCGGAGAAGATAATCGCGCAATATTCCTTTTGCCGAATATTCGAGTTATTCTGATTGGCTCTGATGCGCCCTTTTTTTCCTTTAGAGCCAATCAGAATAACTCGAATATTCGGCAAACGGAATATTGCACGATTATCTTCTCCGCCCTTCTTTTGCATAAGAGCCAATCAGAATAACTCAAATATTCGGCAAAAGGAATATTGCGCGATATTCCTTTTGCCGAATATTCGAGTTATTCTGATTGGCTCTGATGCAAAAGAAGGGCAGAGAAGATAATCGCGCAATATTCCTTTTGCCGAATATTCGAGTTATTCTGATTGGCTCTGATGCACCCTTCTTTTGCATCAGAGCCAATCAGAATAACTTGAATATTCGGCAAACGGAATATTGCGCAATTATCTTCTCCGCCCTTCTTTTGCATCAGAGCCAATCAGAATAACTCGAATATTCGGCAAAAGGAATATTGCGCGATATTTCTTTTGCCGAATATTCAAGTTATTCTGATTGGCTCTGATGCAAAAGAAGGGCGGAGAAGATAATCGCGCAATAGGAATATTGCGCGATTATCTTCTCCGCCCTTCTTTTGCCCCCTTATTCTCCTTTCTTTTAAGTAGAGTTAGTGTAGAGTTAGTGTTTAGTGCATATTAGTTTAGCAATACAGGAAATGATCTCCGTTTATGAGAATTTCGCAATCATTTTCGCATTAGCGAAATTTCGCAAAATTTTTTTTGGATAAAATATCACAAATATTTGATATTAGCGAATATTCGCGAATATTCTTCTATATATTTGCGCAATATCGCAAAATCGAATATGGCGTATTCCGCTCAACACTAGTGGATGGCTGGGATTGTACTTCTTTAGGCGCTGCAGCAGCTGGGGCAGGGAAATTTGCCTGGTACTATCAGTAGATTGACTGCTACTACTAGCTTGTGACACACCTATTTCTACACCTTCACTGCAGGCTTCAGAGAGGACTGGGGGTCTACTGGGGTTGGAGGTCCCAGAAGGGCAAGGGGTGGTACGCTTTTATCTTTGGTGTGGGTCTTTCTGGTGTGCTTGCCAACGAGCTGCATGGCAGGTTGACATATGTCTGGACAAGCATGTGGTACCCAGGCGGTTGATGTTTTGGCCACGCAAAATACGCTTGCGACACAAGTTGCAAATAGCAAAGGTACGATCTTGTGGACATGTTTCAAAAAAGGCCCACACCAAAGAACTTTTGCTGTACCGGTCAGACACAGCAGCGCCATGCACAAGCGCCATAGATGTGCGCTGTAATGCAGTGGGTGTGACCTTAAGCTGACCCCTGGAGGGCATCCTGCCTCTTTGGAGATGTGCCTGTGCCTCGTCCTCCTCCTCCTCCTCCTTCTCCTCTATCCTATCAGGCACCCAGGTAGAGTCAGTGACCTCATCATCCCCTCCCTCCTCATCACTGTCAACAACCTGGCAGTATGCTCCAGCTGGGGGAACATCATCACTGCCTGATTGCTGTCCCTCTTGGCCACCCCCTCTCCCTGGGCTCACATCAATGCCTTCCTCTATCAGTGTTCCGTCATCGGAGTCTTCAAAACGCTGCGCATCTTCCTGCAGCATGTACCCAATACTGTGTTAAAACAGTTCGGGGGACTCCTCAGGAGGACATGGTGGTACTAGGGAAGTATTATGTGAAGCCATTGTGCAGAGGGAAGAGGACGCCTTGGCAGCTGCTTTGCCAGATAAACTTTGATCAGTCTGTGTGAGAGAGGATGAGGAGGATGAGGACGGCTTGGTCATCCACTCTACTAATTTCTCTGCATGTTAAGGCTCCCGAAAAGAAGGACGAGCGGCCACGGCCATGGCCACGTGCTGAAGAGGATGCACCACATCCACCACCAGCGTTACCTCTACATGCAGAGCCTGCTTGCCCTCGTGACTCTCTGCCTCTCTTTGTAGTCCTTCCAGACATATTTATGCGTTCAGGTGGTATGTAACAGCACAAGCGCAGTGACACCAACTGCGTTCAGGTGGTATGTAACAGCACAAGCGGAGTCACACCAACTGCGCTCAGGTGGTATGTAACAGCACACGTACAGTGACACTAACTGCGCTCAGGTGGTATATAACAGCACAGGTGCGGTGACATCAAATGTGCTCAGGTGTTATGTAACAGCACACGTACAGTGACACTAACTGCGCTCAGGTGGTATATAACAGCACAGGTGCGGTGACACAAAAATGCGCTCAGGTTGTATGTAACAGCACACGTACAGTGACACTAACTGCGCTCAGGTGGTATGTAACAGCACACGTGCTGTGACACTAACTGCGCTCAGGTGGTATATAACAGCACAGGTGCGGTGACACCAAATGCGCTCAGGTGGTATGTAACAGCACACGTACAGTGACACTAACTGGGCTCAGGTGGTATATAACAGCACAGGTGCAGTGACACCAAATGCGCTCAGATGGTATGTAACAGCACACGTGCGGTGACACCAAATGCGCTCAGGTGGAATGTAACAGCACACGTGCGGTGACACCAAATGCGCTCAGGTGGTATGTAACAGCACACGTGCGGTGACACCAAATGCGCTCAGATGGTATGTAACAGCACACGTACAATGACACTAACTGCGCTCAGGTGGTATATAACAGCACAGGTGCGGTGACACCAAATGCGCTCAGGTGGTATGTAACAGCACACGTACAGTGACACTAACTGCGCTCAGGTGGTATATAACAGGTGCGGTGACACCAAATGTGCTCAGGTTGTATGTAACAGCACACGTACAGTGACACTAACTGCGCTCAGGTGGTATATAACAGCACACGTACAGTGACACTAACTGCGCTCAGGTTGTATATAACAGCACAGGTGTGGTGACACCAAATGCGCTCAGGTGGTATGTAACAGCACACGTACAGTGACACTAACTGCGCTCAGGTGGTATATAACAGCACAGGTGTGGTGACACCAAATGCGCTCAGGTGGTATGTAACAGCACACGTACAGTGACACTAACTGCGCTCAGGTATGGGACGATGCTCTCGAGGCCGCAGACGAAGGAGAATCTTGTCTCCTAGTTCTGTTGGACCTAAGTGCAGCTTTCGACACTGTAGTCCACAAACTGTTACTGACGCGGCTTGCTGAAGTAGCCAGAGTCGCAGAAGGCGATTTATCTTGGTTCTCCTCTTTTCTGGAAAACCGATCGCAAACAGTAAAGTTAGGACCCTTCACATCGGAGAACGCACAGTAACATGCAGAGTCCCTCAAGGATCGCCTCTGTCACCAGTGCTGTTTAACATCTATCTTCGTCCTCTTTTTGAGATTATCAGCAGCCAAAAACTGCTTTACCACTCATACGCAGACGACACGCAACTGTATTTCCGCATTTGCAATAAAAAAGATCACCACCTCAATCTAGAGACATGCCTCTCTTTGATAGAGGACTGGATGACAAAGAGTTATCTTAAACTCAACGGAGCGAAAACAGAACTTCTCCTGTTTCACGCCAAGCAAAGGAATCAACCTGCAACAGCATGGACACCCCCGCCCATTCTGGGCAAAATCATCACCCCTAGCGCCAAAGTCAAAAGCCTCGGGGTCATCTTTGACTCCTACATGACAATGGACGCACAAATAGGGTCAGTAGTCAGTGGATCCCACCATCTGTTGCGCCTACTACGCAGACTTACCCCTTTCATCCCCAAAGAAGATTTAGCGGTCGTGGTGGGAGCAGTTGTTAACTCCAGACTGGATTATGCAAATGCCCTTTAACTCGGACTCCCCAAGTACCAAATCGCTCGTCTGCAAGTCGTTCAAAATACGGCCGCCAGACTTGTGACTGGAAAAAAACCCTGGGAATCCATCTCACCTTCACTGAGAGCCCTTCACTGGTTACCAGTTAAAGACAGAATTGCTTTTAAAGCCCTCTGTCTAACGCATAGATGTGTCCATGGGAATGCCCCCCAATATCTATGCGATAAAATAAAAGCTCACAATCCCAATCGCATCTTGCGATCCACCAACCAGAACCTACTGCAGATCTCAAAAGCCAACTACAAGTCCAAAGGAGAAAAAAGATTCGCCGTCCAAGGTCCCAGACTATGGAACGCTTTACCAACCAGCATTCGGTTGGAGGCGAATCACTTAGCCTTCAGGAGAAAGATCAAGACTCATCTCTTTTGATATCAAAGGAGACAGGAACAACAAGCGCCCAGAGGCGATTCAGTTCGCATGTGCCGCGCTCTATACGTTTTTCATTCATTCATTCATTCAGGTGGTATATAACAGCACACAAGTGGTGACACCAAATGCGCTCAGGTGGTATGTATCAGCACACGTACAGTGACACTAACTGCGCTCAGGTGGTATATAACAGGTGCAGTGACAACAAATGCGCTCAGGTGGTATGTAACAGCACACGTACAGTGACACTAACTGCGCTCAGGTGGTATATAACAGCACAGGTGCGGTGACACCAAATGCGCTCAGGTGGTATGTAGCAGCACACGTGCGGTGACACCAAATGCGCTCAGGTGGTATGTAACAGCACACATGCGGTGACACCAAATGCGCTCAGGTGGTATGTAACAGCACACGTACAGTGACACTAACTGCGCTCAGGTGGTATGTAAAAGCACACGTGCGGTGACACTAACTGCGCTCAGGTGGTATGTAACAGCACATGTGCGGTGACACCAAATGCGCTCAGATGGTATGTAACAGCACACGTACAATGACACTAACTGCGCTCAGGTGGTATATAACAGCAGAGGTGCGGTGACACCAAATGCGCTCAGGTGGTATGTAACAGCACACGTACAGTGACACTAACTGCGCTCAGGTGGTATATAACACCACACGTACAGTGACACTAACTGCGCTCAGGTGGTATATAACAGCACAGGTGTGGTGACACCAAATGCGCTCAGGTGGTATGTAACAGCATACGTACAGTGACACTAACTGCGCTCAGGTGGTATATAACAGCACAGGTGTGGTGACACCAAATGCGCTCAGGTGGTATGTAACAGCACACGTACAGTGACACTAACTGCGCTCAGGTGGTATATAACAGGTGCGGTGACACCAAATGCGCTCAGGTGGTATGTAACAGCACACGTACAGTGACACTAACTGCGCTCAGGTGGTATATAACAGCACACGTACAGTGACACTAACTGCGCTCAGGTGGTATATAACAGCACAGGTGTGGTGACACCAAATGCGCTCAGGTGGTATGTAACAGCACACAAGCAGTGACACCAAATGCGCTCAGGTGGTATGTATCAGCACACGTACAGTGACACTAACTGCGCTCAGGTGGTATATAACAGGTGCGGTGACACCAAATGCGCTCAGGTGGTATGTAACAGCACACGTACAGTGACACTAACTGCGCTCAGGTGGTATATAACAGCACGCGTGCGGTGACACCAAATGTGCTCAGGTGGTATGTAACAGCACACGTACAGTGACACTAACTGCGCTCAGGTGGTATATAACAGCACAGGTGCGGTGACACCAAATGCGCTCAGGTGGTATGTAACAGCACACGTACAGTGACACTAACTGCGCTCAGGTGGTATATAACAGCACAGGTGCGGTGACACCAAATGTGCTCAGGTTGTATGTAACAGCACACGTACAGTGACACTAACTGCGCTCAGGTGGTATGTAACAGCACACGTGCTGTGACACTAACTGTGCTCAGGTGGTATATAACAGCACAGGTGCGGTGACACCAAATGCGCTCAGGTGATATGTAACAGCACACGTACAGTGACACTAACTGCGCTCAGGTGGTATATAACAGCACAGGTGCGGTGACACCAAATGCGCTCAGGTGGTATTCTAACTGCACACGTGCGGTGACACCAAATGCGCTCAGGTGGTATGTAACAGCACACGTGCGGTGACACCAAATGCGCTCAGATGGCATGTAACAGCACACGTGTGGTGACACCAAATGCACTCAAGTGGTATGTAACAGCACACGTGCAGTGACACCAAATGCGCTCAGGTGGTATGTAACAGCAGACGTGCGGTGACACCAAATGCGCTAAGGTGGTATTAAACAGCACACGCACAGTCAGAGCGACTGCGTTTCTGTGCAATTCAATAGCCCACTTGCATTAACAGCAACTGCCTTTCTGTGCAAATAAATAGCACACTTGCAGTAACAGGTAATGCGTCTATGTGCAATTAACTAGCACACGTTGACTAAGGGCTCTTTCACACGAAGCGTCCGTTCAGATCCGCCTGCCAGTTTTTTTGCGGACCTGAACGAACGCTCCGTGCTCCTCTATGGAGCCGCAGATGTCAGCGGAGACATGTCCGCTGACATCCGACCCGCTCCGATCCGCCAACGTATGACGGAGGAAAAACCTAATTTTCCTTCCGTCTGGCGGATCGGATCGGATGAACATGGACAGACGGACAGATAGGGGAGAGCGGAGAAAAGACAGGGCGGTCCCTGCACAGTGTGCGGGGACCGCCCGGTCATCCGGCAGCTTAGCGGAGATCAATGGAGCGATCCCCGCTGAGCAAACGGAGGTGCACGGGGCGGATCATTACTGATCCGCCCCGTGTGAAAGAGCCCTAACACGTTAGAGCATCAAGCACAATCTCCTGCCTGACAGATACTAATAGCAGATCTAGCTAAGCTATACAGTTTATAAATATATTGACAACTCCTAGGGATGTCAATATATTCTCTACAAACTGTAAATTTAACTATACTAACTAGTAGCCTCCCTGATCTATCTATCTATCTATCTATCTATCTATCTATCTATCTATCTATCTATCTATGTGAAAAGACACTGTGGGCCAGATTCTCAGAGGCGCCACGACGGAGTATCTCAGATACCCTGTCGTATCGCCGTTTTTTTTGCCGGGTATCTATGCGAGTGATTCTTAGCATCACTTTGGCATAGATACGGCTGAAGATCCGACAAGTGTAATACCATTACACTTGCAGATCGTAGTTGTAATGACAACTCCGGCCACTAGGTGGCCTTTACGTTGTTTTCTCATTTGCCTATGCAAATGAGGCTACTACGCAGATTCCCGATCGCTTTTACGCCGCCCCGTCGTCGCGTACGTCGTTTACGAATGCGTAAGGGGTAACCTTACGCAGTACCGTCGGATGCCGTCGGGTGCTGTTGGATGCCATGTTAAGTATGGCGTCGGGTCAGCATCGGCTTTTTCCGTCGCTTACGTCGTTTTACTAACTCGTTCGCGAATAGGGCATTGCGTAGTGACGATCACGTCGTTTTGACGTCGGTTTCAACTACGCTTTCCGACGTGAGCTGGAGCATGCGCACTGGGCTTTTTCCCCGGCCGGCGCATGCGCAGTTCGATCGACGCGGGGGCGCGCTTAATTTAAATACAAGCCCTCGCCTTTGAATTACGCGGCCTTACGCTGGGCCATTTTCGCTACGCCAATGCAAACTACGTAGCTAGTGCATGGAGAATACGGCACTTGCTCTGTTACGTTGCGGCAGGGTAGTGTAAATGGCTTACGCTACGGCGGCGAATTTCTATGAGAATCTGGCCCTGTGTCTCTATCTATCTATCTCTCTCTCTCTGTCTGTCTGACTGCAAAGCAAGCCGGAACACACTACACGAGGCCGCCCGGGAGGCGGCCTTTTATAGTTTGGGGCGTGTGCTAAAGCCCTGAGCCCTAATTGGCCAAAGCACCCAGGCTTTGGTCAATTAGGTCTCTTAGTTTTTTGGGCGCTGTGATTGGCCAAGCATGCGGGGTCATGGTGCATGCTTGGCCAATCATCAGCGCGCAACGCCGCAGTAAATTATGGGTCATTCGAATTTGGCGCCAACGACCCGATTTGTTCGTTTTCGATGAACGATCGAACGGCCAATGTTCGATGCGAACATGTGTTCGCATCGAACGCGAACCTCATCCCTATTGGCCATGCTGCAGTGGCTGCACACACAGCAGAGGGCCATCAATGAGTACCTGTGCCAATATGGCAGCAGAACTGTGTCAGGGGAGCTTGGTTTTTTTCCCCACGCCAGTGGGCCTTGATCAGGGATGCATGCACTGTCCTGTCACCATTTGAGGAGGCCAAGAGGATGGTGAGCAGTGACAGTGCATGCATCAGTGAGACTGTCCCTCTTATTCACATGTTTGAGCACACGCTACGTGGAATAATGGACAGGGCCCTTGAGGCAGAACAGAGGGAGGAAGAGGATGACTTCCTTACCTCTCAAGGCCCCCTTTATATAGACAGTGGTCCTGCTTGCCCGCCTAGCACACAGGAAGAGGAGGAGGATGAGGGGAGGATTGTATCAGCAGCATGGAGGTGGAGTTTTTGACTCAGCATCAGCAGCAGTCTTCAAGGGATCAATTATAGTCCCAAGGAACCCATGGACTTTTACGTGGCTGGGATGAGGTGGCTGAGGATCCTGTCACGAATGCCTCAGCAAACCTACGCCGCATGGCCTCCCTGATCCTGCAAAGCCTGCAAAAGGATCCTTGTATTTGTGCTATCAAGCAGAAGGATCATTACTGGCTGGCAACTCTCCTTGATCCACGTAAAAGGGTAAGGTTGCGGACCTTATCTTGCCGTCGCAGAGGGAGCAGAAGATGAAACATCTTCGGGAGGCCTTGCAGAAAGGTCTGTACAACGCGTTCCCAGAGACTGGGGGGTTATGAAATCCTGATCCTGGACAACGTGTTGCTGAGGCTTCGGTGAGTCACAGAAGGAGCAGTGGAGAAGGTGGCCATCTGACTGATGCGTCCAGACAATTTTTTAGTCCGCAGCCCCAAGGTATGACCAGTTCCAGCAACCATCGCCAGAGTCTGTTTTACATGGTGCGGTAATACCTAGGGGCAAGAGCAGACTTGGTCACCTTCCCCACCGAAAATCCTCTGGCTTACTGGGTCTTGAGGATGGATCAATGGCCAGAGCTTGCACAGTACGCAATTAAGCTACTGGCTTGTCCTGCATCCAGCGTTCTTTCAGAACGCACATTCAGTGCTGCTAGAGGCTTTGTGACCGATCACAGGGTGCGCCTCTCCATCGACTCTGTCGATCGACTGACCTTCACAAAAAAATGAATCAGGCTTGGATCACCACCAGCACCTGATGCTGATGTAACTGAATATTTTTTTTGTCAGGTCCCTTGGAGACTGCCTATGCTGATGCTGAGTGACTATCCTGAATATCCTTCTCCTTCTCAATGATCTTGCTGATAGCTTGTAAGAACATTGTTGGTTCTGGGCACCGCCACCAGTGGCTAAGGCCCAATTTTTCTGCCCTGTTTAACAGGGGTGTGTAATTTACAATTTTTGATTCAATCGTTTGCAGCAGACTCTTTGCTGCGCTACAACTAGAGTATCTGTGAGGGGGTTGCAGTGTTGTGGCACCAGCACCAGTGGCTAAGGCCCAATTTTTCTGCCCCTGTTTAACCCCTTCCATACCAGGCCATAGAAAATATACCAAAAGAATCCGCGCTCATGAGTATCCACAAATAATGAGAGACCAATATTATTGGAAATAAGGAGAAATGTCAAAAACATATATATAGTGGAAAAACAATTCCATTTAATTAAGATCAACATAAACATGTATGGAAGTCCTTTTCAGAATATCCTGTACAAAGATGTATACAACCATATAGCTGATAAGATAAAAATAATTCCCTGGCAGTCATTAGCAGTACAAGGGGTTAAACTCCCGGGTTCACAACATTTGCCTCAAATAGAGGGAATGCCGATAATACCTTAAGGCAGATGGTGGGATAGCGATGGTAAGAAGGTGGGCGTCAGAACTTCACAGAGTGTCTGACATCAAGCGATCCACATAGCTGCAACAATCACCGCGGAGCAGGAAGGATCGAACCATCCGACAGATCTGACAACCGGGGACACAGCGTGGTGGAATCCAGAGAGACGTGCACTCATTCTTTCCGATTGTAATGGCGTCACACGTCTGAGACGCCGTTCTACGTTCAGCACAAAAAGAACAAGGACATGGATGCCCTCTGGTGGTCAATCCGTAAAGCTGCACGTTCCCAATGTAAGTAATGGATGACTGCTGGTTAATTCCCTGTAGTAGCCTCTTATACTTGACTTTGAAAAAGCGCTTGGAAGCGCGAAACGTGTTGTCAAGGCTGCTCAACTACCCCCCCATTGATGCCCATCTTCATGGGAGTTTTTACCCATTTTTAAACTCTCAAAGGTCAACAACATTATATTTGTTTACCCACCAGCAGTCATCCATTACTTACATTGGGAACATGCAGCTTTACGGATTGACCACCAGAGGGCACCCATGTCCTTGTTCTTTTTGTGCTGAACGTAGAACGGCGTCTCAGACGTGTGACGCCATTACGATCGGACGGAACGAGTGCACGTCTCTCTGGATTCCACCACGCTGTGTCCCCGGTTGTCAGATCTGTCGGATGGTTCGATCCTTCCTGCTCCGCGGTGATTGTTGCAGCTATGTGGATCGCTTGATGTCAGACACTCTGTGAAGTTCTGACGGCCACCTTCTTACCATCGCTATCCCACCATCTGCCTTAAGGTATTGTCGGCATGTTTATGTTGATCTTAATTAAATGGAATTGTTTTTCCACTATATATATTTTTTTGACATTTCTCCTTATTTCCAATAATATTGGTCTCTCATTATTTGTGGGTACTCATGAGCGCGGATTCTTTTGGTATATTTTCTGTGTGTTAGGTACTTCCGGGTACTTCCGCAGAACTGGACTTTTCACTTTATACCCTACATATGAGTTACATCAGGACTATTTTTATCCGCATTTAGCGCCAGTGATTTTTGTGTGATACCAGGCCATAGGCTATTGACGGCGGCAGCAACCCCTCACCGATCAGAGTGAACGTCATATGACATCCTTTGTTCCCAGCGTTCTAGGGCGCGCACGAGCACCCGCGGCACAACTCCCGATCCAGCGCGCATGCTTGACGGCCGCGATTGCCTCCGGGCACCCGCGATTACCACCGATCACGGCAGGAGTGTGGATCTGTGTGTGTAAACACACAGATCCACCTCCTGTCAGTGGTGAGGAGACTGATGTGTGTTCCCAGTACAGAGGAACACACATCGGTCTCCTCCCCTTGTGAGTCCCCCTCCCCCTAAAGTTAGAACACACTTTAGGGAACATTTTAACCCCTTCAGCGCCCCCTAGTGGTAAGCCCTTCCCTGCCAGTCACATTTACACAGTAACCAGTGCAGTTTTATAGCACTAATCGCTGTGTAAATGTGATTGGTCCCAAAAACTATCAAAACTGTCCGATATGTCCGCCGCAATGTCACGGTCACAAAAAAAAAACGCAGATCGCCGCCATTACTATTAAAAAAAATAAAATAAAAATGCCATAAATCTATCACCTATTTTGTAGACGCTAAAACTTTTGCGCAAACCAATCAATATACGATTATTGCGTTTTTTTTACCAAAAATACGTAGAAGAATACGTATCGGTCTAAACTGAGGAAATACATTTTTTTTTTTAAATTGTGATATTTATTAAATAAAAAAGTAAAAAATATATATATATTTTTTTTTAAATTGTCGCTCTTCTTTTGTTTATAGCGCAAAAAATAAAAACCGCAGAGATGATCAAATACTACCAAAAGAAAGCTCTATTTGACCACGCAATTGTCATTCAAAGTGCAACAGCGCTGAAACAGCGCAGGGGCGTGTAATTACAATTCTTGATCTAATATTTCACAGCAGGGCGTTCCATCGCTAACACCAAGACTAACTGTGAGGGGTTGCAGTGTTGTGGCAACACCAACACCTAGGGCCCAAATTTCTGCAGCGTATATACGGCAGGCCCTTACTTTCAAACATCCAACTTACAAACGACTCCTACTTGCAAACGGAAGGAGACAATAAGAAGTGAGAGGAAATCTACCCCTAGGATGGGAAATTCTCTTCTGTAAAAGGTGTCTCCTGTGTCCACTGATGCTTTATCACAATCCTTGTTTCACAAAAAAAAAATAATAATCAAAAAATCATTTGTCTTTGGGACAGAAAGTGAGGTGCAATCTTCTGAACATATGCACACAGACAGCAAAACAAATGTTACAGGGGGGATAACCCTTCTCTATGTTTTCAGAAATGCTTAAAAAAAGATTCTATGGCTGAAGCTACACTTTAAAGAAGTACCAGTTGAAAATTACAAACAAATTCTACTTAACAACAAACCTACAGTCTCTCTCTTGTTTGCACCACCTGTATACTACTTTTCAAAGTATATAGGGCCAAAGGGGCTTGTAATGACCTGGGAGAGAGGGGCAAGGAAACCCATGCTATTTTTTTCAGTGATTTATATCCATATTGCAGGGACCAGACATTACATTAAAGCTGCAAGCAGTTTTTAATTACCATTTTCTTATAGTAATCTCATTTTGTGCAGGGACAGTTCTAAACACGTGCCACTACTATAGACACCCACCAGGTACAATATTTAAAGGAATTTTTCATTTTTTTTCACTTTAAGCATCATTAAAATCACTGCTCCAGAAAAAAAAGGACCGTTTTTAATCCTTTTTTTTCCATTGATACATGTTCCCTGGGGCAAGATTTGGGTTTTCAAAGATGTTTTCCGACAATAACTTGCATATGGGGCATTAAAATTAGCACTTTTGAATTCGAACGCTCGAGTCCCATTGACGTCAATGGGGTTCTAAATATTCGTGCAAACGGTCGGTCCGTTCGAAGGTTCTGGTGCGAACCGAACGTGGGGGTGTTCGTGTCATCCCTAGTTAGCCCCTAACATCCTTAATCCCCCTGTTTTAAAATCAATGGGCCAGATTCACAGAGCCATTACGCCGGCGTTACAGGAGATCTGCGTCGTAAGTCTAAATTTGCGCATGCGTTTCGATGCGCTGCATCCCCAAAACGAGATACGCAAGAAATCTACTTTTTTTGGACCGGTGTAATTACGATAGACCAGTCCAGCTAGACACACCATTGATTTGCTATTCAAATATGCAAATGAGGGAGTTACGGGGATCCACAAAAGAACGTTGGTGCAGCGCAGGCTACGCGCTGTGCGCAACAGCTGCATGTCCTTTCTAAAATTAGACCATATAAAAGGTGGAAAGAAATTAGACAATCCGTCTACATGTCAGCTAAAGCAACACTGTTAGTGAGGAGCTGAGCAGTCACACTTGCTGGACAACAAACTTTATGCCAAGATGCCAGGGGCATCCTTGCTCATAGCTATACTAATGACTTTAGATGAGCAAAGAAGGAGGAGGGCACGGAGGAGGGCACAGGAGAGGATATACCGCACACGCATAGACCTCTTTGGCATGAGTGATTCTGAGGTGTATCACATCTTCAGATTCACCCCTCATGCCATCCTGGAATTAACCATAACCCTGCAGGATGACATCACCAGCTGAACACACCGCTCACATGCAGTGCAGCCACTGGTCAAGGTCCTGGCATCACTCCATTTCCTTGCCAGTGGCTCTTTTCAAAGAACAAGTGGAGTGGTGGCTGGGATGTCACAATCCTCCATGAGCAGATGTGTGCACCAGGTTATCCCTGCAATCCTCAGACGCATGGCCAACCAAATCATCAAACCCACCACTGAGGACCTGCGGCTGAAGGCAATGACAGATTTCTACAGAATTGCCACATTCCCACGCACCGTGGGGGCCATTGATTGCACACATGTGGCACTCCAGCCCCCCCATGAGACAGAGCACATATACCGCAATCGGAAGCATTGGCATTCCATCAACGTACAGGTGATAGTCGATGCCCAAGGCCTCATATGGCACGTCCGTGCCAAACACCCCGGATCCAGCCATGACAGCTACATATACAATCAGAGCCCCATCCCAATGGAATTCAAACAGAACGTGTATGGGGACACCTGGCTGGTTGGTGAGTGACATGGGTGGCAGGCATGACTGTCCCCCCCCATGATGCACACATCACAAGGGGCACATGCATGACTAACATCCTCCTATCTTTTCCCTTACAGGTGACTCTGCATATGCACTGGGACCCCATCTCATGACTCCTATCCGGAACCCCCAAACCCCAGGAGAGGAAAGATACAATGAAGCCCATGCCCAAACACATGCAGTGGTGGAGCGCACCTTTGGCCTCCTGAAGTCACGTTTCCGATGCCTGGATAAGTCTGGGGGGACCCTGTTGTATTCCCCAAACTTTGTGTGCCAGATCATCGTTGCATGTTGCCTGCTGCACAACTTCGCAGTGAGAAAGGGCCTGCAGATTGACATACGTGATGACCTGACCTCTGAACCAGACAATCCCCCCCTAAGGGAGGATACCCCATCTTCTGAGGGAAGAGCAGCCAGGAGACAGCTCACATTAGGCATCTTTGCACGTTAAACACACACATTAATCATGGCACAATGAGAATGCATGCATGCACACCACTGTGGTCCCTAGCACAGACACATCACATCCTCATCAAATTGGATTAGCACAAGCCCACCATGCAGGACTTGTGAGCAGCAACGCCACGCTACGGCTCCAATTATGTCACTGTACATTCATACACCATTCACACAGACCTGGGGATCACTTCGCCCTGGTCCTGGGGAACCCTTCTCCACCACAAATGAGGGTGACACCCCTTTTCTGGCAGGAATGTCATCCCCACATTCCGAAATCATTCACAACACAAAAAAAAAAAATTGACCAGCAAAAAAAAAATTGTTTCCAGCAAAACAAAACAAAAATCCAGAAAAAAAAAAGTCCTGAAAAAGAAAAAAAAAGGGAGAAACCAAATTAATGCCACTGGCGTGACCCACGCCTGGGGTGCCCACGGCCACGGCCCCCGGCTCCTCAGGGGAGACTCATGGGGAAGGGGGGAGGTAATCCAGGGAAGGAGGAGCAGCCCCTGGTCTCTGACCACCTGGCGGCCTGCCCTCCAAGGCCACGGCAATTCTGGTCAGGCCAGCACTTAGTGATGCCGTATTGGCCTGGATAGCCTGGGTGAGGGCCCTCACATCCTGCCCAACGTCTGCTGTAGTAGTCTGCAGTTCGTTTAGGCAGTTTGTAAGAGCCAGGGAGTGGCAGTCCAGGTCCCCAAGCATATCCTTTATGGAGGACAGGCTCTCCTCCATCCGCACCAAAGTCTGGCTGACCTGTCCCAGATGGTGGGTCTGAAGGGCCTGGTCCCTTCTCAGATTGGCGGGCAGAACCTCGGCCACCCCCCTGGTCTTCTGGGACGACTTCCTGCCTCCAGCTGATGCTTGTGGCCGGGGAGAAGGGGAGGCCCTTAGGAGGGGAGCCCTGTTGGGGAGGAGTGGGAGGGGCTAGCCCTTATGGAGGACTGGCTGCTGCCAGCCAGAGAGGAAGACTCCTCCAAAAACAACAATCCACTGGCTGAATATTAGACACCATAGGTGCACATTGAAGTGTCTCTAAAATGGTGATATAGTCCAAAAGGATCAATATATAGTGACTGGGTGCAAGTGAGATCTGAAAGGTCCACCACCGTAGATAAAGCTGAGGAGGCTTACCAGATGGATAGCGACCACAATAAGTATACACCTATTTGGTCAGCTAAGGCTTAAAATTACACCAAAGACTGCTCACAGAACGACTCAGGTGGGAAAAGGAGTGGTAAGAGTATCAGATCGGATGAAAGATCAAACCCAGAGATTTTCACTTCTCTTCTCAATACATTCAGCCGACAAGGTGACTCAGAAGGCCCAATGGCGAGGAAGGAAAAAATAAAGCAGACATAGCGTAACTCCGATAAACAAGTTTACTAAGATAAAAAAAGTAATACACTCACATTTGGTATGAACAATCATGGGCATATAAGTATACAGGCAGTAGGGTCAATCGGTTCCCGACGTGTTTCGTTTCACAAACATCTTCATGGGAATTGTCCTACTGCATAGAAAGACCCTTAAATATATAGTGAGCCCCCACATATAATTAGCAATGAAGCGAATGGGACGAAGTCATCCATTACTGAATACTTCCGGGTGGGGGAAAAAAGATGGCCACTGCAGCGTGCGCTCCAAACCTCACTTCCGTGTAAGGCACTGGAGCGCACCGCCGAGCGTATATGGACCATCGGTTAAAAAAGACTCAAATGGGACATACATTTAAAATCGCGCAATATTGCGAGACATTTAAAAAGTGACCCCGACCGTGTTTACGCTAGTAGTATATTCACTGCTGTGCGTTCCAAACCTCGCATCGACACACAGCAGTGGAGCGCAAAGGAAACAGACGTGCGTGCATCATCCAGTCACGTGGCGCGTCAAGCGTCACTGGTTTGAACTCTGCAATGCGTTCCAGACCTCGCACCCATACAGGGAAGAGGGACGTAGACTCTGGACGCGTCGTCAGAACGCGTGATGACGTCACAACAAAGGGACACCCGCCCCCGGCCTCTCGACGGATGGATCAGGGGGACCAATCAAACAAGAGGGAGGCACCACAGCCCTCAAGTGAATACGAACGCCCCGTCACGTCAGTAAACTGTCCGCGCAAGAGCATAACTGGGTAGAGAAATCATGATGTACATTCCAAAACTAAAAGTCAATTGAAGTGCAAACAATCCTAAATTCGGCTGGTTATGTGTTGATACAATAAACCAATATACAAGAACATTGTAAAATTGCAATATATGTTGAATTATTAAAATCACATACAGAATAAAAAATATAAAAAATACATGTTGATATGTAACTATACACCAGAGACACAAAATGGGCTAGTACATATATTGTAGGATATCAAGCTATATAAGAACCTACAGACATAAATCCTACATTTAACATGAATTGAGACATTAGAATGTCATGGTTAAGCAATGTGTCCAAGAGTAATAAGACCCATGATAAATTAAACAGGAAAAAGCTAAGAAGACACCAAATAATAGCTGAAACCAGATAAAAACTAAAAGGGTAATAATCTCAGGATAGATTAATGAATGCATTCACGTCCCACTCAACGTTCAAGCCATGTGGGACATAAGTGCGTAGTACATAAATCCATCAGGTTTCTAACCTGGAGACCCCCCTAATCCTGGCACCGCCCCTCCAAGGTGCTACATATTTGTCTATGATTAGGAACTGAGTACCCTTAGGATCGCGCGCATGGCACTCCCGATAATGGCGGGGTACAGTATGTTTGGTGCAACCACCTATGATCTTGGTTACATGTTCACCTACCCATACGGAAAATGCACGTATAGTGCGTCCCACGTATTGTTTTCCGCACGGGCAGGTGATGAGATACACTTTGGGCCAGATTCAGGTAGATGGGCGCATCTTTAATCTGGAGTAATGTTTCTCATTTACGTTACTCTGGCGAAATTTTAGGAGCAAGTGCTGTTATTCATGAAGCACTTGCTCCTAAAGTTGCGGCAGCGTATCGAAAATGAGCCAGCGTTATTCAAATTGGGCGTGTACGGGGCGTGTATTAACAAAACTAGGTGCGATCCCGCGGCGAACGTACTGCGCATGCGTCGACTGTCAATGCATCCCAGTGCGCATGCTTACAACTTCCGTCGGCACCACTTCCTTGGAAACGACAGCGCAATGTGTTCCGTTGGACGATTAAATGCGCCCGTAGATGCGCCATTCCGGCACTAAAGTATATCCTGTTCCCCCTCCACGCAGTGAAGTTACTTTTGTTCTGAGATGGCTGCTCCCGTTCCCCGCAAACACAGGAGAAAGCTGAACTTTAAAGGCCAGGAGCTGTCAGCCGTCATCTCAGCTATGGAGACCTATGATGTCTTCCTCCATGGCTGTAAAAGTTGACAGACAAGTGTTGTTCGGCAAGTGGGGGTGCTCAGCTAGCTCTTATCGTTGGTAACGCTGCTGTAGCTGCTCTCCTGCTGACCTGTGGCCGTCTGGAGTAAAGATAAAGCAGCTATTTGTAGAAATAACTTTGCGCCGGACGGACGAGATACGCGCGGCGCATGTAGCCAGCGTATGGTGCTAATCCATTCGCGAATCTGGAAATCTCCCTCATTTGCATATTTGCAGGGGAAATCAATAGGCGCGACTGATGCGCCAAGCAAAATTATGCGCTGACGAGACTCTGGCGTCGGAAAGTTAAGTCGATCGGAAATGGCCCGTTTTCTGTCGCATCTAGTTTGGTGGGTATGGCCACATAGATACGACGGCGCATCTTCACAGTTACGCGGCGCATATCGAAATACTCCAGCGCAAGTCTTGCTGAATCTGGCCCTATGTGTGTTGTTGCACATGTGCAAAAGCATTTGATAGGGTAAACTTTTCCTGTTGAAGTGGATCTAAATTCCAGAGATTTTGTTCTACCACTGATATTAAAGTGGCATACATTACACTTCTTACATGGGAAGTAACCTTTCATATCGTGAAAGAAAACAGGGCGAGTGGGTGGATCGATGACATTTGGAGCAATGCTGTTCCTTAATGATGGAGCTCCCTTAAAAATGATTTTGGCCGTATCGGGTAGTTTTGGTCCGAGGACTTTATCATTCTTAAGTATACCCCAGTGTTTATTGATGATGGATTTGACATCTCTGTGCTGTGTAGAATAGGACGTCAAAACAGAGAACTTAACCACTTGCCCACGGCGTCATGTCAAAAAGACGTCATGACTTTAAAGATGGATATCTCGGTAACGGCAGCAGCTGCTGCCACAACCGAGATATCCATCTTTTCCGTGGGCAGTCCTGTACATGATAATGGTGGTCTCCGTGGCGGATTCGCCGCGAGATCGCCGTTATCGGTGGCGGGAGAGGGCCCCCCCTCCCGCCGCTCTCCCGTGCCCTCCGCCGCTTACCGGAGCCGTCGGTAGCGGCGGAGGCGATCGGGTCCATTCGGCACCTCAGCGGGGATACAAGTGAGGGAAAAATCGCCCCCACCTGTTCCCCAGAGCTCAGCTGGACGGAAGTGACGTCAAAACGTCAGTCCTGCCCAGCATCTTAAAGAAACATTTTTTTTTTCTAAAACTTGAAAAATTACATTTTTTTTTTTTTTTGCATTTAAGCCTAAATATGAGATCTGAGGTCTTTTTGACCCCAGATCTCATATTTAAGAGGACCTGTCATGCTTTTTTCTATTACAAGGGATGTTTACATTCCTTGTAATAGGAATAAAAAAGTGATAATTATTTTTATTTTTTTATTTTGGTGTATAAAATTACAAACTAATTAAAAAAAAAAAAGAAAACAAACAAAAAAAAAAGTTAAAACGCCCCATCCCGACGAGCTCGCGCACAGAAGCGAACGCATACGCGAGTAGCGCCCGCATATGAAAACGGTGTTCAAACCACACAAGTGAAGTATTGCCGCGATCGTTAGAGCGAGAGGAATAATTCTAGCCCTAGACCTCCTCTGTATCTCAAAAAATGAACCTGTAGAATTTTTTAAACGTCGCCTATCGAGATTTTTAAGGGTAACAGTTTGACGCCATGCCACGAGCGGGCGCAATTTTTAAGCGTGACATGTTGGGTATCATTTTACTCGGCGTAACATTATCTTTCACAATATATAAAAAAATTGGGCCAAATTTATTGTTGTCTTATTTTTTTATTCAAAAAAGTGAATTTTTTTCAAAAAAAGTGCGCTTGTAAGACCGCTGCGCAAATACGGTGTGACAAAAAGTATTGCAATGACTGCCATTTTATTCTCTAGGGTGTTAGAAAAAAAAATATATAATGTTTGGGGGGTTTAAGTAATTTTCTATATAAAAAAAAACTGTTTTATTCTCGTAAACACCGAATCTGAAAAACAGGCCCGGTGGGCAAGTGGTTAAAAGAGCCATCTGATTCTCCTGGGGGCTTTTGGGATAACAGGGACATCCTATCTGTAGTTCCCACCTGTTGTAATTCAAGGTCTACTACTGAGGTGTCATACCCCTTTTCGATAAACCTCTCCTTTAAAACATGAGCCTGTGTGAAATAGGTCTCCAGATCGGTGCAGTTTCTACGTAGACGTAAAAATTGACTGCGAGGGACAGAGTCCAACCAGGACCGGTGGTGACAGCTAGCTCTAGGGATATAGCTGTTCCGGTCTGTTGCTTTAAAATACGTCTGAAACTTAAATTGGCGTGAATGCAATTCTATTTCTAAATCAAGAAAAACAACCTTACTGGAGCTCCAAGTGTGAGTAAGGGCAATGCCTCGATCGTTAGCATTCAGTGCCAGGAAATAGTCATTCAGCGTCTCTGGTGGGCCATCCCAGAGGAAGAGGATGTCGTCTATGTATCTAGCCCATAGGACCAGGGACGGATGACAGTCCAAATAGACGACATCCTCCTCCCACTTGGCCATAAACAAATTGACCAGACTGGGGGCAAACTTAGCCCCCATTGCACACCCAGTGTTTCTGTAGATAAAACTTCTGGTTGAACCAGAAATAATTGTGAGTAGTCGCAAATTTAAGAAGTTCCATGATGAATGATTTCTGTACGTCAACAATAGAGTGATCTTGACTCAAAAAGTGAGCAACAGCTTCGAAGCCCAAGTGTTGGGGAATACACGTGTATAGCGAGGCTACGTCTGCTGTTGCAATAAGATAGTCTCCACCAATGTGTGTGCCTTCCAAAAGTCTGATTGTGGAGGTGGTGTCTTTAAGGTAAGATGGAGTAAGCTTAACAAGAGGCTGCAAATAGTTATCAATATAGCGACCGATTCGGGACGTGATCGAATCGATCCCGCTAACTATTGGTCTGCCAGGAGGTCTGAGGGGATCCTTATGAATTTTAGGAAGTTGGTAGATAGTGGGTATTCTCGGAGCAAGTGGAATCAAGTAGGATTGCTCCTTTTTATTCAAAATGTACGAATTAAACCCTTTATTTACAAGATTAACCAGTTCTTTTTTAAAACTACTTGTAGGATCACTAGGTATTTGTTTGTAAGTATCAACATCACTGAGAATGCGATCCATTTCAGCATTGTAGTCGGATTTGTCTAGAACAACCAATGCGCCCCCTTTATCGGCTGGACGCACTATGATATCCTTACGATTGCAGAGTGCAAGAAAACCATCTTTGGGGATGGGTTGGTTATAGAACTTCCTAATGGGTAAAGCTTCCAAATCCTTAAAGACAAGGTCTCTAAATGTATTAACAGTGGAAGAGGCAGGGGCAGGGGGGTTGAACAATGAAGGATTGGAAAGCCCAGAATGGACAGTCCCCAACGTAGCAGCTCTCTCCATAGTGGGCAATGGATTGGACATAATATGATGCTGAATGTTCATCTTACGTATGAATTTATGAATATCGATAAAAGTATCGAACTTATTGAGCTTGTTGGGGGGGGGGGGGGGGCAAATTTGAGGCCTTTATCTAGAACGGCCAACTCATTTTGGGAGAGATCTTTGCCGCTAAGGTTGAATATTCCTTGGCCAATCAAGTTCTTCTCTTTTTTTCTTTTGGTGCCTTTTGCCTCCCCGGTTGCCTCTTTTGTGTCCGAAGGCCTTTTGTGGCCTTGTCCTCCCTGATGAAAATCCTGACTAGAGCGGACCCCCGGACCATAATGACCATAATCTGGTTTAGGTCTGGAATAGCCAGAGGGTTCATCCCTGAAATCTCGAAGTGGTGTAAACCTATTATTAGTAGGTATTACTGGGTAATCTTAATGATAAATATTAGTGTCATGTGGTGTCATATAGTCATTGTGTCTCTTTGGTGACTCATAATAGTCATAATGGTCATATCTCCGGTGATCGGAGGATCTAGGATCTGGGAAATTACCCCTAGATCTACCTCTGCCACCTCTCCTTCCCTGCCTGGAGGCATTTCTCACTGGGGTATGGACATTAGAGTGTCTACCCCCAGGGGGATATCCTCCCGGGACAGGGGGGGCGGCCGAGGTCTAAGGTGAGTGGATTTAGGTTGTTGTAGATTAGATGAATTCCCATTGCTAGGACTATCACCTCCATCTACCTCAATGGGGGAGTCTTGATCTAACGAGATCCCCAATGTTTTCTGCCACTTAAATACAGACCGATATTTTTAATCGCCCGCATCCCTAGAGTACTTTTTGTGCTTTTTGGTTCTCTGGTCCTTATCTTCTTTCTCCAGGTGTAACTGGAGATTAGAAGAAAAAGTGTTGTATTCAGTAGAGTTCTTAGATAGTGATAATTTATCTTTGATTTCCTTAATTTCTCTATCTCATGGGTCTTCAAACTACGTACCTCCAGTTGTTCAGGAACTACAATTCCCATAATGCCTAGTGATGTCTGTGAATGTCAGTGTGTTACAATGCCTCATGGGATGTGTAGTTCTACAACATCTGGAGGGCCGTAGTTTGAGGATCCCTGCTCTATCTAATACTAAAAGTCTCGACTGTTTACGTAAGATTAGAAATTGTACAAAATCGGTGCCTGCCTCATTGAAGTATCTGTACCAGGAGTCAAGGTCCAATTCTCCCTGTTGTGGTTGGACCTCCCATCTGAGACTGCGGGGTACCATGTCTTCCCTTACATACTGTGTTAGGAAGGCAATGTCCCACTGTAAATGGAGTTCTGATACCATTACATTTTTCAGTCTGAGAAAAAGGCCTCCAATCTCAGTGTCATTATCAATGATTGAAAAAACACCATTGGTTGGAGGATCCACACACTTGCCACATATTCCTTTCCCCCCTCCCCCACACATGCTACACACCAGATAGGAAAAAAAAAACCTTACCTGGCATCACGGCTTCATGACCAGAGTCATAGCCAGGCAGGCCCTCCACTTGTTGTCTATTAAAGGTGTGGGCCACCGCACGCTCCTCCACTGTCAGCCTAACAGGGCATGGTGGGCCCCCTCCAGTGCCCCTGGCATGGGCTGCCATTTTGGCCAGCTTCCCACGGACCACACCCTGGAGGTCATTGATTTTCTTTACGATCCCCTCGCGTGTCTGGGTCTCCCCCCCGCCCAATGCATTTACCTGGTCAGTAATGTTCTGCAAAATCTCCTTCTTCCTGGCCGGGGTGGTGTTGGCACTCTCCGGGCCGTGAAGGAAACGGCCATATTCGGTAAGGGCCCGGACAATAATTTGTTTCTCCCACAAAGAAAAATTGCTCTTCCGCTTCCTCTCAGTCATACTCATACAACAACTCTCTCCCAAACAATCACCAAAAATCACTCACAAAAACAAGCAGGAAAAATCAAGCAACAAAACAAACAAACAAAATCTATCAACCAAAAAGTCTCACAACCAGTCACCAAAAAACACTACCAAATATATTCTACAAAACACTAGATCAAACAGTCAACAAATATCACAAAGACAAGTCACAACGCATCAAACAACAGAACAAAAGCACCTTGCTGTATAGGAAGGGATACAAAGGGATGTACTTTTGCAAAGGAAGTGCGTTTGTGTCTGTCTATTTATGCTGTCTGCGTAGTTCACTAAGTTGCCCGGGTCCACTTCCAATTTCACTGATTGCGCCGTTCCCGAGTTGTGAGCCTGTGCACAGAGGTGCTGACCATGGTCTGCTTCATGTGCGCATGCGGCCCTTCATTTGCATGGGGTCACGGCTCATTTCAATGAAACACGCCCACGTCCTTCCCAATTTGAATTACTCCGCCTTACGCCTCGGAATTAACGTTACACCGGCGCTAATTTCTGCGCAAGTACTACGAGGATACGGTGATTGCGCCTCTACATTGCGCCGGTCTAACGTAAAGGAGGTGCGCTACGCTGGTCAAAATATGCGCCAATGTACGTGAATCTGGCCCAATGTTTCTTTCGGGCCTAACCGGGTATTACCAATGTAGGAGATGTCAGGTTTGCTCCCTCAACGGATGCACATCTAGAAGGAATTCCCCTCCACTGGTGCTAGGTGAAAATCCCCCGGTGCTTGCAAAGCAAAGCCGACATCCTCCTGTCTCAGGGCCGTATCATTTTCTGGAGTCAGTGAAGATCGAAGTCCCATCCACTACCACAGGAACCCCCTCTTCTGTTTGGTGAAAGCAGAGGCCCGGGGCACTCTGCTCTGTTGCCAGCTCTTCCGCTGGGTTGCTGTGAGTGGAGACCACAGTCCCATCCACTACCACAGGAACCCCCTCTTCTGTTATGTGAAAGCAGAGGCCCGGGGCACTCTGCTCTGTTGCCAGCTCTTCCGCTGGGTTGCTGTGAGTGGAGACCACAGTCCCATCCACCGATATCCGCTCAAGCTGTAGTGGGGTGCAGCCGCCAGTAGCATCCTGTCCTGCTGCCAGTGATTCAGCTGGGAGTAAGAGCTTCACCACCTCAGCTGGTTGCTGGGGAGGGGGGCCAACCGCCCCGGCTCCCTGGAACTCCACAGTTGGTCCCGATGCTGGGCATAGATGGCTGGCACTCTGCCCTGTTGCCAGCACTTCTGGTGGGGGTGCACAATCCGTAACATCCTCTGAACAGTCCACACATTCTGTAATCTGCAGCTGGGGTGTGATTGCCACCTTCTCACCCTGAGCCTCTGAAACTGCCACAGGGGTGGGGCAGAGGTCTTGAACCCTCTGTCCGGTGACCAGCGCTTCAGCTGGGGAAGTTCCTTGTAACTCCACAAATTGTCAGTACTGGATCCCTCTAGGACCCAGCACTCTCACCTGACACAGCCTTGGCTGGGAAACACTGATTGGCCAGCTCTCCTTCAAAACACCTGTGGCTTCACCCAATCAGTGCTCGTGATAGAGTTACTCTGCTTAACTTGTGTGATCCAGCCTGACCTGTTTATCTGTAAACCTTGTGTATGACCCGGCTTGTTTGACCCTGCTTGTTGCTTCCGATTTGGTACCTTTCGAACTCTGACCCATCCGTGTATGACCTGGCTTGCCTAGACCACGCTTTGCCTGACTCCTGTAAGCAACATCCATTGCAGCGGTGCACTACTAGCACCAGCAACACCACCAACATCCACACCTGCGGTGAACTACAAGTTCCAGCCTTCCTGCTCATCACAACACCTACTTCAGCAGTGAACTACAAGTGCCAGCTGTCCCGCTCGTCTCAACCCTGCATCCGTGCTGAACTACAAGTCCCAGCGCTGACCTGCTTCTCAAGACCTGCTCATGGTATGTGCTTTTGTTATTGAACTATAGGCATATTAGCACACCTGAACTGTTGTCTGCTGCTAGCCTGATATGAAACCTGACATTATCACGAGCCATACATAAAAAGGGAAAACCCATCATGGATTCTGAGCAGGCTCAGATGTTTGCACAAGAACTTTGCCGTTTATCCCATCAAGTTCAGCAAATGGCCACAGAGCTCACCAAGGTGCAATCCCCTACTACAACTGTTACAAAAACTTTATCTGAACCGAAAATTCCTTTGCCTGACCGTTTTTCTGGCGACCGTAAGGGATTCTGCAACTTTAAAAACAGCTGCAAATTATATTTCAAATTAAGGCCATCCTCTTCTGGCTCTGAAACTCAGAGAGTTCAGATCATTATCTCTCTGCTTCAGGGTGACCCCCAGGCTTGGGCCTTTAACCTTGAACCAAACCATCCAGCCCTGCTAACTGTAGATGCCTTCTTTGAAGCCCTTGGATTGCTGTACGATGATCCAGATCGTATGGCTACTGCAGAATCAACCCTGCGTAACTTAAAGCAAGGAACTACCACAGCTGAAATTTACTGCTCAGAGTTTCGCAGGTGGGCCCCAGAATCTGGCTGGAATGATGCAGCTCTCCGCAGCCAGTTCAGAATAGGTCTTTCAGATGTAATTAAGGATGCTCTGGTCAACTTCTCCTATCCAGCCTCACTGGAGGAAGCTATGTGTCTAGCCATTAGAATTGATCGCCGTCAGCGAGAGAGGGGGCGAGAAAAAAATATGGCTGTGGCAAACTGTATACCTCCCTTACCACCTGACCATCCCACCACCAGTGCCAGTTCAGTGGAAGAACCTATGCAGTTAGGCTCCACCCGGCTATCTGCCCAGGAACACACACGCCGGCGTAATATGGGACTTTGTCTGTATTGTGGCCTCAGGGGTCACATACTCCGTTCGTGCCCTACACGTCCGGGAAACTCCCGGACCTAGGTGATTATGGGGAGGTCACCTTAGGTCTGCTTTCATCTCCCCAGGGGGACAATCGTATACTTCTATCCAGTGTTATTCACTTTGGGACAGGGACTCATGAACTGTTGGCCTTGGTAGATTCTGGAGCTGCTGAGAATTTTATTGATAAGACTCTGATTACCTCCTTGTCCCTGGAAACTCATACGCTAGATTGCCCAGTCCACCTAATTTCTGTGGATAACCGGCCTCTCTCACAAGACCTTGTGCTTCAGTCCACCAATCCCTTCCAGTTACAATTGGGGGCCCTGCACTGGGAGAAGATTTCATGTCTTGTCATTGACTCTCCATCCACTCCTTTGATCCTAGGCCTTCCTTGGCTTCAGAAGCACAATCCTGTAATTGACTGGAGAACAGGAAATATTCTGGCTTGGTCCAATCAGTGTAAAGGAAGTTGCATCCAGCACCCTGTTCGTCTTGCTTCTTGTCAAGTGGGAATGGAACAGATTCCGCTTTGTTATAAGGACTTTCAGGATGTGTTTTCTAAAGGGAGTGCTGACACCTTACCACCTCATCGCAGTTATGACTGTCCCATTGACCTTTTGCCTGACACTACACCTCCGTGAGGGAGAGTCTTTCCATTGTCCGAACCAGAGAACCTTGCTTTGCAAGAATACATCCAGGAAAACCTAGCTAAAAGTTTCATCCGTCCCTCTACTTCTCCCGCAGGCGCAGGTTGCTTCTTTGTCCCAAAGAAGGACGGGGGTCTAAGACTTTGTGTTGACTACAGAGGTCTAAATAAAATAACCGTTCCCAATCAGTACCCTCTCCCTCTCATCACAGAGTTATTCTCCCAAATCCAGGGAGCAAAGATCTTCTCCAAACTAGACCTAAGGGGAGCCTATAATCTAGTGCGCATCCGTGAAGGAGATGAGTGGAAGACAGCCTTTAACACCAAGGATGGCCACTACGAATGTCTTGTCATGCCTTTCGGTCTCAGGAATGCACCAGCTGTCTTCCAAAACTTTATGAATGACATTTTCCGTGACCTGTTGGGTCGCTTTATGCTTGTATACTTGGATGATATTTTGATATATTCTCCCAATCTTGAAACACATCAGAGGCACGTCCGCTCAGTGTTGGCCCGATTAAAGGCTCACTCCCTTTTCGTTAAGCCTGAAAAATGTTTATTTCATGTCAAACAAGTACCTTTCCTGGGCTACCTAATCTCTGACACAGGCCTAACCATGGATCCAGCCAAGATTCAGGCCATTCTAGACTGGGCATCACCTTCAGACCTGAAAGCAGTTCAGCGCTTCCTGGGCTTTGCAAATTTCTATCGGAAATTCATTAAGAATTTTGCCACCATTGCACATCCCATCACCTCTCTCACCAGGAAGTCTCAGTCTAAGTTCAAATGGACTACTGAAGCCCAGACAGCCTTCACTCAGTTAAAGAAAGCCTTTACCTCTGCACCAATTCTACGCCATCCTGTTCCTGAGCTGCCTTTTATTGTGGAGGCAGATGCATCCGAATTAGGGGTGGGGGCGCTTCTGTCACAAAAGGACCCTGTAACTGCTGCCATTCACCCCTGCGCCTTCCTGTCCCGTAAATATTCCCCAGCAGAGCGCAACTATGATATAGGCAACAGAGAACTGTTAGCCATAAAGCTAGCTTTGGAGGAATGGAGACATTGGCTGGAGGGAGCTCGCTATCCATTCATAGTTCTGACTGACCACAAAAACCTTGAATACATCCGTTCTGCTAAAAGACTGAACTCACGTCAGGCCAGGTGGTCCTTATTCTTCTCCAGATTTGACTTTACAATTTCTTATTTACCAGGGCCAAAAAATGTTAAGGCCGATGCCTTGTCTCGCAGTTTTTTATCAGAATCCCCACCGCCGCTTCCTCCACAATCCATTATCTCTGAGGACAGGATTTTGGCTTTTACCCAGACTGACATCTCTGAGGCCTTGTTACCTGCACAGGCTGAAGTCCCCCCTTCCACTCCCTCTGGTATGCTTTTTGTGCCCTTGGCTCTTCGTTTGCAGGTTTTGCAGCAGGTACATGCATCAAAGCCTGCAGCGCATCCGGGGTTTAGACAAACGTATGAGATTATCTCTCGCAACCTCTGGTGGCCATCAATTAGGCAGGATGTGCTAGCCTTTGTCCAGGCTTGTGAGGTTTGTGCCAGAAGCAAGGGCAGTACCTCTAAGCCCTCTGGTCTTCTACGTCCTCTACCAATACCTACTTGTCCCTGGACCCATTTATCTATGGACTTTATCACTGACTTGCCTCCGTCCCAGGGATGTTCCACGATCTGGGTGGTGGTAGACAGGTTCAGTAAGATGGCCCACTTTGTTCCACTTCCAAAACTGCCGTCTGCTAGAGAACTGGCATCTTTGTTCATTAAACATGTTTTCAGGCTCCATGGGGCACCAATTAACATTGTCTCAGACCGTGGCTCTCAGTTTATAGCCCAGTTTTGGAAGGCCCTTTGTTCTCAGCTAGGGATTAAGTTATCATATTCTTCAGCCTATCATCCCGAGACAAATGGCCAAACAGAAAGAACTAATCAGACTCTAGAGAAGATGGTACGTTGTCTGATGGCCAATGATGAGGTGGAGTGGGTCAACATCCTTCCATGGGCAGAGTTTGCCTTTAATAATTGTGCCAGCTCTTCTACAGGGACCTCTCCCTTCTTCTGTGTTTACGGGTTGCATCCTCGTGTGTGCTCCTTTGATCTTCCACCCTCTGATGTTCCAGATGCCAACACCACGATTGAAAACTTCTCCAAAATCTGGTCTGACGTCAATCGTGCTATTTCTCGCTCGGTGCAGGCATTTAAGAAAACGGCTGATAAGAGGCGCTCAAAGGCTCCTGGATATAAAGTTGGTGACAAAGTGTGGCTATCATCCAGGAATCTGTCCCTGCATGTTCCATCCAAAAAACTTGTCCCAAATTTCATCGGGCCCTATGAGATTTCGGAGATTGTTAATCCTGTGTCCTATAGATTAAAACTCCCCCCGTCCATGCGCATTCCTAATGTCTTCCATGTTTCTTTGTTGAAACCTGTTCATTCTAGTCTCCAAGTAAATGAACCAGAACCTGTAGATGTGTCGGATAGCCAGGAATATGAAGTGGCATATATTCTTGACTCCAGACGAGTACGCAATTCCGTGCAATATCTTGTTCATTGGAAAGGTTTTGGCCCAGAGGATCGATCCTGGATCCCAGCTCGCGATCTCCATGCTGATCGCCTTAAGAAGAAGTTCCATCTTCGATATCCAAGTAAGCCTGGGGGTGCAGGAGCAACCCCTCGAGAAGGGGGGGGGGGGTACTGTCAGTACTGGATCCCTCTAGGACCCAGCACTCTCACCTGACACAGCCTTGGCTGGGAAACACTGACTGGCCAGCTCTCCTTCAAAACACCTGTGGCTTCACCCAATCAGTGCTCGTGATAGAGTTACTCTGCTTAACTTGTGTGATCCAGCCTGACCTGTTTATCTGTAAACCTTGTGTATGACCCGGCTTGTTTGACCCTGCTTGTTGCTTCCGATTTGGTATCTTTCAAACTCTGACCCATCCGTGTATGACCTGGCTTGCCTAGACCACGCTTTGCCTGACTCCTGTAAGCAACATCCATTGCAGCGGTGCACTACTAGCACCAGCAACACCACCAACATCCACACCTGCGGTGAACTACAAGTTCCAGCCTTCCTGCTCATCACAACACCTACTTCAGCAGTGAACTACAAGTGCCAGCTGTCCCGCTCGTCTCAACCCTGCATCCGTGCTGAACTACAAGTCCCAGCGCTGACCTGCTTCTCAAGACCTGCTCATGGTATGTGCTTTTGTTATTGAACTATAGGCATATTAGCACACCTGAACTGTTGTCTGCTGCTAGCCTGATATGAAACCTGACACAAATACTGCCCTTGGTGCTGGGCAGAGTACAGTGAAGTTTGTGCCTGATCCCAGCTCTTCTGCTGGAGGCTCCTCAGGTTGTTCTTCCTCAGCAGAAAAATCTATTAAATCCCCTGTCTCTGCTACTGGTGTCTGGGGATAGAGGTTCACCATCTCCTGTCCATGTAACCCAGAAGATGCTATAGGTACTGAGCAGAGGTTAGCAGAGCTCGGCCCTGCGGCCAGTACTTCAGGTTTGGGAATAGCAATCTCCAGATTTTCCACTGCCGATTCACTGGCATACTGCTGGACAGGCACATTCCTCCATTCAAGATCATCCCCTGCAGAAACAGGATCATCAAGGTCAGTCAGCACTTGCTGCATCTGCCATAAGACCTCCGGGTCAATAGCTGCAGGGGCAGGTTGGCAAAGCACACTGTTACCCTGCCACATGGACGATTCTTCAGCCAGGATTTCAGCCAGAATTTCAGTGTTGTCAGCTGATATTTCCTCATAGACCCAGGTAAAGGGAGCCCCATCCTGCTGCTGAGCGGAGTCTAGCAGCTGTTTGTAGGCAAATTCCAGCTCACGTTGCCGCTCTCGTTCTCTCTGTTGCCGCTCTCGTTCTCTCTCTTGGCGCTTTAGTTCTTTCTGTTGTCGCTCATCCTGCAGCTGGATGTCTCTAATGGCCTCCTGTCTGGCGGTCTCTGATGGGTTAGCACCATATAATGCCAACCGCTGTTGAACTTGCTGCTGGAACAAGTCTTCAACTGACCGGGGTCCTGCATCACCATCCCTCTGATCCATCTCGGCTAGCGTAATGATCAGGGTGGCCTTGTTCTTCCCACCAGTCCCTCCACGGCTCTTCAAGAAAATCTTTTAGCATGGTTCTCCTGCAGGCTGCATAGCTGGTCATTCATGGTGGTGGTTTGGAGTTGTCCCAGTAACTGGAGAGCAAATCCCACTGCTGCCACCAATGTGACGAGACCCTTGCTCGCCCAGGTCCTGCTCTCCCGACACTCCTCTGCTTCTATCGGATCAGATTGCAGCTTACAACATCTGATGGTCCAGTCATCCAAGATTCCAGGATCCAACCTACAGCTATGTGCCGATTGGATCCATGAAGAACACACACCAAACGAGTTGTATGAATGTTCAACCAGAACTCCACTTTATTGAAACACTCAGCTGGTTATATACAGGTTACAGTTTCCATCAATCAAAGAACAAAGAAATCTCCACCCCCTTTTCACACACTGGTGTTTCCATACAAAGGCATTTCAGCACCGATGTATTTAGCATGACTTTACTACCTCAGAGATAATGACATTCCTGTAGACAATGACATCAGTGAAGTTAACAGAATACGTTATCTAGCCAGCTTGTCTCCGTCATTACTACATCTGAGAGATCACACTTTTTTAGATAATGACATGCTAATCCAATACGGCTGATAATCAAAAGGCTCAAAACAGTGTTATCACACAATAGAAAGGTCAAAGAGCCGACTGACTTAACACCTCTACACACTGGACAATGAATGTCTTTCACAAGCCACTTAGCCTTTCAATAGTCCTCAATAGTCTGATTCAGTTCAATCCCCATCTAGACAGACACCTCATAATGTCCAAAGGCATCCTGCAATGTCATATACATAATGTCTCATCTTATGTAATACATGAAGTATGATTTCACGGTCCATGACATTATTTTTCTTGGAATTGACAAGTTCACATCCCATTGGAGAGGTAGTGATCTTGTCAGGAGCATTTCTCAATTGGAGATGTCTTGGGTCCATAAACTCAAATGTTACCCCCTTTGTGGCCTAAATATTAATGTATACATTAATTGTTTTATTGATAACTCGTAGGCTGTTCTATTAGATAGACTGACTGAGGGAGTACAACTACCTAGGTTTGGCTGTTTGGCGCCGACTAGAAGGTCTGTCTTACCCTGCATCTGGGTTTATGTATTTTTACAGTACTCACAGAGTGTACATGTTTATTGATGGGTCTAATATGTGAACTCGATGTGAGTCCCAGGTGGCCGGTCACTACTATTTTTATTATCATTTTTATCTTATCTCATATCAATTATATATTTTTTCATCTGTTTTTAATTTATTTATAGTATCCTTGATTGGTCCAGTACAGACATAAATTCGGAACATATTTGGGTTTGTATGCCTTGTACCATTGAGAGGACCTTTCCCAATATCGTCTTAGGCTTTTTTTTGTTTTTGGACAGCAGATTGGGAACTCTTTGCTTAGTCTAAATAGTCTATTGTTATTTATCCCCTGTAAATAGTGAGGTATGTATTTACACAAAACTTTGTTATTTAATACAAAAGTGTTGCGTTCTTGATTCATGTTTTTTGATTTATTTTTTATTATTTTTTTTATCATATTTAACTACTGGTTGATTATACACTGCTTATTTCCCAACTGTATATGCAGTGTCGTTTTAACATTTTCCATAGCGCTGTGAAAGCGGAGTGCATTAGATGGATCACATTCCCCTGGGGTTTCAGTTCTGTTTCCTCGTATGATCCCTTATTAAAAATGGCGTCCACATGGTCTCCTTGGGGCTCACAGCGAGGTTATGAGATCAGTAAGTCTATTTAAGTGGTGGTCAGAGCACCGCCCGTTATCCCATGAACACGTCCTCTTTTTGTCAAAATGTTGGGCAGGCGACGTTCTGATGCCACCGCGTTACCAGCTGAACCCGGAATACGAGCAGGCATATCGAGGAGCCGGCCGGCTCGATTTTTTACATGCTTCTTATTGTCATCTACATTGTAAGTGCAATTTTTTAATATTACATTAAACACACCCTGGATTTTACACTATGCAAGTTCTCTTTTCCTGACATATCGGTTTATGTACTGGATGTGAATATTTGCATGGAGGACTCCCCAGGTGGAAAGCTGTATGGATTAACAACCTCCAAAGCTTGTTTGATCTCCTAACAAGAGATCAATACCATTTGGTAAGAGGCAGCTTATATTTATGGTGGAGGTTTCCTTTCTTCACATTTTCCAGATGCTGGCAGTTTGGGCACTGGATTTTTATTGTTTCAACACTGTTTTTGTGATCCAATGTTACTGTTTGGGGACCACATTCTATGGACTATAGATCTTATTATATGGACTGTTCAATCACTGGACTCTGTATGATCACACTTGCCACTGTTTTTTTATCGTTTATTCACTTGGGGGCATTTCCATTAAGGTTTATTCACATTTATTATTAATTCATTTATCTCACTTTTTATATAGTGGCATCTCTATATTGATTCTTAATATAGCTCGGCTGATATTTTGCTTCTATCTGTTTTTGGTGTAATATAACACTGTTTAGTTGCTGCTGGTTTCCTTTTTGAATAAGCGCAATATTTTTTCCATTATTTCTCCTCCCATTGTTCCTCTTCCAATTGACCAACATCCTGTTCTAAGCGTTCCATCACTCTCAGGGGATGTTGCCTCAGGTAAAACTGTAAAAGCCATAACTCTGAGATAAAGCCTTTGGATAAGACGGCATCCCTAATAAGACAGAATAACAGAGTGGGTGATAGGTGCCATTCGGAGGATTTACTTTGTGCCTTAACTGCATGCTGCAACTGCATATAGTAAAAGTGCATAAAAGGTGGTATATCAATTACTTCCCGCCTACCATATAGCAAAATGACGGCCAGGAAGTGGTTGCGTTATCCTGACTGGGCGTCATATGATGTTCAGCAGGATACGCCTTTGTGACAGACTCACCCGGGACTTCCGCAGACCCTCTTATGTCTAAAATCAACCTATGTCCACTAGGGGCATAGGATGATTGAGAAATGATATCTTGGGCTACCTGAGATGGGATCATTATGTAATTATTATCCACAATATATTCCAGGATATCTGTAAATAACGATTTACTGTTTGTTGATTCTGAACTCAGTGGGTTAATTGTAAGAGTGACTCATTCATACTGTTGGGACACATACTCTTAGATGCTAATGTCATCACCTCCAGCCATCTGTCTGTTCTCTGTGCTAATTGACCCTGCTATTGTGTGAAGTCGTCCTGTGTTTACACGTATAATAATGTGTATTGTATAGCAGGTGAGTGAGGTGAGGAGACGTGACGTCTACTCGCCTAGTCTGGGTAAATGATTAGTTAATTAGCTCATGTTAATTTATGTTCTGATTACCTCCTCTTTAAACTGTATATAAGGTTGTATTCTTGGTTCTATTAAACACTCCATGTTCAGAAGACAAACAAGTATTGTCTCGTTGTGTGCTTGAGAGCAGCTGGAATATCTGATATCTATATCCAGACTGATAGGAATGCTGCCGGATAGAAATATGATGGAAGCACTCAAGCAGAGTGTGGGACATTCCATTACATTGGTGGCAGCAGTGGGATACTTCCTGCAGTCAGGGACATCCAACCTCCACCTGGATGCAAGGTCCAGATAGCAGGAGAGGAGAGGTACAGATACCAGCCGCCATGGAAGATGAATTCGAAAGGAGTTTGCGAGAGAAGCAGATACAGCACAGAGGACCAGTATCAGAGCAGGTCCTGCTGGGATGGTCTGATTATGTTCGCTGCGAACTCTGGAAGGAAGTGCTAGCCCGTGAGCAGCGAGACCAGGGAAAAGTTCTCCCCTCAAACCGGGAAATGTACTGGTCACAGTATGGATTGCGGGTGCTGTTGTTGGGAGAAAAAACGCACAAGGAACAGACAGCTGAATTAAGCAGGCTGGTCTGGGCAGAGATGCAGCTGGATGAGAGCTACAGAGCCTTTCGGTGGCATTTATCACAAGCATGTCCCTGGATAGCGGATGACAGCCCAATGGAAGGATTAAACTACAGTGGCCTGGGACTGTTGTATGTGAAGCTGACCAAATGGGAGTGATTTGGAGTGCCGGTTGGACGAAATCATGGATTTCAGAGAAGGGCTACTAAACGTCTCGGAAGTGTACTGGGCACTGGACGATTTGGAGTTTCTGGCCGTTCAGGAATGGGAGCTGGAGATCGCCTACAGATGGCTGCTAGACTCTGCTCAGCACTAGGGATGAGTCGAACACCCCCATGTTCGGTTCGCACCAGAACCTTCGAACGGACCTCAAGTTCGCCTGAACGTATCGAACCCTATTGACGTCTATGGGACTCGGACGTTCAAATTCAAAAGTCATAATTTTAAAGCCCAATATACAAGTTATTGTCAGAAAACATGTTTGGGGACCCGGGTCTTGCCCCAGGGAACATGTATCAATGGAAAGAAACGTTTTAAAAACGGTTGTTTTTTCTGGAGCAGCGATTTTAATGATGCTTAACCACTTGCCTACTGTGCACCTACACCCCCTTCATGCTCAGACGAATTTTAGCTTCCGGCACTGCGTCGCTTTAACTGACAATTGACGCGGCTCCCAAACAAAATTGGCATCCTTTTTTCCCCACAAATAGAGCTTTCTTTTGGTGGTATTTGATCGCCCGTGCTGTTTTTATTTTTTGGGCTATAAACAAAAAAAGAGCGTACATTAAAAAAAAAAAAAAACACAATATTTTTTGCTTTTTGCTATAATAAGTATCCCATTTAAAAAAATAAAAAAATACATTTATCTCAGTTTAGGCCGATACGTATTCTTCTACATATTTTTGACTGGTTTGCGCAAAAGTTATATTGCCTACAAAATAGGGGACATAATTATTATTATTTTTTTTTACTAGGAATGGCGGCGATCTGCGTTTTTTTTCAGGATTGCGACATTATAGCGGACACATCGGACACTTTTGACACATTTTTGGGACGATTCACATTTATACAGCGACCAGTGCTATAAATATGCATTTATTACTGTATAAATGTGACTGTCAGGGAAGGGGTTAACCACTAGGGGGCGGGGAAGGGGTTAAATGTGTATCCTAGGTGTGTTCTAACTGTAGGGGGAGGGGGGTGACTGTGGGAGGTGACTGATTGTTTTCCTATGTATAAGGGACACAGATCGGTCTCCTCTCTCCCTGACAGGGACGTGGAGCTCTGTGTTTACACACAAAGCTCCACGTTCCTGCTTAGTTACTGGGCAATCGCGGGTGCCCGGCGGCTGTCGCTGCCGCCGGGCACGCGTACGGTGTTCCCAGTAACGCGACGGGCGCGCGCCCCCCTAGTGGCTTTCATATGAGCACTCCGCCCACCATCATTTGACGGTGGGCGGGTGTTAAGTGGTTAAAGTGAAAAAAGAAAAAAGAAAAATTCCTTAAAATATCGTACCTGCTGGGTGTCTATAGTAGTGGCACATGTTATGAACGGTCCCTGCACAAAATGAGATTACAATAAGAAAAAAGTAATTTAAGACTGGTTGCGGTTTAATGTAATGTCTAGTCCCTGCAATATGGATGAAATCACTGAAAAAAATTGCATGGGTTTCCTTGCCCCTCTCTCCCAGGTCATTACAAGCCCATTTGGCCCTATATACTTTAAACAGCAGTATACAGGTGGTGCAAACAAGAGAGAGACTGTAGGTTTGTTGTTAAGTAGAATTTGTTTGTAATTTTCAACTGGTACTTCTTTAAAGTGTAGCTTCATAGAATCTTTTTTTAAGCTTTTCTGAAAACATAGAGAAGGGTTATCCCCCCCTGTAACATTTGTTTTGCTGTCTGTGTGCATCTGTTCAGAAGATTGCACCTCACTTTCTGTCCCAATGAAAAATGATTTTTTTAAACTTTTTTGGTGAAACAAGGATTGGTGATAAGCATCAGTGGACAGGAGACACCTTTTACAGAAGAGAATTTCCCTTCCTAGGGGTAGATTTCCTCTCACTTCCTGTTGTCTCCTTCCGTTTGCAAGTAGGAGTCATTTGTAAGTTGGATGTTTGAAAGTAGAAATTTGGCCCCCAGGTGTTGGTGTTGCCACAATACTGTAAGCCCTCTCAGTTAGTCTTGGTGGGCGCTGGAACACCCTGCTGTGAAATAGGGATGAGCCGAACACCCCTGCGTTCGGTTCGCACCATAACCGTCGAACAGACCGACCGTTTGTGCGAACATTTAGAACCCCATTGAAGTCTATGGGACTCGAACGCTCGAATTCAAAAACATTGAAAAGTTATTGTTGGAAAACGTCTTTGAGAACCCGGGTCTTGCCCCAGGGAACATGTATAAAACTTTTTTTTTCATTGATACATGTTCCCTCGGGCAAGACCTGGGTTCTCAAAGACTTTTTCACAGGCAAACTATAGACACCCAGCAGGTACAATATTTAAAGGCAGGAGCAGTGATTTTATTGATGCTTAAAGTGGAGGTTCACCCTCCAAAAAATTTCTAGCATGCCATGGAGAACACCCACCCGACCGACAGTATGCTGGTGTTTTTTTTTCCCCGTACATACCTTTTTACGGGCTCTCTTCCCCTCCGGCGATCCTGCGGTACTGGGCGTATACAATCACAGTGTCAGGAAGGGTTCCTACCGCTGGTGGTTCTGCCTGATTTGTGCCGTGCAGTACTGTGGTCCACCACCAGGTGTCTCCTGGCAATCTGGAACTGCCAGGGGAGCTCTTCCCTGGTGGTATTATATGATCTTTGGGCCTCAGTATTGGCATCCACCAGTGGGGGGTTCCTGGCAGTGTGGGGTCGACATCTCCTGCGATCAGGTGTCATCTGAGCCTGATTGCAGGGATGTGTATAAATACCTGGCTCTGATAATCTGGCTTCCCTTGATATCTCTCTTGTAACCCTAACCTGAACCTGAACCTGGAACCTGGAACCTGGAATCCTGAATTCGGTGCTTGTACCTTTACCTGTTATCCATCCATCCATCCTCTCCTTGTCCTGTTTGTCCTCCCTTTCCCCAGCTACTGACCTCCCATTGACGATCCTGGCCTGGCCCTGTTGTGATTCCGGTTTGTCCCTATTACTTGTACATATTGGTATATTACTGTTAATATTTGTGGTTCCTGTTGGTGTTGGTTGGAGTGTTTTTGGAGGTTGTTATTTTAATATATTATTTCACTATCCTTATTAAACCATATTTTCACTTAAAACACATCTGGGTTCCCTCTGTTGCAGTCCACACAGTTCTGATCACATCTGATTCATGACACACAGGCTGTGATTGACGTCCCTCAGCCCGGCGCATACAGCGTGTCACGAGATGCTGAAGGAACCCGAACGCTAGTGCGTAGGCGCCGTATAGGGCCGCACTGAAGTTCGGGTTCCTTCGGCATCTCGTAACGCGCTGTATGCGCCGGGCTGAGGGGACGTCAATCACAGCCGCCGGATCCGAAGAGAGCCCGTAAAAAGGTATCTACAGAAGAAAAAAAAAACACCGGCATACTGCCGGTCGGGTGGGTGGGCTCCATGCCCTGCTAAAAAAAAAATTTGAGGGTGAACCTCCACTTTAAATTTAAAAAAAAGAAAAATTCCTTTAAATAATGTACCTGCTGGGTGTCTATACCTGTGATAACGTCTTTAAATAGCACAATCACCTGCCTGCCAGTAAATTAGGAAGAACTGATCTAGCTAAGCTATACAGTGTATAAATATATGTACAACTCCTAGGGATGTATATATATCCTCTACACACTGTAAATTAAGCTAAACTGACTAGCCTGCCTGCCTGCTCTATCTAGCCATATAAAAAGACTATCTCTCTGTCTCTCTGACTGCTCTCATTAACAACAGCAACACACTACACGAGGCCACCCAGCAGGCGGCCTTATATAGTGTGGGGCGCGAACGACCCGTTTTGTTTGAAATTCGTTGAACATACGAACAGACAATGTTCGGGTCGGACATACGTTCGTATCGAACACGGAGCTCATCCCTACTGTTAAATATTAGATCAAGAATTGTAATTACACGCCCCTGTTGAATAGGGGCAGAAAAATTGGGCGTTAGACACTAATGCTGGTGCCACAACACTGCAAACCCATCACAGATACTGTAATTGGAGCGCAGCTGTAACGGTCACCACCGTTTACGACCTTCCATCCACCCACAACAAGCTTATCTGACACACTCCGACAATCCTGCATACACGATCCATTCCCCAGAATCACGAGACTGACAGCTCTGTGTTCTGAGTCAAATGTATAAACACTTTAATGGTATCTTCTCAGCTTTTTATGCAGTTACAAGCATTTGACGGTAATCAAAGGGACAGTGAAATCTCCACTCCCTCTTCACACACTGGGGCTAATTACTAATAAGTATCCAGACATTTTGTCACTGGGCTATAATTAACATGAGCTAATTACTAATTGTAACAGAATGACATTATCCAGATAGCCTGGCTTGACAAGTTCCCCTTAACATAATTGACATGCTAATTCAATACACCTGACAGGAGACTGCTAACTACAACACACATACAATGAACTTCAATCACATTCTAAAATACATTTATTTGAGGTAATTATCTCCCAGAGACGTTCCATCTCTGACAACAGCTATTCACCTGCAGAACACAATAAAAAGGTATTTCACAAGCCGGCTCCACTTAGCATTTCAATAGCCTGAGCTAAGCATTGAAGGGTCATTGTCCTGTTGACCTAGTCAGGACAAAATAAACCACTTGTAATATGTCCAGTATCTCCTGCAATGAACTGTCAGTAATGTCCCATCTTCTGCAATACATGAAGTATGATTCACTAGCCACCCCATGCCCAAAGGGGCACAGGGTGGACTCAGACCCAAGACCTACACACTGTAAATTAAGCTAAACTGACTAGCCTGCCTGCATACTATATCTAGCTATATAAAAAGACTATCTCTCTGTGTCTCTGACTGCTCTCATTAACAACCGCAACACACGAGGCCGCCCAGCAGGCGGCCTTATATAGTGTGGGGCGTGTGCTAAAGCCCTGAGCCATAATTGGCCAAAGCCACCCTGGCTTTGGCCAATTATGGCTCTAAGTTTTTTGCGCGCTGTGATTGGCCAAGCATGCAGGGCCGTTGCGCATCACTCGAATTTGGCGCGAACGACCCGTTTTGTTCGAACGCAGGAACAGACAATGTTCGAGTCGAACATACGTTCGTATCGAGCGCGGAGCTCATCCCTATTTACTAGCCACCCCATGCCCAAAGGTGCACAGGGTGGACTCAGACCCAAGAGTTATCAGTGACGCTGACACAGGAGTATCACCCATTCTTCCAAAGTCTCTGGTTGTCACGGGTCATTCCGTTACAGCAGCGAAGAGCCACATGCAAAGTATCGCATCAAAAATTGTTATTACACGCCCCTGTTAAACAGGGACAGAACAATTGGGCCTTAGGCACTGGTGGCGATGCCCAGAACCAACAATGTTCATACTAGCTATCAGCAAGATCATTGAGGAGGAAAAGATATTCAGTCAGCATTACAGGATAGTCACTCGGCATTAGCATAAGCAGTCTCCAAGGGATCTGACATTTCAAAAAATTATTCAGTTACATCAGCATCAGGTGCTTGGTAGCTGGTGTTGATCCAAGCCTGATTCATTTTTATGAAGTTCAGTCGATCGACGGAGTAGATGGAGAGGCGCACCCTGTGATCGGTCACAAAACCTCCAGCAGCACTGAATGTGCGTTCTAAAAGAACGCTGGCTGCAGGACAAGCCAGTAGCTCAATTGCATACTGTGTAAGCTCTGGCCAGTGATCCATCCTTAAGACCCAGTAAGCCAGAGGATTTTCGGTGGGGAAGGTGTCCAAGTCTGATCTTGCCCCTTGGTATTCCCGCACCATGTAAACCAGGGCATACCTTGGGGCTGCGGACTAAAAAATTGTCTGAACGCATCGATCAGACGGCCACCTTCTCCACCGCTCCTTCTGTGACTCACCGAAGCCTCAGCAACACGTTATCCAGGACCAGGAACGCGTTGCACAGACCTTTCTGCAAGGCCTCCCGAAGATTTTTCATCTTCTGCTCCCTCTGCGACGGCAAGATAAGGTCCGCAACCTTACCCTTGTAATGTGGATCAAGGAGAGTTGGCACAGGTACTCATTGATGGCCCTCTGCTGTGTGTGCAGCCACTGCAGCATGGCCAATGTAGAGTTCCATCTGGTGGGCATGTCACAGATTTGGCGGTTCTGGGGCAGGTTGTATTCCCTTTGGAGGTCTGTCAGCCGAGCACTGGCATTATATGACCTTGGGAAATGCACACAGTTTTCCTGGTCTGCTTCAGGACATCCTGTAAGCCCGGGTACCTGCACAAGAACCGATGCACCACAAAATTCAGGACATGAGCAAAACAGGGCACATGGGTGAGTTTTCCCTGTCGCAGGGCAGAGAGGAGGTTGGTGCCATTGTCGCTAACCACCAATCTAAGGCTTAAGCTGGCATGGAGTCAACCACCTCTGGGGCCCCGTACACACGACCGAGTTTCTAGGCAGAATCCAGCGAGAACCTCGATGGGAGACGTATTCTGCCGAGAAACCCGGTCGTGTGTACACTTTTCGCCGAGCATCCCGTCGAGAAGCTCGTTGAGCCAAAAAGAGAGCATTTCCTTATTGTTCAATGGAAAAATTTGGCTCGACGAGCTTTTTGACTGCCAAACTAGGAACTCGATGGGCGGAACGATGAGTTTCGCCCGACGAGTTTCTCGGTTGTGTGTATGCGGCCTGAGCCTGCCCCTGCAGAGCTGACAGAACCTTGGCCCCAGTGTGGCTCCTGTCTCCCAAGGTGTGTCACAACCAGTAGTGTTGTTTTGGAGGCGTGGTGGCGGAACAACCTCCAACACTACTGTACCTTGCACTGTGTCCTTCCCAGCTGCCAGCAGAGTCACCCAAAGAGAAAGAGAGGCAACGTCCCTGTCCATGCCTGCTGGACCATGAGTCAGCGGTAATATGCACCTTACCGCTGACCGCCCTGTCCAGCGAGGCATGGACATGGCCTTCCACATGGCGGTAGAGAACAGGAATTGCCTTCTGTGAGGAAAAGTGGCGTTTGGGAACTTGCCACTGAGGTACCGCACATTCCACAAACTCACGGAAGGGGGCAAAATCTATCAACTGAAAAGGCAGCAGTTGAAGTGCTAGCAATTCAACCGCTGGCTGGGAGAGTACTTATTTTGGCGCTGCAGCAGCTGGGGCAGGGAAATTTGGCTGGTACAATCTGACATCGGTGTACTGATAGTAGATTGCCCGCATGTACTACTAGGTTGTGACACACCTAATTCTACACCTTCTTTTCAATTTGTTTTTATTGAAAATTTGCTTTCTCAAAAGAGACATGTATATATAAGCAATAACATCAAAAATCAATATATGGACAACGCAGGTCCTCACATATTCTTCCACTAGACATAGTGTGGACAGTGGTATACAAAGCAGGGTTACAGCATGTTTGCCAAATGCGTAAACAAGGTTCGGGGGCTGTGCGTCCTACTACACAATGTGGAGCCACAGCTCCCTTTATAGGGAAGTAGCGGTAACCCGGCATTACCTCAAGGGTTGCCTACCTTATCATGCAGTTCGGTGCAGTATGACAACGTCTGTTTAGGTGGAAAGCCTCCCACCTACTAAGCCACCCATAGGGGCACGTCGCGTGTGCAGGGCCATATGTTGCATGCGAACAAGTTGTCAGTATAACCATAGTGTTCATATACCGTAAACAGGGAGAATAGCAAATTTTAACGGTGTAAACATACAACAACGAACAAAAAAGACAGAAAAAAAACAAAAGATAAAAAACAAAAAACACATAAAACAGAACTTTTGTACCAAAGGTCCATAGTAATATCCATTAAACGTTGGAGGGAAAGCTATGGGTTGGGGTATTTAGAGACCCAGGGCAACCATTGTGCAAGAAAGGTCTGGGAAGTCCCAGTTTGGTAGGCGAAGTGTTTCTCGTATGAATATTGGGTAGAGACCCTATGTATCACTTCGTTAAGGATGGGGATCTGGGTGGTTTTCCATTTAGCTGTCAGGGCCAATCTGGCTGCTATCAAAATATGTACCACAATGCTCCTCATGGAGGCCGGGATAGGGGCAGTAGTGATGTTCAGTAAAGCTAAAGGCGGAGTAGGATGCACCGAGATACCTATGACAGAAGTTATTAGTTTAAAAACTTCATCCCAAAATTTGCGAATGTGTTTGCAGGTCCATAATATATGGAAGATATTGCCCCTATCTCCACACATTCTCCAGCAAAGGTGTGATTCTGAAGGGAAAATCAGCGATAGCCTAACTGGAGTGAGGTAGGACCTATGTACAATTTTCAACATGTTATCCCAATGATTGGTACAGTGGGTGTATCTGTAAGTCATCTTGATCGCTCTCGTCCACTCACCAGTTGAGAAGGAGGTGCCCCAGTCTTTTTCCCAGTTTGTCATGTGTGAGGTCTTAGAAAATCGCTTAGTTCCATGTAATAGTCTATAAAACCAAGAAAGACCTCCGGGTTTATTATAGGATGAGCAGAGGTACGTCCATATGTCTATGGGCATGTCGAAGGTAAGTGTAGAGTGTGACCTTTGGAAGTGTTGCAGTCTCGTGAGAGAGTATGCATGGGTACGAGGTTGTTTGGACAACACCTCTTGGACAGTTGTTAAACCTTCCTGTTTCCAAGCTGTAATTTTTAGGTCTGGGATGAGGTGTTCCACGGTCGTGAGGTCAGTGAGTCTGCGCTTATTTGTGGTCGAGGGGTCTAGATAGGGTTGGATATTACTTTGGATAAAGTAAAGCTGGGAGGTCTTTCCCTGTAATAATTGCTTTCTCAATCTTAACCCATAGTTTAGATGGGACAGGGTCAAACCAGGCCTTCATTTGATCTAGGATCGCTGCTCTATAGTAGTTGCGGAGGACGGGGAAGCCCATTCCCCCCTCTGTTCTATGTCTTTGAACTGTAGCGAATGTTACTTTAGGCATTCTACCCTGCCAAATAAATCTCCTAAACATCTTGTCTGCTTGTAAGAAGAAGGATTCTGGAATTCTGATTGGGAGGGTTCTAAAGTAATAGAGAATTTTGGGCAAAAGAATCATTTTTAACGCAGCTATCCTGCCCAGCCACGACATCTCAAACGTTGTGATATGGTCAAGATCGGTTTTAATGGTTGCCAGAAGGGTGTTAAAATTCACCCTATAAGTATGGGTGGATGGAGAGACTAATCTAATACCCAGGTAAGTGAGGGAGTTAGCCATCCATTGGAATGGGAATTTTTCTTTGAGGTGAGTAACCAGGGTTTTGGAAAGCTTAATTGGAAGAATACAGGACTTAGTAATATTCAGTTTATAGTAAGATACTGCACCGAACTGTTGTAAGATTTCCTGAGCCTTTGCCAAGGAAGAAGCCGGATTTGTTACTGTCAGAACAACATCGTCTGCAAAGAGACCTATCTTGTGGGTATCACCTGCAACCTCAATCCCCGAAATCTCCTTGGCCGACCTAATAGTTTCAGCGAGGGGCTCCATCATCAAGGTAAAGATTATGGGAGACAGTGGACAGCCCTGGCGGGTGCCATTGGTAATATAGAATTGGTCGGAGATGGCACCGGACGAGAAAACTCTAGCTGACGGGCATGTGTACAATGCAGATATCGCTGACAGGATGGTGCCCTGCATGCCAAATTTCCTCAGGGTAGCCCTGAGATATCCCCAGTGCACCCTGTCAAAGGCCTTTTCGGCATCTAGTGCCAAAAAGGCCGCTGGGGTCTTCCTATTTTCCAGTATATGTATCAAATTGAGCAGCCTCCGGGTGCCATCTGGGGCTTGGCGCCCTTTTACAAACCCTACTTGGTCTGGTTTAACCAGGTGAGGGGTGACGTTGGCCAGCCTATTCGCTAGAATCTTAGCATAGACCTTAAGGTCTGTGTTCAGGAGCGATATTGGTCTAAAGTTCTGTGGAGTATCCGGCTTCTTCCCCAGCTTGGGCAGAGTAACAATAGTAGCCTGTAACATTTCTTCCGGGAACTTAGAGGAGGAGGCAATACTGTTAAACAAGGCGCATAGAGGTGGGGCAAGAGTGCTAGAGAACGTCTTATAGTACTCTGACAAGAAACCATCTGTACCTGGAGACTTATTATTGGGGAGGGCCTGTATGGTGTCTGAAACTTCTGTGAGAGTGATTGGGGAGTTAAGCATGGATAGCTGGTCAGTGGTTAAAGAGGGTAAGGAGACTGCGTTAAGAAACGTATTAATACTTAGCTCCGTAGGTTGTGTAGTGTCTGAGTCTTGTTGGAGGTTATATAGGTCCTTGTAATATTTCATAAAAGCATTGGCAATATGTGTTGGGTGGTTTACCATTTTGGCAGTGTGCGGGTCTCTAATGTTAATTAAGCGGGCCTGCTGCTGTCGTCTAGTAATGTATCTCGCCAGGACCTTCCCTGCTTTGTTGCCGTGGGCATAATACATCGCTTTTAATCTCCTTAAATGTGTTTGATGAGTGGTAATTAACAATAGACGGAGGTCATGTCTACATTTAAATAGGGAATCTTCTATCGCTGAAGTAGGTTGTGTTTTGTGTTGGGCTTCTAATTGTTTAAGTTTCTCCAGCAAGTCGTTTAACTGTTTTGCCTTCCCCCTCTTTTGTCTAGCTGCAGCTTGAATTAACATTCCCCTGCTGAATGCCTTATGCGAGCACCATATTGATGCCATAGAGGCATCGCTGTTGTTATTAAAGGCAAAAAATTCTTTAAGTTGCAGACCAATCCTATCCGTTAGGACAGGGTTAGAGAGCAGTCCAACATTGTTCCTCCATAGGTAGGTCGGGGAAGAAAAGGATTCTTCTCGTAGGAGAATAGACACAGGGGCATGGTCCGACCATGTTATAGAGTGTATAGTGACCTCTGAAGTCTTCTGCAGCAAAGGTAGGTCAGTGAGGATCAAATCAATCCTGGAATATGCCCGATGGGGATAAGAGTAGTGAGTATAATCCCTCTCCGAGGAATGCAGGCATCTCCAAGCGTCATACAAGTTGTGGTTATGGAGAAGCGATTGAATTTCTATCCTGCGGGAGGCCTGTTGTTGTGAGCAGTCCAGGGATTGATCAGGCACACAATTAAAGTCACCACATAGAAGCAGCAAACCTTTTTTGAGTTTGTTCACCTTCCTGAGCAACGAGTTTAAAAATCTTAGCTGGTTCTTGTTGGGTGCATAAATGTTAACTAGGGTGTAAGTTGTATTATTTAGATCACAGATTAGTATTATATATCTTCCGTTTGTGTCGCACACTAGCTCATGCATCTTAAATGCCACAGTATGTTTGATGGCTAGCAGGACCCCCCTCTTTTTAACTGGAGCAGTAGATTGGAAGATATGTGGGTATGCTTTGTGTGTACATTTGGGTTGTTTGGAGGTCATAAAGTGCGTTTCTTGGATGCATAATACATCTCCTCGAAGTCTGGCCATTTTGGACCACATTGAGGACCGTTTAAAGGGGCTGTTGAGCCCATGAACGTTCATGGTGATTATATTTATCGACATTGTGGCAATGGAAGGATATGCTTCACATGTGGCAGAAAAGTCTCTGTATGCAGATGTAAGGAGGTAAAATTACCTGAAGGTGGCGCTGCTGCTCCAAAATTCGGTCGTTGTAAAGATCCTGTAGTATTGGCAATGCATGCGATTTGTAGAGTTGCACAGAAGGGATCACATTCAGAACAGGGTTCCCTTGGTACATTGAGAGAAAAAGAAAACAACAAAAAAAAAAGACAGGTAACATGAGTCAAAACATAAAAAAAAAAACGAACAGTTCCATTAAGTGCGATAATTCCGCAAGAAAAACAGGGGGATACGTCTCCCCGAGACCCAGAGCCAGCCACTCTGGTATTGAATTCAGTAAGGCAACAGGGTTAGCTGTGTCAAAAAGGAGGAGAGGGGAGCCAGATTGTGCTCCATAGAGAAAGGTACTGAATGTCATTTCTTCTGCCATTCAGGTGGCATCCTTTGTATAGCCTGGTTCTGCCATGAGGCCTCTACATCTTCCGGGATCAGTTTCCATTTTTTGGCCAGGGCAATCCCATCCTCAACGGTGGTGATCGCAAACGTGCGACCCTCTCTAGTAACTAGCAATTTTGTTGGAAAGCCCCAGGAGTACGGTATTTTATGGTTCTGCAGGATCTTGGTCAGAGAGGACAGGTTTTTGCGCGCCATCATGGTGTGTTTAGGTAGATCAGCAAAGACACTAATGTCCGAGTAAGGGCCCGGTAGCGGTTGATTCTTCCGCGTAAATCGCATGAGGTCATCTTTAACGTGAAAGAAGTGTATGCGAGCAATGACATCCCTCGGCACCCCTTCAGGTAGGTATTTAGGTTTAGGGAGGCGATGGGCTCTGTCTACTATGATTTCATTAGCAGAAGTATCAGGGAGCATGGCTGCAATGAAGGCTTGTACATAGGGCCTGAGTTCTGCGGGGGTCACCGTCTCCTTCACCCCCCTCAGTTTTATATTATTCCTTCTTGATCTGTCTTCTAAATCACTTAATTTTTCTCTCAAGGCCTGAATGTCACTTTCTGTATCATTGTGTGCATCTACCAGCTCATTGTGAGCTGTTGTGAATTCACCCATTTTGTCTTCAACATGGCAGATCCTATCCCCTATGGCAGACACATCTCTCTTCAGCTGAGTCACACATAGCATCATATCTTTATGCAGGGAGCCTCTAAGGGTGATCAACATATCCCTCATCACTGTATCACTGAGGGGCTGACCGGTGGTGGGGAACTCATTGATGTGTTCCACAAAGTCACTGGTGCTATTCTGTGAGTTACACCCATCCCCCAGCTCACCTGCATACTTGTGGGCTGAAGACTTCTTTTGCGCCGACTTCTGTGGGCTGCTGATGGGCGATGCCCCGGGAGAGGACCCTCTGCTGGCGCTGTGATGTGGTCGGTTGTCCGTGCCATATTGTGGGGACGATCCGTTGCTGCCTCCGTGGCGCAGGCCGAACCGCGAGTCCGAGGCTTCGCCGCCATCTTGCGGCCTAGGTGTGCTCGCGGACGGATAAAAGTCCATCAGTTTTTTCGGGCCCCTCTCCTTTTTCCTTTTCCCCATCGTAATCCAGGGGTTCTCTGGGAGGTAGGTAGGCTGTATGGTGCCTCAAGACGCTGTCGCAGTCGCTGGATGGAGCTGGCTACAGATGGGTCTCGCGGAGCTCACTCCTCACACAGCCATCCGCCTCGGCTGCCGGCCACGCCCCCAATTCTACACCTTCAGTCCTATCAGTGCAGGCTTCAGAGAGGACTGAGGGTATAGTGGGGTTGGAGATCCCAGCTGATGAGGGGCAAGGGGGGGTCCGCTTCGTTCTTTGGTGTGGGTCTTTCAGGTATGCTTGCCAACGAACTCCATGGTAGGTCCAAATAAGTCTGGTCAAGCATGTGGTGCCCAAGCGGGTGATGTTTTGGCCACGCGAGATACGCTTGAGACATATGTTGCAAATAGCAATGGTGCGATCTGGTGCACATGTCTCAAAAAAGGCCCACACCAAAGAACTTTTGCAGTAACGCTGAGAGACAGCAGCGCCCTGCATAGGCGTAGCTCTGCGATGTAATGCAGTTGGTATGCTGCCCTTAAGCTGTGAACTGGAGGGCATCCTGCCTCTTTGGACATGTGCCTGTGTCTCCTCCTCCTCCTCCTCCTCCTCTTCCTCCTCTCTCCTATCAGGCACCCATGTAGAGTCAGTGACCTCATCATCCCCTCCCTCCTCATCACTGTCAAAAACCTGGAAGTATGCTGCAGCTGGGGGAAACTGACTGCCAGATTTCTGTCCCTCTCGGGCACTCCCTCTCTCTGGGCTCAAATTAATGCCTTCCTCTATCTGTGTTCCATCATCGGAGCCTTCAAAATGCAGCGCATCTTCAGGCAGGATGTACCCAAACGTTGTGTTGAAACAGTTCGGGGGACTCCTCAGGAGGACATGGTGGGACTAGGGAAGGAGTAAGTGATGCCATTGAGCAGAGGGAAGAGGATGCCTTGGCAGCTAATTTGCCAGACAAAGTACCCTGAGCCTGGGTGAGAGAGGATGAGGAGGATGAGGATGGCTTGGTCATCCACTCTACCAATTTGTCTGCATGTTGAGGCTTAACAAGGCCAGCTCCCGAAAAGAAGGAAAAGCGTGTGCAACAGCCACATGCTGAAGAGGATGTACCGTGTCCGCCACCAGCACTGTTGCCTCTAGATGCAGAGCCTGCTTGCCCTTGTGACTCTTTGCCTCTCTTTATTGTCCTTCCAGACATTATAATGGCCTGCAGAGAACAAAATCGGTACACACACCTCGTAGGTTTAGGTGCAAACTATACAGCACAAGTGCAGTAACCTCCAAGTACGTCTAGGTGCAAACTATACAACACAAGTGCAGTAAACACCTGGTACGTTTAAGTGCAATCTATACAGCACAAGTGCAGTCAACACCTGGTACGTTTAAGTGCAAACTATACAGCACAAGTGCAGTCAACACCTGGTACGTTTAAGTGCAATCTATACAGCACAAGTGCAGTCAACACCTGGTACGTTTAAGTTCAAACTATACAGCACAAGTGCAGTCAACACCTGGTATGTTTAAGTGCAATCTATAGAGTACAAGTGCAGTCAACACCTGGTACGTTTAAGTGCAAACTATACAGCACAAGTGCAGTCAACACCTGGTATGTTTAAGTGAAAACTATACAGCACAAGTGCAGTCAACACCTGGTACGTTTAAGTGCAATCTATACAGCACAAGTGCAGTCAACACCTGGTACGTTTAAGTGCAAACTATACAGCACAAGTGCAGTCAACACCTGGTAAGTTTAGGTGCAAACTATACAGCACAAGTGCAGTAAACACCTGGTACGTTTAAGTGAAAACTATACAGCACAAGTGCAGTAAACACCTGGTACGTTAAAGTGCAAACTATACAGCACAAGTGCAGTCAACACCTGGTACGTTTAAGTGCAAACTATACAGCACAAGTGCAGTCAACACCTGGTACGTTTAAGTGCAAACTATACAGCACAAGTGCAGTCAACACCTGGTATGTTTAAGTGCAAACTATACAGCACAAGTGCAGTAAACACCTGGTACGTTTAAGTGAAAACTATACAGCACAAGTGCAGTAAACACCTGGTACGTTTAAGTGCCATCTATACAGCACAAGTGCAGTCAACACCTGGTACGTTTAAGTGCAAATTATACAGCACAAGTGCAGTCAACTGCAAGTAGGTTTAAGTGCAAACTATACAGCACACGGGCAATACAACATGTTAGAAGACTGCAGCTAGCACAATCAACTGCCTGACAAATAGGAATAGCTGATCTAGCTAAACTATACAGTGTACAAATATATGTACAACTTCTGGGATGTATATATATCCTCTACACACTGTAAATTTAACTAAACTGACTAGCCTGCCTGCTCTATCTATCTATATAGTTAAAAAGAAACTGTCTCTTTCTAGGACTGATCTTTTCGTTAACACCGCCGCAACACAATACACGAGGCTGCCCAGCAGGCGGCCTTTTATAGTGTGGGGCGTGTGCTAAAGCCCCGAGCCATAATTGGCCAAAGCCACCCTAGCTTTGGCCAATTTTTGCTCTCTGTTTTTTGCGTGCTGTGATTGGCCAAGCATGCGGGTCATAGTGCGTGCTTGGCCAATCATCAGCACGCAATGCCACAGTGAATTATGGGCCGTGACACGTCACTTGAATTTGGCACGAACGACCCGCTTTGTTCGAATTTCGACGAACAATCGAACAGCCAAGGTGGCGATCACTTCCCAGCAGCCGATACAGGGGGAGAAACGAGAGTCCTACGTGAATCCGGGCCTATATATATATATATATATATATATATATATATATATATATATATACACACATACTGCCTCAACAGTCCCAAGGAACCCATGGACTTTTACGTGGCTGGGATGAGGTGGCTGAGGATCCTGTCATCCTCAGTGACCCAGAGGACTCTGCCCCGAATGCCTTAGCAAACCTATGCTGCATGGCCTCCCTGATCCTGAAAAGCCTGCTTAAGGATCCTCGTAATCGTGGTATCAAGAAGAGGGATCATTACTGGCTGGCAACTCTCCTTGATCCATGTTACAAGAGTAAGGTTGCAGACCTTATCTTGCCATCACAGAGGGAGCAGAAGTTGAAACATCTTCGGGGAGGCTTTGCAGAATGGTCTGTGCAACACGTTCCCAGAACCTGGGGGATTACCAAATCCTGGTCCTAGACAACGTGTTGCTGAGGCTTCGGTGAGTCAAAGAAGGAGCGGTGGAGAAGGTGGATGTCTGACCGATGCGTTCAGACAATTTTTTAGTCCGCAGCCCCAAGGTATGACCAGTTCCAGCAACCAATCGCCAGCGTCTGGTTTACATGGTGCGGGAGTACCTGGGGCAAGATCAGACTTGGACACCTTCCCCACCAAAAATCCTCTGGCTTACTGGGTCTTGAGGATGGATCACTGGCCAGAGCTTGCACATTACGCAATTGAGCCACTGGCTTGTCCTGCATCTAGCGTTCTTTCAGAACGCACATTCAGTGCTGCTGGAGGCTTTGTGACCAATCACAGGGTGTGCCTCTCCACCGACTCCGTCGATCGACTGACATTCATAAAAATGAACCAGGCTTGGATCAACACCAGCTACCAAGTACCTAATGCTGATGTAACTGAATAACGTTTTTGAAATGTCAGATCCCTTGGAGACTGCCTATGCTGATGCTGAGTGAATGTCCTGTTATGCTGACTCAATGATCTTGCTGGTAGCTAGTAAGAACATTGTTGGTTCTGGGCACTGCCACCAGTGCCTAAGGCCCAATTTTTCTGTCCCTGTTTAACAGGGTCGTATATTAACAATTTTGGATGCAATACTTTGCATGTGACTCTTTGCTGCGCTCCAATTACATTATCTGTGAGGGGTTGCAGTTTTGTGGCACTGCCACCAGTGCCTTAGGCCCAGTTTTTCTGCCCCTGTTTAACAGGGCATATAATAAAAAATGTTGATGCAATTCTTTGCATGTGGCTCTTTTCTGTGCTCCAATTACAGTATATGTGAGGGGTTGCAGTGTTGTTGTGCCTAAGGCCCAATTTTTCTGCCCCTGTTTAACAGGGGCGTGTAATTTACAATTTTTGATGCAATACTTTGCAGCAGGCTCTTTGCTGCGCTTCAACTAAAGTATCTGTGAGGGGTTGCAGTGTTGTGGCACCAGCACCAGTGTCTAAGGCCCAATTTTTCTGCCCCTGTTCAACAGGGGCGTGTGATTACAATTCTTGATCTAATAGTTCACAGCAGGCCGTTCCAGCGCCCACCAAGACTAACTGTGAGGGCTTACAGTGTTGTGGCAACACCAACACCTAGGGCCCAAATTTCTGCAGCGTATATACAGCAGGCCCCTACTTTCAAACATCCAACTTACAAACGACTCCTACTTGAAAACGGAAGGAGACAATAGGAAGTGAGAGGAAATCTACCCCTAGGAAGGGAAATTCTCTTCTGTAAAAGGTGTCTCCTGTCCACTGATGCTTTATCACAATCCTTGTTTCACAAAAAAAAAAAGAAAAAATTGTCTTTGGGACAGAAAGTGAGGTACAATCTTCTGAACAGATTCACACAGACAGCAAAACAAATGTTACAGGGGGGGATAACCCTTCTCTATGTTTTCAGAAAAGCTTAAAAAAAGTAGGGCTGTGCAAATTAACTTTTAATTGATCGATTAATCTTTAATTTTTTTGATCGATCAGAATCTTTTTGATCGATTACAATTCTTTTGATTGGTATTAACCTCTTCGCCAGCTTCTGGGCCCTCAGGGAGTTCCGTCGGAGATCCGGTAACATCACGGACACCGGCAGGGGTTGCCGTGTCCATCTGAAGTGCTCCTTTGCTGTGCCTCTTCCCTCCATCAACCTGGGATTCTACAACCATCCAATGGGAGATGTGATAGTTCCCTTCATGGGACATCTACATGCCGACGGACTGATGTTAACCTCTCCTCATCTGGATTCAGCAGTTGTATCATTGTACACATTTTTATACAAGTATCATACTTAGCTAAATGTTTTTATGACTGCTTTTGCTGCCGTTGCTGGTATTACTCGCACCATTTTTATAGTTTATGTAGCTACATCGATTTTATCTCCAGTGCAATATTTATTTTGTAACCTACTTGAAGACTATAAAAGTTTTAATGCTATTCCCATCGAGCGCTGCCTTGGTGTGTTTTTTGTATCCTGCTATCCATTTTTCCAGGGTTGGTAGCTACACTGGGAATCGGCCTGCAAGGAGATCAGCTAAAAGTAGTTGGATCTGTTTGTGCGTTATAATCTAAATTAGTCGATTAATCGATTAAAATAAAAAAACGATTAATCAAACACAAAAATTTTGATCAGTAACAGCCCTAAAAAAAAGATTTTATGTCTCAAGCTACACTTTAAAGAAGTACCAGTTGAAAATTACGAACAGATTCTACTTAACAACAAACCTACAGTCTCTGGGCCAGATTCACGAACACTTGCGCTGGAGTATTTGGATATGCGCCGCGTAACTGTGATGATGCGCCGTCGTTTCTATGTGCCCGTACCCACCAAACTAGATGCGCCCAATAACGGGTCATTTGCGACCGGCGGAACGTTCCGACGCCAGAGTATCGTCAGCGCTTATTTTCGCTGGGCGCATCAGTCGCGCCCATTGATTTCCCCTGCAAATATGCAAATGAGGGAGATTTCCCAATTCACGAACGGATTAGCACCATACGCTGGCTACATGCGCCGCGCGTATCTGGTCCGTCCGGCGCAAAGTTATTTCTACAAAAGGCTGCTTTATCTTTACTCCAGACGGTCACAGGTCAGCAGGAGAGCAGCTACAGCAGGGTTACCGACGATAGGAGCTTGCTGAACAACAACACTTGCAAGGACAACACCTCTGTGTGCCAACATGCCAGGGGCAATTGTGGTCCTAGAACTACTGATGGGTCCCCTGGAACCAAGAAGGCGGCCACGTGAGAGGATATACCGCACTCGTATGAACCTCTTTGGCATGGGGGATGAGGAGGTGTATCGCCTCTTCAGATTCAGCCCTGATACAATACTTGAACTAACCACAACCCTGCAGGGTGACATCACCAGCAAGACACACCGCTCACAAGCAGTGCAGCCACTGGTGAAGGTCCTGGCAACACTTCATTTCCTTGCAAGTGGATCATTCCAGCGTACAAGTGGAGTGGTGGCTGGGATGTCCCAGTCCTCCATAAGCAGATGTGTGCACCAGGTTGTCCCTGCAATCCTCAGACGCATGTCCAACCAGTTCATCAGACCCACCACTGAGGAGCTGCGGCAGAAGGCAATGACAGATTTCTACAACATTGCCAGATTCCCACGCACTGTGGGGGCCATTGATTGCACACATGTGGCCCTACAGCCCCCCAGTGCCACAGAGCACATATACCGCAATCGGAAGCATTGGCATTCCATCAACGTACAGGTGATAGCTGATGCCCAACGCCTCATATGGCACGTCCGTGCCAAACACCCCGGGTCCAGCCATGACAGCTACATATACAATCAGAGCCCCATCCCAGCAGAATTTAACCAGAACAAGTATGGGGACAGCTGGCTGGTTGGTGAGTGACATGGGAGTCAGGCATGACTATCCCCTCCCGTGATGCACAACAGAAATCGCACATGCATGACTAACATTATCCTGTCTTTTCCCTTACAGGTGACTCTGCATATGCACTGGGACCCCATCTAATGACTCCTTTCCGGAACCCCCAAACCAGAGGAGAGAGAAAATACAATGAAGCACACATCAAAACCCGTGCAGTGGTGGAGCAAACATTTGGGCTCCTGAAGTCCCGTTTCCGATGCCTGGATAAGTCTGGGGGGACCCTATTGTATTCCCCTACCTTTGTGTGTCAGATCATCGGTGCATGTTGCATACTACATAACTTTGCTATGAAAAAAGGCCTGCATATTGACATACGTGATGACCTGACCCCCGACCCACACAGTCCCCACCTGCCAGAGGACACCCAGTCTGCTGATGGAAGAGCAGTCAGGAGGGTCCTCGCCGTAGGCATCTTTGGACACTAAACCAAAACATTAATAACACAGACAGTGCACGCGTGTACACCACTGATGTCCCTAGATCACACACACCACATACACATCACATTGGATTAGCCCAAGTCCAGCATGTAGGAGTTGGGAGCAGTAACGCCGCGTCAAGGCCCCAATGATGTCACTGTCCATTCACACACCTTTCACACGTCATTCATTCAGCTGTGGGGTTCACTTCACCACCACGGCCGAGGGTGACACCCCTTACTTTCAGGAGTGCCACCCTCTCACATTCACACACCATTCACACTGTCCCCTGCACTCCTGACCGTGTGCAGTACAAAAATAAATTAATAATATCATATCCTGATAAATAAAATAAACAAAATCTCATAACCTGAGCAAAATAAAAAATAAACTCATGACCTGAGTATGTCCAAATCAAAAATATAAAACAATAAAAAAAAAAAGGCCTCATCGGGGATGCCGGGGGCTTCTTCTGGGGGCCCTTCTCTGGCTCCGCAGCTGCCTGGATGGAGTGGGTGGGGGTGGGGGGGCATCTGGAGGTGGCTGATCCCCAGGTGGGCCACTCCTGACAGGTGTGGCCTGCATGCCCTCCATGGCCCTGGCTATCCGTCCAAGGTAGGAGTTGGTCTGGGCCTGCATCCGGAGCTGACGGGTGACCTGGTAGTGCTGGGCCCGCCGACTCAGCCTCCCCTGGTCCCGGATGGCAGCACTGTTGGCCTGGACGGCTGCAGTAAGGTGCCGAATATCCCCCTGCACCTCCCCCAAAGTGGTGACCACTGCAGCGCAGTTGCAGCTTACATCCTGCACTGCGTTGCTGAGGTTGGCAACGGAGCCCAGGCTGTCAGACACTTTCTGTAAGTGCCCAACTATGGCCCCCATCTGTTCCGTCTGCCTAACGTGATCCCTCGCCAACTGGTCCTGGACACCATCAGACACCCCCCTGGTCTTCTGGGTCGCCTTCCTGGGGCCAGAAGATGGTTGTCCTCGGGTGGAAGGAGTCGCCCTTGAGGGGCTTCCAAGGATGGGGGAGGGGACGACAGACGGCCCAGGAGAAGGGGAGGAGACAGACAACACTAAGGTAAAGTCCTGCTCTGCCACAGCAGGATCCTCTACAACCACCTCGGCAGGTGTGGTGTGGCCACTCTCCTCCTCCACAACCTCTTCACCACCCAGTGGCTCGGGCACACGATGGCGTGGGGGGGATGGGGTGGAATGCACGCTGACAGATGATGGCCCAGCTCCGTCATCTGTGGATGACACAAAGCAGACACATGTTGGTGGTCCCACACACTTGGCACATGTACCCTCCCCCCCCCAAATGCAAAACAACAAATAGGGGATTATAAAACACTTACCTGTCCTTGTGCCTTCCTCCACGGAGTCATAGCCTGCGACCCCCTCTACCTGCTACCTCTCCAGGCAGCGTGCAACCACCTCCTCCTCTGCGGTTAGGGTGACAGGACATGGGGGACCACCACCTGTGCCCCTCTCATACCTCCTGATGGAGGCCACCTTGTCCCTCACCTTGCGCCGCAGGTCATTAATTTTTTTTTGTATGTCCCCAGCAGTCCGGGTGGAGTACCCCAGGACATTGACCCTGGCAGCAATCGACTCCAGGATGCCCTGCTTCCTCTCCCGGCTGGTCTTTCGGCTTTTTTTGCCATGGAGAAAAACATTATCCGTCTCCATTGCCGAAATGATGAGCGAGACCTCCTGTGCAATAAAAATCAGGTTCCTCCTCTCTCTGGGGGTAGCGGGAGCAGCCATCACCAAACAAAAGTATCTTCCCTGGGGTGGGGGGGAAGCGGAAATACTTTTGCGCCGGAATGGCGTTTCCGCCAGCGCTTTTAAGCGCCCAGTGGAACGCATTGCGCTGACGTTTCCCAGGAAGTGGTGCCGACGGAAGTTGTGAGCATGCGCACAAGGGGGGCGAGTGGAGCCGCACTCACTGCGCATGCTCCGTGGATGATGCGCTGAACGTAAGCCTCTGCGCTGGGCTCCGCCCATCATTTACATATGATCACACCCACTTCCACTTGCGTCGGGTTACGCCAGCGCATTATCGTTACTCTGGCGCAAGTTTACGCGCAACTGCTATGTGAATTACAGGACTTGCGCTGAAAGGATCTTCAGAGTAATGTAAATGAGAAGCGTTACTCCAGAGGAAAGATACTCTCATCTACCTGAATCTGGCCCTCTGTCTTTTTTGCACCACCTGCATACTGCTGTTCAAAGTATATAGGGCCAAAGGGGCTTGTAATGACCTGGGGAGAGGGGGGCTGTGAAACCCATGCTATTTTTCTCAGTGATTTTCATCTTAATTGCGGGGACCAGACACATTTAGGCCCCGTACACATGAGCAAATAGATTTGTTCAAATCGGTCGGACCGACTGATTTGAACAAATCTGTTTGCTGGCCGTTTTGGTTTGATCGCTGTACACACGATCAAACCAAAATCACCGCCAGCAGACAGCGCGGTGACGTGGCGGTGACATTGATGTCGCCACGTCACCGCACCAGGAAGTTAATTACCTCCGCGCATGCGTTGAATCCATTTGACGCATGTGCGAGAAGATATGTCTGCTGGTTAGCGTACTAACCAGCAGACATATCGGGCGGACGGATTCCCAGTCGACAGATTTTAAAGCATGCTTTAAAATCTGTCGGCTGGCCAAATCCGTCGGCTCGCCCGTACACACGATCAAATCTGTCTGCTGGGACGGTCGGGCCGACCGTTTCCAGCAGATAGATTTGATCGTGTGTACGCGGCCTAAAACAGTCTTAAATTACTTTTTTCTTATAGTAATCTCATTTTGTGCAGGGACAGTTCTAAACACGTGCCACTATTATAGACACCCAGCAGGTACGATATTTAAAGGAATTTTTCATATATTTTTTTCACTTTAAGCATCATTAAAATCGCTGCTCCAGAAAAAAACAACCGTTTTTAAAACTTTTCTTTCCATTGATACATGTTCCCTGGGGCAAACCCGGGTTCTCAAAGAGGTTTTCTGATAATAACCTAAATATTGGGCTTTAAAATGAGCACTTTTGAATTCGATATCAGAACCATCACACATTAGTGACTTGTCAGTTCCACCAGCAGTACTGTCACACAGGCCCGCCATCAGTAGTTCCATCAGTACCATCACACAGGCCCACCATCAGTGACCTGTCAGTACCACCAGCAGTATCGTCACACAGACCTGCCATCAGTACCATCATCATGGCCAAAAGAGTTTTCATACCTGAGAAGGCATATACAATACTTACCATGTCAGATGACAAGAACAGCGGGGAGCTCCCATCATCCGATTCTGGTTCGGAATACGAGGCAGTACAGTGTAGTGGATCGAAGTTCGAGTCAGCAGAGGAAACCATCCCTCCTAAAAGAATAAGGAGATCAGGACCAAGATCAGAAGACCTGCCTACTACCAGCAGTGCCGGACCCCAGTACAAGTACTAGAAATACACAGAATCAGCAAAAACAAGTCTGGCGCCAAACGACCGAAATACTGATGGGAATGGAAAAATGTGCATCCTGCATAAGCCCAAAAACAGCTGCTATATGGAAAAAAAAACACACCAGGAGAGGTGTGATAAATGTAAAGAGTCAGAAGCAACCATATATAAAGCGCTAATGTGGGCTGATTCTAGTGTGGACTAAATGAACAAACAGGCATAAATAAATAAATAAATCTCAATTTAATGATGCCATGAATATTTAAAAACAAATACAATCCTCTATTGCATGATGTCAAAAGTAAACTTGCTTGTCAATATGGGTACCTTTGAAAAGGCATGCGAGGGTGCATGCGCGGCGCTGAACAGGATGGACGCCTAACAGATCTGCTCCGCACACAGCGGGACCAACTTTGCATACCGGGAGCTATTCTCTGCTCGAATCTCCACCTGTTTATTACCCCCCGGCTCCGAGGATTACGGTGCATGCCTTCATCCAAGAAGAAATCCAGGGGAGACGCCCAAACCTCTCTGACACATTACCTCCTTCACACCAGAGAGCAGTATGGCATGACTCAAGATGGTGCCGCGGCTCCTGCCTTGACTCCAGATCCCGGCTCATCTCCTCTCCCCTCTAACTGTGAGTACCCAGCTGCGCTGTCCAAAGCAGATCTGGATGCCAGCTTAGAGACCATGTGCACAACTGCCTAGCTACTAAATTCCTATCTGAGCTCAATAAGACCTTGCATGCTCTTTCGCAGGAGATTGCTTCACTGGGCACACATACTGACATGCTGGAAACTAAGCATGACGAGCTTGCACTGGCTTACAATGACCTTAGCAGGGAACATGACAATCGTAATTGCTGGAAGCTAAAGCCATAACCTTCGCCTGCGAGGGTTCCCTGAAACAATTACAGATTTGGTTCCTAATGTCATTAGACTGTTTAAATCCTTTTTGCCAGATTATGACGAGGCTTCCCCTAGGATCTGACTGGTACTTTTTGGTTGAATCTGATCGGCTGTTGGATTTTTTGTTCTTAATGACATGCACTTCTGGTTATAATATACATTTCAGTTGGATGTCTGCCCCTATGTGCCGTAGCATGTTTCCCCACCCCAGAAAATAGACGGAAGGAAAAGGAGAAAGGAAAGAGGAACATATTTTTTTTTCTGCCTTAAGAACTCACTGGTGGGGTTCCTTTGAGGCCCGTTTGGTGGTTTCTCCAATTTCCACTGTCTCCTTGTTGCTGGTTTTGAGACGTGTAAGTCCCTATTTCTCTTTTTTTTATTAGGATTTATTAAGTTCCTTTTCTTTTTTCTTTTTCATTTCACTCTTTGTTCTAATCAGACTCATTTGGACTTTTTCAGGTCTTTGCAACAGTTTATTTGGTTCATTTTTCTACCCAATGTTCTGTATTTCATATATGCTAATTATTGCTCGTGGTTATGGTTATCTGTTTAGTACTCTGGAAATCGTGTTCTCTAGACATGAGTTTGATTCGAACATTGCCTGATCGCGGAACAGCGAACAATTTGGGGTGTTCGTGGCAAGTTCGTGTGAACATTAGAACCCAGTTAAAGTCTTAAAAAGTTTTAAAAACTGCAGTTTTTTCGGGAGAAGTGATTTTAATAATGCTTAAAGTGAAACAATAAAAGTGAAATATTCCTTTAAATTTCGTACGGGGGGGGGGGTGTATAGTATGCCTGTAAAGTAGCGGATGTTTCCCGTGCTTAGAACTGTCCCTGCCCAAAGTGTCAACTCATGTTCGTGTCCCATAGGCTTTAACAGGGTTCTAAAGTTCACACAAACTTTTGGTCTGTTCGCAGGTTATGGTGCGAACCGAACGGGGGGGTGTTCGGCTCATCCCTAGTGTTCTCCTATTTTTATATGCACAATATGGCAGCTCCTACAGTAGGGGGATGCCTGTTGGGGTGGGTACCCGTTTTGGGCTCCTCATTTGGATGCTTGTCCATCCTTCTCCTGACAGCCTCTTTTTTAGAAATTATTATGGATATTAAATGTATATCACATAATGTTAAGGGATTTAATTCCCCCGCAAAATGTAAGAAGGCCTTTTCTCAGTATAAACAACTTGTAGCTAAAAATCTCACCCGAAATGTTTTCATCGAAATTTTCTGCAAGCATTTTATACCCTTCATTCCACTAAGTGTAGGGGCGCCGCCATATTCTTGCACTCTTCTCTCCCTATGGACATTCACCAAATTTATAAAGACAAAGAGAGTCGTTTTGTAATTATCAAGGATGTCCTCCATAATAGAGAATGTACGATAGCAAGTGTTTATGCTCCGAATGATTCTACGGCCTCTTTTTATGTCCTTTTTGAATACCTTAGAAACATTTCTGTCTCCTCATATGATTGTTGGAGGTGATTTTAATATGGTTTCTTACCCCACCCTTGATAGGAGTCATGCTTCCCCCTTTTCTAAAGCCTGTCCTTTTCTCGTAAGCGGACAGACTTCAAATTGATAGACACTAGTGTTGAGCAGAATATGCCATATTCGAATTCGCGATATATCTCGAATATATAGTCGAATATTCGACAGATATTCGCTAAATACGAATATTCGTGATATATTTTCGAAATGAAATGATTGCGAATTTTCGCTATCGCGAATGCGAATGCGATTGCGAATTGCGAATTGCGAATGCGAATATTCGAGAAATGCGGAATGGAGCACTCTGATTGGCACAGAATATTCGTGATATATTACAATATAAAATAATTGCGAATATTCGAGAAATGCGGAATGGAGCACTCTGATTGGCACAGAATATTCGTGATATATTACAATATAAAATAATTGCGAATATTCGGCAAATGCGGAAGGAGCACTCTGATTGGCTCAGAATATTCGTGATATATTACAATACACAATAATTGCGAATATTCGAGAAATGCGGAAGGAGCACTCTGATTGGCTCAGAATATTCGTGATATATTACAATACACAATAATTGCGAATATTCGGCAAATGCGGAAGGAGCACTCTGATTGGCTCAGAATATTCGTGATATATTACAATACACAATAATTGCGAATATTCGAGAAATGCGGAAGGAGCACTCTGATTGGCTCAGAATATTCGTGATATATTACAATACACAATAATTGCGAATATTCGAGAAATGCGGAATGGAGCACTCTGATTGGCTCAGAATATTCGTGATATATTACAATACAAAATAATTTCGAAATTTCGAGAAATGCGGAATGGAGTACTCTGATTGGCTCAGAATATTCGTGATATATTACAATATAAAATAATCGCGCGATATCGCTATTTGCCGAATAATCTCATTGCGATTTTTCGGCAATATAAAATGAGCGCTGCAGCTACTCGGCCCAAGGTCTCTAATCATACCAGCAATGCTTTTAGACGTCGATGGGGATCTCTAGGATGTGATCTGTTCTAAAACATTTTTTAAAACATTTGAATATTCGAAATAGCGAATATTCGCCGCGATATTCGCGTTATTCGCGAATACTCGAATATGCAATATTCGTAGCGAATATTCGCAATGCGAATATTCGTGAGCAACACTAATAGACACTTGGTGTGCCCATAATATAGGAGCTAAAGATTTAACTTTTTTTCACATCCCCACCGTAGTTATGCTAGGTTGGACTACATCCTTACTACTCCGGTTATTTTAGCGAACTCTAGTTCGGCATGTATTCATAATTGTGTCTGGTCTGACCATCACATTACCGCTTTCTCCACTGAATTTATCAAACTAGCCCCCTCATCCTTCACTTGGCGACTAAATGAGGCTCTTCTCTCCAACCCTGTGGTTGAAATGGAGGTGTCTCAATCTATAGATTCTTATTTTGCTTCTAACGATCTTCCTAAGACCCCAATTTCCACTGTTCAGGTTGCCCATAAAGCTGTATTGCGGGGTGTGATCTCGTCCCTAATTTCTCCTTATCAATCGGGGTTTATCCCCACCGCCTCATTAATGACAATATTCGCCTGGTATCTGATATTATTCAGGATGCCACTATTTCCTCCAAAAAACTTTTTATGATAAGTTTGGATATACAGTACATAAGGCATTTGATTGTGTTTCGTGGAGATTTGTATCTCTTCTTTTACAGCGTTTTGGTTTTCCAGGTGAATTTCTTAGGGCCTTCCAGGCACTCTATCTGAACCCTAGTACACGAATTAAAATCCCGGAATGTAATTCAGAATTCTTCCGGCTCGGCAGGGGGACCAGGTAGGGGTGTCCGCTTTCCCCTTTAATTTTTGCGATCGAACCCCTCGCCATAGCAATATTACAACTCCCTGATATTTTGGGCTATGATAAGGCTGGTTCTGAGTTCAAGCTTTGCATGTATGCAGACAACGTTCTGCTGTTTTTGACTAATCCCACAATCACATTGCTGAACCTTCTCAAAACCCTTTCCATATTTGCTAATATCTCGGGCCTGTTGGTTAATGTGTCTAAATCTTTGTCCCTCTGGTCGGGTTCTCCCCTGCAGAACTGATTTTTCTTTTCCTGGGCCCAATCTTCCCTTCCCTACCTTGGGGTTAGGCTCCCTGGAAATTATGATGATTTGTTTCATCTTAATTTCTCCCCCCTAATAGCCAATTTGAAAAAATTATTTAAGTCATGGTCATCTTATAACATTTCCTTTTTAGGTAGAATTACTGCAGTAAAAATGTCCATCCTTCCCAAACTGCTTAATTATTTTGAGCCCTGCTTTTCCTCATCCCCAAAGCGTATCCTCTTATGTTCCAATCCTACATAAATAGGTTTATTTGGCCAGACAAACCCGCTAGGTTTTCTAGAGAGGTACTATTCAGACCTTATAGATTGGGTGGCTTTGGGGTCCCACAAATTTGGCTGTATTATGTGGCTAGTAGATTTTCCCAACAGGCTCAATGGAACATTAGTAACCCAAGAGTTCCCTGGGTAAAGTTTAAGCAAGATTCTATTGCCCCTTTCTACTTACCTGGCCTGTTGTGGTCTTTTTGGGCCTCGGCCTCCAGAGTTTGCAGGTATGAACCTTTTAGTAGCTCAAGGGTTGAAGTTATGGAGCCGTCATGGCTCGTTGTTGGCCTTGGTCTCTGCGACCCCCCTGGAGCCTCCTTTTTGTGGGATCCCAGACTGCCGTCGGCTTTCGCTGACCCTGACTCGTTCCGTTGGTGGAGTGATCATGGCTTGACAACTTTGAAAGATTTGCAACACGAGGGTAAATGTATTTCTTTCTCTCTATTACAATCTCTTAAGGAGGCCCCTGTGAGTGAATGTTACAGATTAATGCACATTTGTCACTTTTTTATAACTCATTACGCAATGTCTCCCTCTGACTCATACTCCTCATTTGAATCCCTTTGTAAGTCCTCTCCTAGACAGAAAGGCCTAATTTCTGTTTTGTATAAGTCTATGGAACTCAGTAAGTTGGGACTCAAACTTAAACATATGTCCCAGTGGGAATCAGAGTTAGGCCTAGAATACGACCTGAAGGACTGGGAGGCGAACTGGCAAAACCTCTGTAAATGTACTATATCTCTTTCTATTAGGGAGACAGCGATTAAACTATTTACTCGCTGGTACTACACACCCCAACGTTTGCACCAGATTTTCCTTCAGTCCTATTCATATTGTTTCCGCTGGTTGTTTCCTTCATATTTTTTGTGATTGCGAGAAGATCTCTTCTATTTGGAAAGGAGCTTTTGATCTCATGGATAAATTGGCGGGGAGTCACATTGATTTGACATATAGACACTGTCTACTAGTCTAAAAAAATCCTGACACCCCTAAACCCTTGAGGCAACTAATACACACCCTGGGCCAGATTCAGAAAGTATCTACGCTGGCGTATCTCTTGATACACCGCCGTAAATTCAAATGTGCGCATCTTAAAGCCGATTCAGAAAGCAAGTTACGCTGAAAAACATGGCTTCAGGAACGCTGGATGCAGGACAAGCCAGTAGCTCAATTGCATACTGTGCAAGCTCTGGCCAATGATCCACAGACCCAGTAAGCCAGAGAATTTTTGGTGGGAAAGGTGTACAAGTCTGATCTTGCCCCTAGGTATTCCTGCACCATGTAAAACAGACGCTGGTGATGGTTGCTGGAACCGGTCATACCTTGGGGCTGCGGACTAAAAAATTGTCTGAACGCATCGGTCAGACAGCCACCTTCTCCACCGCTCCTTCTGTGACTGACTGAAGCTTTAGCAACACGTTGTCCAGGACCAGGATTTTGTAACCTCCCAGTCTCTAGGAATGCGTTGCACAGACCTTTCTGCAAGGCCTCCCGAAGATGTTTCATCTTCTGCTCCCCCTGCGCCGGCAAGATAAGGTCCCCATCCTTATTCTTGAAACGTGGATCAAGGAGAGTTGCCAGCCAGTAATGATCCCTCTCCTTGATCGCACGGATACGAGGATCCTTCTGCAGGCTTTGCAGGATTAGGGAGGCCATACAACGTAGGTTTGCTGAGGCATTCGGTGCAGAGTCCTCTGGGTCACTGAGGACGACATGATCCACAGCCACCTCGTCCCAGCCACGTACAAGTCCATGGGTTTCTTGGGACTATAATTGATCCCTTGAAGACTGTTGCTGATGCTGAGTGCTAGGCTCCACCTCCATGCTGACACAATCCTCCTCCTCCTCCTCCTCATCCTCTTCCTGTGTGATAGGCGGGCAAGCAGGAACACTGTCTGGATAAAGGGGGCCTTGAGAGGTAAGGAAGTCCTCCTCTTCCTCCCTCTGTTCTGCCTCAAGAGCCCTGTCCATTATTCCATGCAGCGTGTGCTCCAACATGTAAATAAGAGGGACAGTCTCACTAATGCATGCACTGTCACTGCTCACCATCCTCGTGGCCTCCTGACAGGACAGTGCATGCATCCCTTATCATGGCCCACTGGTGTGGGAAAAAAAGATGAGTTAGGCTTACCGGTAACTCCTTTTCTGAAAGTCTTCCAGGACAGTCCATGAGACCTATGGCTCCCCCCACCATGACAGGAAACACGTTAACCCCCACCAGATAAAAGGGAGGTCCTCCAGGCCCATGTCAGTCTTCTCGAGAACCGCAAGACTTCCCTGAAAAACATATGCATAAAACACATAACTTCCATACAAAACCGGGTGGGAATCCGGCTTTCCTGGAAGACTCTCAGAAAAGGAGTTACCGGTAAGCCTAACTCATATTCTCTCCCAAGCGTCTTCCAGGACAGCCCATGAGATGATGAGCCAGAACTTACCAGTCTAGGGTGGGACAACTGCCTGAAGGACTTTTCGACCAAACGCTTGTTCTTGGACAGATAGCAGATCCAGGCGGTAATGCTTGATGAAGGTTGAATAACTGGACCATGTAGCAGTTTTGCAGATTTGTTCCGGTGAAGCACCAGCCCTCTCAGCCCAGGACGCAGACAAAGCTCTCGTTGAATGCGCAGTAACAAAAGGTGTAGGAACTTCTCTAATTTTATAAGCTTCTAAGATGGCCTGCTTAATCCATCTTGCCAAAGTGGCTTTAGATGCACTCTTACCCTTGTGTGTGCCTGAAAAAAGGACAAATAAAGCGTCTGTCTTCCTGAAGGTCTTGGTGACCTCCAAATAGACGAGAAGAGTTCTTCTCGCATCTAAACAACTTAAGTTCTTCTCCTGGTCACCCTGAGGTGAGCTACAAAAGGATGGCAGTACAATATCCTGTGATCTGTGGAATGTACTAGCCACTTTAGGTAAAAATCCTGGATCTGTTTTTAACACAATACGATCCTCAAAAATTGTGAGGAATGGTTCTCTTACTGATAAGGCCTGTAACTCGCTAACCCTACGAGCTGAGGTAATTGCTACTAAAAAAATAGTTTTTAAAGTAAGTAATTTAACCAGTTGCCGACCACCCGCCGTCATTTTACTGCGGGACGGTGGCTCTCCTGGGTGAGAGCCCTTAGCTATACGTCCACATTAAAGCGGCCACTAGTCCCGCGCGCGTGCCCGGCGGGTACGATCGCCGCCGGGCACACGTGATCGCTCGTTACAGAGCGGGGGCCGGGAGCTATGTGTGTAAACGCAAAGCTCCCGGTCCTGTCAGCGGGGAAAACGCTGATCTTCTGTTCATACAATATATGAACAGAAGATCAGTGATTTCCCCTAGTGAGGCCACCCCCCCATACAGTTAGAACACACCCAGGAACACACTTAGCCCCTTTCCCGCCCCCTAGTGTTAACCCCTTCACTGCCAATGGCATTTTTATAGTAATCCAATGCATTTTTATAGCATTGATCGCTAAAAAAATGCCAATGGTCCCAAAAATGTTTTAAAAGTGTCCGAAGTGCCTGCCATAATGTCGCAGTACTGAAAAAAATGCCATAAAACTACCCCCTATTTTGTAAATGCTATAACTTTTGCGCAAACCAATCAATAAACGCTTATTATAATTTTTTTAATGAAAAATATGTAGAAGAATACATATCGGCCTTAACTGAGGAAAAAAAATGTTTTTTTATATATTTTTGGGGGATATTTATTATAGCAAAAAGTAAAAAATGTTGCATTTTTTTCAAAATTGTCGCTCTATTTTTGTTTATAGCGCAACAAATAAAAAACGCAGAGATGATCAAATACCACCAAAATAAAGCTCTATTTGTGGGAAAAAAAGGACACCAATTTTGTTTGGGAGCCACGTCGCACGACCGCGCAATTGTCAGTTAAAGCGACGCAGTGCCGAATCGCAAAAAGTGCTCTGGTCAGGAAGGGGGTGAATTCCTCCGGGGCTGAAGTGGTTAACAGAAATATCTTCTAAGGGCTCAAAAGGGGACTCTACCAGCGTTTGAAGCACCAGGGACAGGTCCCAAGCTGGACAACTTCTTACCACTACTGGCCTGGCCCTAGAAATGGATTTAATAAAATCTTGCTACCGTGGGATTTTCCAAAAGAGAAACCTGGAGGAAAACACCGATAGCTGCCGTCTGTACCTTCAATGTACTAACTGAAAGACCCTTGTCGACACCCTCTTGAAAAAATTCCAAATTAGAAGGAATATCATGCGTTGATCTTTGGTTCTCAGACAACCATGAACTAAATTTTTCTAGACTTTGGAATATATGGCTCTAGTGACTGGTTTTCTGCAATTCACCAAAGTTTTGATCACTTTGTCCGAAAACCCCTGAGCCTTCAGTATCTTTTCTTCAGATACCAAGCCGTCAAGCTTAACCACTTGACCACTGGGCACTTAAACCCCCTTCCTAACCAGACCAATTTTCAGCTTTCGGTGCTCTCATAATTTGAATGATAATTACTCAGTCATACAACATTGTACCTATTTGAAATTTTTGTCCTTTTTTTCCCACAAATAGAGCTTTCTTTTGGTATTTTATCACTTCTGTGTTATTTATTTTTTGCGCTATAAAAGAAAAACAACAAAAAAAACTTGTTTATGTCATATTAGCAGGTTATTTCTCACACACAGCATATGCATGCCACAAATCACACCCCAAAACACATTCTGCTATTCCTCCCGAGTATGGCGATACCCCATGTGTGGGACTTTTACACAGCGTGTCCACATACAGAGGCGCAACATGCAGGGAGCGCCATCAGGCGTTCTGGAACACCCAGGCCAATTCTGACATTCCTCTCCTACATGTAAAAATCATCATTTATTTGCTCGAAAATTACATAGAACCCCAAAACATTATATATGCTTTTTTAGCAAAGACCCTAGAGAATACAATGGCGGCCGTTACAACTTTTTATCTTGCATGGTATTTTCGCAGAAATTTTTTGAACGCGTGTTTTAAAAAAAAAACAGTAAAGTTAGCCCAATTTTTTTTCATAATGTGAAAGATGAAGCCGAGTAAATAGATACCCAACATGTCACCCTTCGAAATTGCATATGCTCGTGGAATGGCGCCAAACTTCGCTACTTAAAAATCCCCATAGGCGGCCCTTTAATTACTTTTACTGGTTACATATTTTTAGTTACGGAGGAGGTCTAGGGCCAAAATGATTGCTCTCGCTCTAACGTTCGCAGAGATACCTCACATGTGTAGCTTGAACACCGTTTTCATATGTGGGGGGACTTACGTATGCGTTCGTTTCTGCATGCGAGCACACGGGGACAAGGTTGCTTTAAAAAAATAAATACAAATTATTTTTTATTTTACTTTATTTACTTGATTTTGACACTTTTTTCCCCAAAAATACATTTTTTTATCACTTGTATTCCTATCATAAGGAATGTAAACATCCCTTGTAATAGGAATATAGCATGACAGGTCCTCTTTACAGTGAGACGTGGGGTCAATAAGACCCCACATCTCACCTCTAGGCTGGGAAGACTGAAAAAAAAATATCCTGGCTTTGATTGTAGCGGTGAGTCTGTAAAAGCACCGGAGGGTGGCAGGAGGGGGGATGTATTGCAGAGTATTGGGGTATTGCGGAGTATTGGGGTATTGCAGAGTATTGGGGTATTGCAGAGTATTGGGGTATTGCAGAGTATCACGTAGGGTATTACAGGGTATTGGGGTATTGCAGAGTATCGCGCAGGGTATTGGGGTATTGCAGAGTATTGCACAGGGTATTGTAGAGTATTGCGCAGGGTATTGCAGAGTATTGGGGTATTTCAGAGTATCACGCAGGGTATTGGGGTATTGCAGAGTATTGGGGTATTGCAGAGTATTGGGGTATTGCGGAGTATTGGGGTATTTCAGAGTATCACGTAGGGTATTACAGGATATTGGGGTATTGCAGAGTATCACGCAGGGTATTGGGGTAGTGCAGAGTATCGCGCAGGGTATTGCAGAGTATTGGGGTATTGCAGAGTATCGCGCAGGGTATTGGGGTATTGCAGAGTATTGCGCAGGGTATTGTAGAGTATTGCAGAGTATTGGGGTATTGCACAGTATGGGGCAGGGATGGCTGAGCTGGGATGGATGGATGGCTGGATCTGTGACTGCAGTTGTCACAGATCCAGCCACAGCGCTGCTGCTGCCTCCGCTCTCCCCCCTCCTCTCACACTGTACCGAACGGTACAGAGAGGAGAGGGAGGAACCGGCGTCATCAAATGACGCCGGTTTGTTTACAAGTGATCGCTCCGTCATTCGACGGAGCGATCACGTGGTAAACGCCCGATATCAGCGGCAATTTACCGTGATCCGTGATGCGCTGGGTCTTCTAGGCCCGGCAAAAACGGACACTTCCGCGAGGGGGACGCGCAAAAGCGGAAGTGCACGAGGACGTCCCAGGGACGTCGTGTCAAAACTACTCGACCGCGCTGTAGCAGTATTTTTGCTATAGCGCGGTCGGAAAGTGGTTAAGGAAACCACCTGTGGGTGCGACACTGGACCCTGCGACAATAAGTCCTCTCTCTTCTGAAGTCTCAGTGGAGGCCTCGAGACCAGAGTCTGCAGCAGGGAAAACCAAGGCCTCCTGGGCCAGAAGGGGGCGATCAGAATGAGGAATGTTTCTTCTGAAAGAAACTTCCGGAGCAGTTCTGGAATAAGCCTGATCGGGGGGAAGGCGTAGCAGAGGCTGAATGGCCACGGATTCGCCAGAGCATCTATCCCCAGTGATTGATCTTCTGGGTTTGGAGAAAAGAACCCCTCCGTCTTGCAATTGTGCTGATTTGCAAATAAATCTACTTCGGGCCAACTCCATTTGTTGGAAATCTCTGAGAATACTTCTGGATAAAGTGACCAATTGTCTCGCTCCACCTTGTGGCGACTGTGATAGTCTGCCAAATAGTTTTGCGTCCCCTTCAGATGTACTGCTGAAATTGAGACCAGATTTATCTCTGCCCATGAAAAAATTCCCTGGGCAATCTGTTGAAGGATCTGACTCCTCGTGCCTCCCTGTTTGTTGAGGTACGCTACCGTCGCAATGTTGTCGGATAAGATCTGGAGATTGTGATCCTTGATCTCTGATTGAAAGGCTTGCAGGGCTCTCTGGACTGCTAGCAGTTCCCTCTGGTTCGATGAAGCTTTTTCTTCTTTCCATGACCATTTTCCCTGTGCGACTTGGCCTCTGAGATGGGCTCCCTATCCCCAAGAACTTGCGTCCGTCGTGATCCTCTTGAATACAGGGATGGACCATGGCAAGCCTCTTGTTAGGTGAAGATTCGTCCTCCACCACCACAAGCTTTTTTTTACCTTGGTAGGTAACAGAACCCTTGACTCCAGGGACCTCGCGTCTCCATCCCAATTTTTCAGAAGAAACATCTGTAATGGCCTTTGATGGAATCTTGCCCATGTTACTGCGGGGAAACATGAGGTCATAAGACCTACTGTCCTTGAAATTTCCCTCAGCGAGACCCACTGATTGGTCTGTAAGGTTGAAACCGCTTGCACCATCTTGGAGACCTTCTCCTCTGGGAGAAAAACTTTTTGGTCTACTGAGCAAAAGTCGTAACCCAGATATCTCACTTTCTGGGCCGGAACTAGGGAAGACTTCTCTCTGTATACTAACCAGCCTAGGGATTGAAGGAAGTCCTGTACAGTCTGGAGATCTCTTAGTAATTTTTGGTAAGACTCTATCAGGAGGTCATCCAGGTAAGGGATGATAGTTATTGCCTTTAACCTTAGCGGTGCTAGCGCCTCCCCCAATACCTTTGTGAAAATGCATGGGGCAGAGGACAGACCGAAGGAGAGAGCTTGAAACTGAAAGTGCCAGATTTCTGTTCCCATTTTGACCGCTATTCTCAAATAACTCTGGAATGCTGGATGGATCGGGACATGCAGATAAGCATCCCTCAAATCCAAAGTGGCCATGAAGCAGTTTGGGTAAAGCAGGTTCTTGATAGAGAACACTGTCTCCATGCAGAAGTGCTTTTACCTGATCGATTGGTTTAGAGACCGAAGATTCAGAATGAGACGATGCTTTCCTGACGGCTTTCTGATAACAAAAATATGGGAATAAGTATAACTGATGAACTACAGCGCTACTAAATCCAAAATACACCACAAAATTAATAAATAAATGTAAAAAGCTGCAGTATGTGAAAAAGGTTACCAACCAAACAACAAATGTGAAAAATATAAACATATGCGCTAGAAACAACTAATTGTGTGATACCTTTACCCATGATTAAGTCACGTGGCAAGTGACGCAACGCGTGGGGGAGGAGTTTGCCGTACGAGATCTGTCGGAAGTTCCCGAGTGAGGACCTCTACACGTTTCGTTACTGAGTGGCTTGATTCAAAGACGGGGAGAGCGTGAGTGGATCGGCGCATAGCATTGGCAGCGGTATTATCGTGTCTGGCTGTATTACACTATTGTGTTTTCCCTTTTCTTACATGTCCCACACCTGCTGTGGTGTATTGTGAAGGGGGGCTGAAGCCTGTTTTTTTGCACTAATGACCAAGGCTGTGTCGTTGAAGTTACTGAAGTGTTTTGAAGCTGAGCATAAGGCACCTGTTTCACAGAGCTGTTGTATCCAGTGACACTCTCACTCTGCTGCTAATTAACATTGTTTAACCCTATTTTACCATCTACTCTACAGGGACGGTATTCTGGAATTGAGTACTAATTGATGATCTGGATTAATTAGTTTTGTATTTATTTATGGAATTTTACACTTTTTTTCTCATTCATATACTTTATGTGCCTCACCCCACTGTGGCAACACGTATATCCCCTATTCAGGGTTTTGAATAATTATCACTATTGGATTGATCTTAGTAAGGTATCACACGCATATGTTTATATTTTTCACACAAATATGGGAATAAAACCCTTTGTTCTGCTCTGAACAGGGAACAGAAATCAGGACTTTCTGGTCCAACAGGTCTCCTATTTGGAGACCCAGAGCTCTCGCTTTCTCCCGATCTTTGGGAGGAGAGGTGATCAATAGCCGCTCTGGTGGTTGGCAGGAGAATTCCAGCCTGTAACCAATTGCCACTAGATCCAGTATGAAAGGACTTGAGATGACTGCTGTCCACTGTGGGAGAAAGGCCCTCAATCTTCCTCCCACTGGAAGATGCTGGTCATTGTGGCTTGGCGGGCTGTTGAGGTGCGTTAAACAAAACGCCCCTCTACCTCTGTCTTTTTGCCCGGTCCAATGCTTCTTGGGCCTATTGTCCTTTTCTCTAGGACCCTGCTGGGCCCAACCCTGCCTGCTTTGGCCACAATTATTTTTTTCTGCCTGTCTGCTTCTTCTTGTTTTCTGGAAAGGCCTTTTTTCTATCGGTCGTACGTTCCAGTGTCTCCTGCAGCCCAGGACCAAAAAGATGATCCCCTGTTAGGGGAAGCCCACATAGGCGCAATTTAGAGGCTGCATCTCCTGACCATGTCTTAAGCCAGAGGCTTCTTCTAGCCGAATTCACCAAAGCTGAGGTCCTAGCTGTCATTCTAACCGACTCTGCGGAAGAATCAGCTAAAAACCCTACAGCCCTGAAAAGGAGAGGGAAAGATTTTAGGATCTCCTCCCTAGAGGTACCTGCTAAAAGATGAGTTTGGATTGGCTTTAGCCATTCTTCCAAATTTCTGGCTACACAAGTGGAGGCCAGAGCCGGCTTAAGATTCCCCATAGCTGAATCCCAGGCTCTGTGAAGAAGGACATCTCCTTTCTTGTCCATCGGATCTTTAAGCGTACCCATATCATCAAACGCAAGGTCTGAATTTTTTGAAATCTTTGAAAGAGGTGCGTCTAACTTGGGATCTTTGTTCCACGGCAGCGCTGCATCCTCATCAAATGGAAACCTTCTTTTTAGGTTACCAGAAAAGAAAGGGTTTCTCTCTGGATTCTCCCACTCCAGCTTGATAGTATCAAGGAGGGAACTGTGCACTGGAAAGACTTTAGATTTCCTTTTGTGCAAACTTTTGTACATAAGTTCATGTTTAGACAATTGTACCTCCTCCTCCTCCTCCATTTCAAGAGTTGCATAGATGGCCTTTAGTAAGCTATCCACGTCTTCCAAAGACAATTTAAACCTTGAGCCCCTAGAGGAATCTCTATCCCTGGGTTCTGTATCTGACCCTGATTCTCCTGGAGAAAAACGGGTAGATATGGCTTCAGCCTCAGAGTCTTCACTCTCTACACCCAACTGCGGAGTGCTTCACTCTCTACACCCGACTGTGGTATTTCTTTTTGAGGATGTACCCTGTGGGGGAGCCTGCATTTTGTCAATTAGGTCCTTAAAAGAGCTAAAAGTGGACTTAAGCTCCTCTCGGACCAAATTCAGCATTTTCTGACACAAGGTCATCTTTTTACTAAACCATCTATACATATGCTGCAAACTGTTTTGCACCAAGTGGTGCTCAGTTTGTTTCCGCAAACCGCACATTTCCTTTTATGTGGCTGTGCTTGGGATTTGTCCTGGGTCTTGGCCTGTAAGACAAAAAAAATAAATGGCCCCAATAAGCACCACAAGCCACAAAAACGACTCCATCACCACGTGCAGGAGGAAGGATAATGTGTCCCCTAACACCAAATCCTATGATTGGGAGGGGGGGGGGGGTAAAACCTTCACCAGGATAGCAAGAAGATGACCATAAAAAAACTCTTCAGGCTTACCTGAGAGGTGCTGGTGTTGGAGACTGCATCTGCTGCCTGAGTAGGTATTGCAGGAGGTTCCATGCTGTCCGTCTTGGTCGTTTACAGCCTGTGCTGTTTCCACCAGAAATCACCAGCAAGCCATCCATGGAGACAGAAACCAGCATCTCCGGCACCCGATGATGACGTCACGTGACCCGGAAGTGACCCCCGCCGGATCTTCCTGTGGGACGCAGAAGCTCAGCCCCTACAAGCGCCTGTGACTTGTCACGTTTCCTCTGCACAAACCAGCCACGCTGTGTGCAGGAAAAGAAAGCCACCTGCCGCAGAGCGACCCAGAGGGACCCAACGCCACCCCGTTCCAGGCCCTCCCCAGGCACAGAGAACGAGGGACAGCAGTTTCAACCAACCTCCCCAGCGGAGAACTGCTACAGGCAAGGAGGTTAGTAAAAAAAAAAATACCCCTCAAACGGCCATTAGAGCCCCTGCTCATAAGACCTAGGGGACAAGGTTCCAGAAAACATGTTACCCCCCGTCTGGAGCAAACACTAATACTGACATGGGCCTGGAGGACCGCCCTTTTATCTGGTGGGGATTAACATGTTTCCTGTCCTGGTGGGAGGAGCCCTAGGTCTCATGGGCTGTCCTGGAAGATGCTTGGGAGAAAAACAAGCTCCCCTGACCTAGTTCTGCTGCCAAATTGACACAGATATTTATTGATGGCCCTGTGCTGCGCGTGCAGCTGCTGCAGCATGGCCAACGTAGAGTTCCACCTGGTGGGCATGTCACAGATTAGGCAGTTCTTGGGCAGGTTGTATTCCCTTTGGAGGTCTGCCAGCCGAGCACTGGCATTATATGACCGTCGGAAATGCACACAGACTTTCCTGGCCTGCTTCAGTACATCGTGTAAGCCCGGGTACCTGCCCAAGAACCACTGCACCACCAAGTTAAGGACATCAGCAAAACAGGGCACATGGGTCAGTTGTCCCTGTCGCAGGGCGGAGAGGAGGTTGGTCCCATTGTCGCAAACCACTATTCCTGGCTTAAGCTGGTGTGGCGTCAACCACCTCTCAGCCTGCCCCTGCCGAGCTGACAGAACCTCTGCCCCAGTGTGGCTCCTGTCCCCCAAGCACACCAGCTCAAGAACTGCATGGCATCTCATTGCCTGCGTACCTGCGTAGCCTCTTGAATGCCTACTGAGCACCGCTGGTTCCGAGGACACGTCAGCACAGGAAAAGGCCACAGAGGAAGAAGAGGAGGGGGTGGAGGAGAGAGGTGTGTCACAACCAGTAGTAGCATTTTGGAGGCATGGTGGCGGAAAAACCTCCAACACTACTGTACCTTGTACTGCGTCCTTCCCAGCTGCCAGCAGAGTCACCCAATGGGCCGTGAAAGATAGGCAACGTCCCTGTCCATGCCTGCTGGACCATGAGTCAGCAGTAATATGCACCTTATCACTGACCGCCCTGTCCAGCGAGGCATGAACACTGCCTTCCACAAGGCGGTAGAGAGCCGGAATCGCCTTCCGTGAGAAAAAGTGGCGTTTGGGAACTTGCCACTGAGGTACCACACATTCCAAAAACCCACGAAAGGGGGCAAAATCTACCAACTGAAAAGGCAGCAGTTGAAGTGCTAGAAATTTATCTAAGCTAGCATTCCACTGCTGGGCATGTGGATGGCTGGGAGAGAACTTGTTTCGGCGCTGCAGCAGGGAAATTTGCCTGGTACAATCTGCCATTGGTGTACCGATAGTAGATTGCCCACATGTACTAGGCTGTGACACACCTAATTCTACACCTTCAGTCCTATCAGTGCAGGCTTCAGAAAGGACTGAGAGTATAGTGGGGTTGGAGATCCCAGCTGACAAGGGGCAAGGGGAGGTCCGCTTTGTTTTTTGGTGTAGGTCTTTGAGGTACGCTTGCCAACAAACTGCATGGCAGGTCGACATATGTCTGGTCAAGCATGTGGTGCCCAAGCGGGTGATGTTTTGGCCACGCGAGATACGCTTGAGGCATATGTTGCAAATAGCAGCGGTGCGATCTGATGCACTCATCTCAAAAAAGGCCCACACCAAAGAACTTTTGGAATAACACTGAGACACAGCAGCACCCTGCACATGCGTAGCTCTGCAGTTGTGATGCAGTCGGTGTGCTGCCCTTAAGCTGGCCCCTGGAGGGCATCCTGCCTCGTTGGAGATGTGCCTGTGCCTCCTCCTCCTCCTCCTCTCTCCTATCAGGCACCCACATAGAGTAAGTGACCTCATCATCACACGGGCAGTACACACCAAGTAGATTTAGGTGCAAACTGTAGAGGACACAGGCAGTACACACCAAGTAGCTTTGGGTGCAAACTGTAGAGGACACAGGCAGTACACACCACATAGCTTTAGATGCACACACTACGTAGCTTTAGGTGCACACTGCAGAGGACACAGGCAGTACACACTACATAGCTTTAGGTGCAATCTGCAGAGGACACGGGCAGTACACACCAAGTAGCTTTAGGTGCAAACTGCAGAGGACACAGGCAGTACACACTACGTAGCTTCAGGTGCAAACTGCAGAGGACACAGGCAGTACACACCAAGTAGCTTTAGGTACATGCAGAGGAAATGGGCAGTACACACTATGTAGCTTTAGGTGCAAACTGCAGAGGACACGGGCAGTACACACCAAGTAGCTTTAGGTGCAACCTGCAGAGGACACGGGCAGTACACACCAAGTAGCTTTAGGTGCAAACTGCAGAGGACACGGGCAGTACATACCAAGTAGCTTTAGGTGCAAACTGCAGAGGACACTGGCAGTACACACCAAAGATCAAACACACTCTACCGATCACTCGCGATGTTCATTCAGAAAGGGAAAGGTAATATTTACTGGCCCCTTTCCCTACTCATCCCAAAACATTCACAGCAACAGCCGGTGGGAGAGGAGGGAAGCCGGAAGTGCTGTGGGGGAAGGAGGGGGATCCAGGTCAGTAGGGGGAATCTGTTCTGCAAAGGGTGATTAGAGTGTGCCTTGGAACATCTGGCACACCATGTGCGCACGCCTATGTGCACACTGCAGAGGACACAGGCAGTACACACTACGTAGCTTTAGGTGCAAACTGCAGAGGACAAAGGCAGTACACACCAAGTAGCTTTAGGTGCAAACTGCAGAGGACAAAGGCAGTACACACATCACGTAGCTTTAAGTGCACGCTGCAGAGGAAAAAGGCAGTACACACCAAGTAGCTTTGGGTGCAATCTGCAGAGGACACGGGCAGTACACACCAAGTAGCTTTAGGTGCAAACTGCAGAGGACATGGGCAGTACATACCAAGTAGCTTTAAGTGCAAACTGCAGAGGGCAGTACACACCACGTAGCTTTAGGTGCAAACTGCAGAGGACAAAGACAGTACACACACCACGTAGCTTTAGGTGAACACTGCAGAGGACACAGGCAGTACACCAGGTGAGAATACCGCAGCTAGCACAATCACCTGCCTGCCAGTAAATTAGAAAGAGCTGATCTAGCTAAACTATATAGCATGTGGTGCCCAAGCGGGTGATGTTTTGGCCACGCGAGATACGCTTGAGACATATGTTGCAAATAGCAGCGGTGCGATCTGATGCACTCATCTCAAAAAAGGCCCACACCAAAGAACTTTTGGAATAACACTGAGACACAGCAGCACCCTGCACATGCGTAGCTCTGCAGTTGTGATGCAGTCGGTGTGCTGCCCTTAAGCTGGCCCCTGGAGGGCATCCTGCCTCGTTGGAGATGTGCCTGTGCCTCCTCCTCCTCCTCTCTCCTATCAGGCACCCACATAGAGTAAGTGACCTCATCATCACACGGGCAGTACACACCAAGTAGATTTAGGTGCAAACTGTAGAGGACACAGGCAGTACACACCAAGTAGCTTTGGGTGCAAACTGTAGAGGACACAGGCAGTACACACCACATAGCTTTAGATGCACACACTACGTAGCTTTAGGTGCACACTGCAGAGGACACAGGCAGTACACACCACATAGCTTTAGATGCACACACTACGTAGCTTTAGGTGCAATCTGCAGAGGACACGGGCAGTACACACCAAGTAGCTTTAGGTGCAAACTGCAGAGGACACAGGCAGTACACACTACGTAGCTTCAGGTGCAAACTGCAGAGGACACAGGCAGTACACACCAAGTAGCTTTAGGTACATGCAGAGGAAATGGGCAGTACACACTATGTAGCTTTGGGTGCAAACTGCAGAGGACATGGGCAGTACACACCAAGTAGCTTTAGGTGCAACCTGCAGAGGACACGGGCAGTACACACCAAGTAGCTTTAGGTGCAAACTGCAGAGGACACGGACACGGGCAGTACATACCAAGTAGCTTTAGGTGCAAACTGCAGAGGACACTGGCAGTACACACCAAAGATCAAACACACTCTACCGATCACTCGCGATGTTCATTCAGAAAGGGAAAGGTAATATTTACTGGCCCCTTTCCCTACTCATCCCAAAACATTCACAGCAACAGCCGGTGGGAGAGGAGGGAAGCCGGAAGTGCTGTGGGGGAAGGAGGGGGATCCAGGTCAGTAGGGGGAATCTGTTCTGCAAAGGGTGATTAGAGTGTGCCTTGGAACATCTGGCACACCATGTGCGCACGCCTATGTGCACACTGCAGAGGACACAGGCAGTACACACTACGTAGCTTTAGGTGGACACTACAGAGGACAGGACACAGGCAGTACACACTACGTAGCTTTAGGTGCAAACTGCAGAGGACAAAGGCAGTACACACCAAGTAGCTTTAGGTGCAAACTGCAGAGGACAAAGGCAGTACACACATCACGTAGCTTTAAGTGCACGCTGCAGAGGAAAAAGGCAGTACACACCAAGTAGCTTTGGGTGCAATCTGCAGAGGACACGGGCAGTACACACCAAGTAGCTTTAAGTGCAAACTGCAGAGGACATGGGCAGTACATACCAAGTAGCTTTAAGTGCAAACTGCAGAGGGCAGTACACACCACGTAGCTTTAGGTGCAAACTGCAGAGGACAAAGACAGTACACACACCACGTAGCTTTAGGTGAACACTGCAGAGGACACAGGCAGTACACCAGGTGAGAATACCGCAGCTAGCACAATCACCTGCCTGCCAGTAAATTAGAAAGAGCTGATCTAGCTAAACTATATAGTGTATAAATATATATATATATATATATATATATATATATATATATACACACACACACACACAACACCTGGGATGCATACAGTATATATCCTCTACACACTGTAACTTTAACTGACTAGCCTGCCTGCTCTATCTACCTAGAAAATATGACAGTCTCTCTCTCTCTGTCTCTAACCACCGCTGCAACACACTACACAAGGCGGACCTGCAGGCTGCCTTTTATAGTGTGGGGCGTGTACTAAACCCTCTAAACCATAATTGGCTAAAGCCAGGGTGGCTCAGGGTTGCTCTCCATTTTTTGCGCGCTGTGATTTGCCAAGCATGCGGGTCATAGTGCATGCTTGGCCAATCATCAAACAGCAATGCACTGCGATGCCACAGTGAATTATGGACCGTGACACACCACTCAAATTTGGTGCAAACGGTCCGTAACATTCGTAATTCGACGAACGGTCGAACATACGATGTTCGAGTCGAACATGGGTTTGACTCGAACGCGAAGTTCATCCCTACTCTCATTTTACCGCTGATAGGAATCCTTATTTTGCGCTATTCCATAGAATAACACTTATTCAGATTATACCTGTAACGGGTTGACACGTGACGCCCAGAGACTTTTTAGGGATGGGGGATGCTCCTGTGCCAGCGACACTAAGGACTCTTGGGTCTAAGTTCACCCTGTGCCCCTTTTGGGCATAGGGTGGCTGATAAATAATAATTCATTTATTGCAGGATATCTTGAGATATTACAAGTGTTGGTTTATTCTGACCCTACCAGTCAATAAGAATTACTCTTTCAATGCTTAGCCCAGGCTATTGAGATGCTAAGTGAGTCAGGCTTTTGAAAGACCTTTCATTGTGTGATAACACTGTTTAAAGCCCATTGATGATAGATGTGTTGTGACTCTAAAAGGTCAGACGTCTCTCTTCAGGGGTTAAGTGAGGCTGGCTCCTGAAAGACATTCCATTGTCTATTGTATGATGCCAATACTGTGTTGTATGTAACTGATTAAGTCAATTATGTTTAGGAGAACTTGTCAAGCTATATGCGGAGCCAGGCTGTCTGGATAATGCATTCTGTTACAATTAGTAATTAGCTCAAATAATGTGATTGAAGCCCCCCATGGTGTGATGTGTGGGTGGAGAGTTCATTGTTCCAGAGGTGGTATTTGATCACCTCTGCGTTTTTTATTTTCTGCGCTATAAAAAAAATAGAGCGACAATTTTGAAAAAAATGCAATGTTTTTTTTTACTTTTTGCTATAATAAATAAATATCCCCCAAAAATATATAAAAAACTATTTTTTTCCTCAGTTTAGGTTGATACATATTCTTCTACCTATTTTTGGTAAAAAAAAATCGCAATAAGCGTTTATCGGTTGGTTTGCGCAAAATTTATAGCGTTTACAAAATAGGGGATAGTTTTATTGCATTTTTATTATTTTATTTTTTTACTACTAATGGCGGCGATCAGCGATTTTTTACGTGACTGCGACATTATGGCGGACACTTCGGACAATTTTTGGGACAATTGTTATTTTCACAACAAAAAATGCATTTAAATTGCATTGTTTATTGTGAAAATTACATTTGAAGTTTGGGAGTTAACCACAAGGGGCGCTGAAGGGGTTATGGGTTCCCTAATGTGTGTTTACAACTGTAGGGGGGTGTGGCTGTAGGTGTGACGTCATCGATTGCGATTCCCTGTATAAGGGATCACACGCTCGATGACGCCGCCACAGTCCCAGACCCTTCAAAGGACTCCCAACCATCACTTAGCTATAGCTCTGGCTTTGCCTTGCAGGGATCTAAACCTTATCCATATGGGCCTGAACTTTGTCACCAGTATCCCCAATTCAGGTATGACAATCTTTACTTATACATTCCCAGAAACCCCCCTTGGACTGTGGGAACTTCCTTGTAGCTTCAACATTTACATGAAACATCCCATCCTCAATAGATGAGAATTGTTCAATTGTATCATAAGCTCCCCCCCACCTTGTACATGTAGGAAACCATGCCCAGACCTTGTTGGGGTTGGTGAACAATTCCCTTCTAGCCAGGCCCGGACTGGCCATAGGGCATACCGGGCAAATGCCCGGTGGGCCGCGGCGGCCCGCGGGCCGGTTGTGGCCCGCGAACGGCCCTCGCGGCCCGGGGGCCGATTGTGGCCCGCAAACGGCCCTCACGGCCCAGGAACGGCCCCCGGTGGCTATTGAGCCTCACTGTGCCCATCGAATGCAGCCACTGGGCCAATCAAATGCTGATACTGGGCCATCAATTGTCATTACTGTTCCATGCCATCAAACGCAGCCACTGTGCCATGCCATCAAACGCAGCCACTGTGCCATCAATTATCACCACTGTGCCATGCCATCAAACGCAGCCACTGTGCCATGCCATCAAACACAGCCACTGTGCCACCAATTGTCACCACTGTGCCATGCCATCAAACACAGCAACTGTGCCATCAATTGTCACCACTGTGCCATGCTATCAAACGCAGCCACTGTGCCATCAATTGTCACCACTGTGCCATGCCATAAAATGCAGCCACTGTGCCATGCCATCAAACGCAGCCACTGTGCCATCAATTGTCACCACTGTGCCATGCCATCAAACACAGCCACTGTGCCATCAATTGTCACCACTGTGCCATGCCATCAAATGCAGCCACTGTGCCATGCCATCAAACGCAGCCACTGTGCCATGCCATCAAACGCAGCCACTGTGCCCTTTAATTGTTGCCACTGTGCCAATTGATGCCAATGTGCCCTTTAATTGTTGCCACTGTGCCCATTGTCGCCACTGTGCCCATTGATGCCAGTGTGCCCATTGATGCCAGTGTGCCCATTGTCTCTACTGTGCCCATTGTCGCGGCTGAGCCAGAGGGGGCGGCTGAGCCAGAGGGAGACGGGCTCCAGCGCCCTCTATAGATGCACTGCCACTGTCTATCTATCTATCTTCTTTCTTTCTATCTTTATCTATCTTCCTCCCTTTCTTTCTATCTATCTATTTTTATCTATCTATCTACAGTATCTAGATCTATCTACCTATCTTCCTTCCTTTTCTTCTTTTTTTCTATCTTTATCTATCTTCCTTCCTTACTATCTTCTATCTTTATCCATCTATCTATCTATCTATCTATCTATCTATCTATCTATCTATCTATCTACAGTATCTATCTATCTATCTATCTATCTATCTATCTATCTATCTATCTATCTATCTATCTATCTATCTATCTATCTATCTATCTTCCTTCATTTCTTTATCTACCTTTCTTTCTGTATCTATCTCCCTTCCTTCCCTTCTTTCTTCCTATCTTTATATTTCTTTCTTTATCTATCTTCCTTCCTTCCCTTCTTTCTCTATCTATCTATCTATCTATCTATCTATCTATCTATCTATCTATCTATCTATCTATCTATCTATCTATCCATCCATCTTCCCTTCTTGCTTTCTATCTTTATCTATCTATCTTTTTTCCCTTCTTTCTTTCTATATTATTCATTCTTTGTTTATCCATCTTCCTTCCTTTCTATCTATCTATCTATCTATCTATCTATCTATCTATCTATCTATCTATCTATCTATCTATCTATCTATCTATCTATCTATCTATCTATCTTCCTTTCTTTCTATCTTAATCTTTCAATCTATCTTTCTTTATCTCACCCCACATCCCGTTATTAACCCCCACTGTGCCCCCCCCCCCCCCTGGGCTGCTCAGTCTAAAATGCCCGGGCCTATTTTTTGTCCCAGTCCGGGCCTGCTTCTAGCTGTCCCTGCCATTCTTAATTTCTCTTGCGCCATCAGATCCTCACGATCGGCCGTGACATAAGATGCTGGGACAGCTTCACCAGCACGCATGAACCTCTTGCACTGGGGGAATTACCTTATAAGCTGTAGATCCGCATAAACACCAAACGAAAGTTACACACTTGTGGACTACCTAGATGTCCTGATACCCAAACCGACAAGAGGCAGAGCTATAAAAACAATAACCAATTTTACCCTCTAGAAATGTATCGTCAAATTCCATTGACAAGTGTCTGTTTGGAGTCTTTACTAGTCTGTCCAAACTCCTCATACCAATAATAACATAAATAGCATGTACCACTGTCATCGCTGGGGACTAAAGCTCGGTGGAGACTCAGAACAGAGTGCGCAATCGGCCCTGTTCACATTCTTAGTTAGGCCGGATTCACACTTGTGCGGTGCGAATTTCAGCTCTCTAATCTCTGCAGAGAGATAAGACAACTGTTCAGCAGATCCATTGCGTTTTAACTGCAGATTAGCTGCAAATTTGGAGACCTGGAAGAGGGAAGGGGGGAAGTGTATTGAGCTGAATGAGAGTAAATCCTGAAGAGAAATGAACACATCTGCGAATCAGCTGAGTCATAAAATACGCACACATTTTTTCTGCACTGCGCAGTGCGAATGCATCGCACATATGTGAACCAGCCTCATTGAAAACAATGGGCCAGATTCAGAAAGAAAGTACGCCGGTGTATCTCCTGATACGCCGCCATAATTTCAAATGTGCGCCGTCGCATCTTTACGCGATTCAGAAAGCAAGATACGCTGAAAAACATGGCTTTAGCCGTCCGACATAACTTGCCTATGCCGGCGTATCATGGGCGCATAGTGGACGCATTCGGCGTTCCCATAAAAATATGCAAATGAGCTAGATACGCCGATTCATGAGCGTAGTTGCGCCCAGCGTATTGATATACGTTGTTTACGTAAGGCGTTCGACCGGCGTAAAGTTACCCCTGCTATATGGGGTGCAGGCAATGTTAAGTATGGACGTCGGAACAGCGTCGAATTGTACGTCGTTTACGTCGTTTGCGTAAGTTGTACGCGAATAGGGCTGTGCGTAAGTTACGTTCACGTCGAAAGCATTGAGTATTTGCGACGTGATTTTGGAGCATGTGCACTGGGATACGTCCACGGAGGGTGCATGCGCCGTTCGTTCGGACCCTCATTTGCATGGGGTCACGGCTCATTTTACTACAACACGCCCACTGTCTGGCTACTTTGAATTACGCGCGCTTACGCCGGCCCATTTAAACTACGCCGCCTTAACTTAGGGCACAAGTTCTTTCTGAATACGGTACCTGCCAAGTTAAGGTGGTGTAGTGTATATGAGATACGCTACGCCCGCCAAAAGTTAGACAATTCTTTCTAAATCTGGCCCAATGTATTTAGAAATGTTCTGCGTATTGGATAGGTTTAAGGGCGCGCGGAGTGGATGGCAGCAGAGTAGAGGAGCTCCGACTTCCAGGGAGACGCTAGCCTAATTACAACCTGCCTGACCGCCGAATATGTCCATCCTGGCAAAGAAGGGACATCACAGCCGTACCCTGCGCTCGACAGGCACCCCTAAGAGCAAGATTTCGCCGTCTAATCTGGGTAAATTTTGTTACAACGGGGGAGGCAAGAGCTTCAAGATGGCGCCGACACGGAGCCCTGAGCGGGGAGAAGACAGAGATGATGACGAGATCTCTTTACCAGCATCTGAGGACTCATCAAGAGGTACTATCCCTAGTGATCACCCACTGAACTATGCCATAATGACTGACATTGCAGCAGATATAAAGAGCTCCTTTGCAGCTGCCATAACTGACATCAAGTCTGAACTGCTGCGGCTCTCAGAGCGCATGGCGGTGCATGACAGGGCAGGCAAAAGGAGAGACAGGGCCCTGGTCAGATTAGATGGCATAGCTGCTGATCATACTAATCATCATATAACCATGAATAGGCAATTGGAAGATTTGGACAACAGGGGGAGGAGAAACAACATTAGGGTGAGGGGGTCCCCGAATCCATCACCCCAGGGCAGATACAGCCAACCCTCTCCTCCATCTTCAACCACCTCATGGATAGGCCTGAAGCCTCCCCTATAGAGTTTGACAGAGCCCATAGAGCTCTAAGGCCTAAGGCACCGGATGATAACCCCCCGAGGGACATAATATGCTGCCTCCCAAACTACACCCTTAAGGAAGACATCCTGCAGAAGGCAAGGCAGAGTGACCAGATCTCCTTTAATGATCCTGCCATACAACTCTTCCAGGATTTGTCCCCAATTACGCTGAAAAATAGGAGAGCCTTGCGCCCACTGCTGGAAGTGCTCAGAAGGAAGGGGATCACCTATAGATGGAAGTTTCCATTTGCCCTGCAGGCCACACACAACAGCAGACAACATCTGCTCAGAACCCCAGATGACCTCCAAATATTCTGTGAAGGGATGCAAATCGACCCGGTGGATTTGCCGGAGTGGTATGCTGAGTTCCGCCTTCCACCCGAAATTAACAATTATCCGCCTAAAAGGAGCCCTTCTCCCGCCAAATCTCCTTACAGTCAGGGCAACCCCAGAAGAAATGCACGTCGGGACGACTACAACTCCCCCGCAGCCAGGAGCCCTAGAGTGAACGAGCAAAATTGAAAGTTCTTCGTCTTGATCCTCCTAATTCATTCTTCTCTGTTGGCCTAAGGGGACCCTCACTGTTGTGAAATGTACCGCTTTTCGTTTGGGACCTCCATAACTCTGTACTTCAATTGCTAGTCCGTGGTTACACTTTCAGGCTGCAATATATTTTTCCCCCCACTAGATGTCAGCTCCATACTGCGGATCTGGCCCCACAGCTTACCCTCAATGACAGTGCTACATACTGCCTTCAATGGAAAGTTGGCAGACCCCTCCTACCCCCATTTTTATCTCTTTTTGACCCTTTATTTTTACTTTTTATACTGCATTATTTCATCATTGTCCCCTTCAAATATGTGGCTGTTTTTTGGCCGCCTCAAGTTTTTTCCTTTTTACAGGTTCCCAGTTGACTGTTTTTGGTCTACCAAGAGGCGATCTGATCCGCATGGACGATTCTGGCCCCCTGCAACTCCAGATGATGATCTCTCCTAGAGGTATACCGGTATAGTACCAACGACTACCTACTTCCTTTTCGCTCAAGCGAAACGTGCCCCCCCATGGGGCCAAATGACACACTAATTGTAACTCACATTATATGCTAGCGACCTACTGTGTCCCTCAAACTGGTGATTTAGGAGGCCAGCATAGCCATGACGCGCAGCAGATATTTGGTTTTGGCTTGCTGACCGCCTCCAATAGCCTTGCTGGTATAGGTTCTACTCCCTGATGTTCTCATCTAGTCCTGAACCTGATCTGGAGAATGCTATATGTCTTCCTTAGCTGTCCCCTATCGAGACAGCCAGATTGACTTTGCTTTAGATGAACTTGGACATCCCAAACTGCTCTTGCGGGCTACAAACCTTTTTGATGCTTATTTTTGGTCTCCCTTAGGCCCTTGTTATAATGATTTTAGTTGTTTTATATGCTTTGCACAAAGCAAATGTTTGAAATTATGATCGCATTGCAGGTTGTAATACATGTATGCTTTTTTCCCACTTGTTCCTTAGTCTCCCTGGACCCTTTGTTCCTAGATTTACAGATTTACAGACCTCACAGTATTCCCCGTCTCCACTCTGGCCTCTTCCACCTACCCCTAGGAGACGCTTTAGGTGCTCACTTTGTGACACCTTATAACTCTGCGCTTAAGCGAGATCCAGAGGTTAGTCTCACTTTCAGTGCCTTAATTTCTACACCTACCCCCCCCCCCCACACACCCTATCAAACCCCCCTCCCACCTCTCCATCTACCCCCCCTCCCGCCTTACCCTCCTATTGTCCCCATAGTTTCTAAACCTAACCTGCCCTACCCCACTCCCTCAACATGCCATAGTCTCACCTGGGCCGCTCACCCACAGTCGTATCCAACAATGTTAACGGCCTTAACGTCCCTGAAAAAAGGACTAAACTCCTGAGAGAGCTGAAGAAGGTGAATCTTCCTACAAGAGACGCACTTTAAGGGCCAAAACATCACTAAGCTCACCGACAATCTTTTCACCAAAGCGTACCACGCTACAAACCCTTTGAGAAAACCAAGGGTGTTTCTATTCTTCTCAACAAACGCACCCCATTTGAATTATCTGGTCAACTAACCGACCCAGAAGGTCGATACATGTTTCTCAAAGGCTCTTGGGGAGGATTGCCGGTCACGCTGGCAAATGTATATTTCCCAAATTTAGCTCATATCACCTTCTGTACCAAAATTGTCTCTGAATTAAAAGGGTTCGCGGAGGGTTGTATTGTCCTGGGAGGGGACTTCAACATCCCTCTTTCCCCCTCACAGGACACTTCCAATGGTCATTCTCACGTTTCCTACAAGATCTTAGCACGCATCAAGAACTTACTTCAATCACTCATGTTGGTTGATACGTGGAGACTCATGCACCACACAGATAGGGATTTCTCCTTTTTCTCACCTCCCCACAAAAAATACGCTAGGCTAGACCTGATCTTCCTTTACCAAAGAAACCTAAACGCACTGTCGAAAGCCAAAATAGGCATTATTGCGATTTCCGACCACGCACCAGTGGCCGTGACTCTGTCCTTGGGCCCCATGCAGAAACCTCCTTTTAATTGGAGGCTCGATGCATCCTTATTAACAGACCCAAAAATACACGATAATATCCGTGAATCTATAGAAAAATACTTCACACTGAATAAGGAATCGGATACAAACCCACTGACCAACTGGGAAGCTCACAAGAGCGTAATGCTTGGTGAGTTCATAAAATGGGGCGCACGGAAAAAGAGGGAAAGGATGGAGGAGATTTCCTCTCTGTCCAATACTATAGCCAAACTTGAAACACTACACAAAAAATCCCTATCTGACGAGACTATGGAGGACCTGGTCAGACATAGGACATCCCTTAAACAACTGCTCACCTTCCAGACCCAAAAGTCCCTATTCTTTAAAAAGAGTATCTTCTATGAACGGGGAGATAAAAGCGGGAAGCATCTCGCCAGGGCCCTGAGGGATGCCACTTTGGCAAACCAAATATACTCTATACGCAACAGTTCAGGTTCCCTGGAGCACTCCTCAGATAAAATCGCGGGAATCTTCCACGACTTTTACACAGGCCTATATGACCTTCCACCGCAACATAAACCCCAACACTCTTCTAGAGAAGAACTGATTCATACATTTTTAAAGGATAGTGGGCTCCCCTCACTCCGAGACGATGACATTTCCATTGTAAATGAACCCATTACTGAACAGGAACTCCAATTCACAATCAAAGCCCTAAAATCAGGGAAGAGCCCAAGCCCAGACGGATACACGTCCCAATACTACAAATGTTTTTCTCTCATCCTCACCAAACCCTTGCTTACGGCTCTGAACCACTTAGCGCAAAACACCCACACCTCTCGCCCCTTACTCTCTGCCCATATTGCGGTTGTCCCCAAGCCGGATAAGGACCATACAAACTGTGCGAATTTAGGCCCATCTCACTGTTAAATTTAGATATAAAAATCCTGGCAAAAATCCTAGCCAACAGAATCAAACCCATTCTTTCACAAATTATTGGCCCTGAACAGGTAGGCTTTATGCCGGGAAGGGAGGCAAGAGACAACATCACCAAGGCCTTAAACCTTATCCACCACGCAAGTCGCTCAAAAATCGAGGGCCTTCTCCTCTCTACGAACGTGGAGAAGGCCTTCGACAGAGTATCGTGGGAGTACATGTTTGCAATGTGCTCCCATGTTGGATTGAAGGGAAACATACTAAACTGGATCAAAGCCTTATACCAAAACCCGACAGCACAGGTTAAAGTTAATGCTACCCTCTCTGAACCCATCAATATTAAAAATGGCACCCGCCAGGGATGCCCCCTCTCCCCCCTGCTTTTTATTATGTCACTAGAACCACTTATTAGGACCATAAACCTATCACCAGACATTAGAGGCTTCAAGGTTAGAGACCGGGAATTTAAGGTGGCTGCTTACGCCGATGACCTCCTATTTTTCATCACCCGACCCCATATCTCCATGGCGAACTAAAGTATTTAAGACATTTGGCTTTATTTCGAACTTTAAAATTAACCCGACCAAATCTGAAGCCCTTAACCTCACCCTCCCCCACGACACATATAATTCACTCAAACAAAACTTTAAATTTAAAAAGAATCCTTTACATACTTGGGGATCAAACTCACCCCTAATATTGACTCACTGTACAGAATTAACTTCATACCCCTACTAAATTCGATATCAGGAGACTTGAAGAGGTGGAACTCTAAATCATTTTCTTGGTTTGGCAGAGCCGCCATACTGAAAATAGTAGTACTCCCGAGACTGCTTTATTTCTTTAATGCCCTCCCAATCCATGTACTGAACTCCTTTTTCGCCAAACTTCAATCGGCTCAGAGGGGGTTTCTCTGGACAAACAAGAAATCCAGGATCTCAATGAACATCCTTAAACTCCCTTAGAATAAAGGCGGCATCAGCCTGCCTGACTACAAAAAATATTACTTCACCTCCCACATTACCAGAGTGATCGACTGGCACTGCCATGACCTCAATAAGGATTGGGTTCACTTAGAGTTGAACTACTCCTCTCAATCTCTCCTTTACTACCCCTGGACCCTTCACTCTAAAACTCCAAATACAACCTCTAACCCGCTCATAGCCAATACACTCAAAGTCTGGCACAGGCTGGCCAAACATCATAACCTAGCAACGATCCCGGGTCCCTTGACACCGATAGGAGATAACCCTGACTTCCTACCTGGCAAAAAACAGAGATCTGTCCCGAACCCTAACCCCCTCAAAAAATTTCTAGCCATACATTGTATGGCGGGTAACTCAGTTAAAGGGACACTAAAGTCAGGGCTTTTTAAAAAAAAAAATAACAAACATGTTATACTTACCTCCACTGCGCAGTTCGTTTTGCACAGAGTGGCCCGGAAAGCTGTCTTCTGGGGTCCCTCGGCGGCTGTCTGGGCTCCTTCTCGCAAAAGCTTTCCCTCTTCATGCGAGGGCGCTCGCACGGAGGAAAGCTTTTGCGAGAGCGTTCCCGTGATACAGCGGCGGCCATAGCCGCCGACTGTATCACTCGGCTCCGCCCCCCGGCGCGCCGCGTCATCCGCTCTGATTGACAGCAGCGCTAGCCAATAGCTGCGCTGCTATCAATCCGCCCAGCCTAGCCAATCAACGGCCAGGCTGGGAACCGAAGAGGACGACGTGGACGCGTCCGGGAGATTCGAACGGTCAGGTAAGTACAACGGGGGCTCGGGGGGGGGGGGGGCGGTGCTGTGAGATGTTTTTTTACCTTAATGCATAGGATGCATTAAGGTAAAAAAACTTGTACCTTTACAACCCCTTTAAGTCTCTTGCAACCCTTAAAAACGAGTTTGGAGATTCATCCCCAAATCCCTGGTTTTACATGCAACTCCGGAGCTTCCTGGTGAACAGCAAACACAAATCAACATACTTTCAAAAGATGACACCCCTAGAAGACATTTGCTACAGAAGAACTCCAATAACCAAGACAACCTCCCTAGCTTACTCTTGGCTAAACTCACATGACTCCAACGAGTGCACCAAACATACATTTAAATGAGAGGGAGACCTACAGCTGCAATTCACTGACCGCCAATGGGAAAAAGCATGCATATTCACGCATAAATGCTTGTTGAGCACAAAACACCAAGAAACCTTGTATAAGATACTAACGCAGTGGTACATCACGCCATTGAAAGCTAACAAATGGTCATCGACGATCTCTGACATTTGTTGGAGATGCAACTCAGAGGTGGGAACCTTCCTCCACATATGGTGGGGCTGTCCTGTAATCCACAAATTCTGGGAGGAAATCTCCACCTGGATTAAGCACATCACCAAAACCAGCATCACTCTGGATGCAGCTGCTTGCTTGTTACACATCAATTATTTTTCGATACGAAAATACAAAAAGTCTTTAACAAGACACTTGCTCACAGCAGCAAAATCATTAATTCCACTACACTGGAAAACGGTGCGCTCCCCATCTGTCAGAGATTGGCTAGACAAAGTACGCTACATTCATAAAATGGAAGAACTAATCGCTATGAAAAACGAATGCAGCACCTCCTTTATCGAGAGTTGGCAGCCCTGGGTCTCCTTCATATACTCAAAAGAATACGAATCACTTATGACTAACTAGGTCACTCTATTCCCTCCCTTTCATCTATACTGGCATACATTCCGTGCTCAACCCAGGTAATTAACGTAACTAACGTTCCTCTCCTCCCCTCTTTCCCCCATACCCCTTTTTGACTCCAGTATACCCTGACTGCTTCCCTCCCCGTCCCCTTCTTTCCATTTCCCCCACTTCTATTGTGTTCTGAACATACCTATTCAGAAAGATTCCTTTGTAGACAAATTCATGTTTTACGCATTGTACTTCCACAAATGTTACATGTATTTTCCATGTTGCTTTTTTTTTTTTTTTTTTTTAAAGTGTATTTTGTGCGTGAACTCGAGAGAGAGGAGCCGGACTGCAGGAGTTGGGAGTAGGCAGACCCTCCCCCCGGAGGCAATCGCCATCCTTCTCCATGCCCCCGGTGGCAATGGCGGGTGTGAGGGGGGGCCTCCCACTCACCCCGCCCTACCTGCTCCACTTGGGAGCCCAACTGGGGCCCAACAGGACCCCATCGGGGCAGAGGGACTCCCCCTATGAGGGAGTGAGGGGGCCTGACCCACCAAGCCAGCCCCGTAGGTCCTTCGCCTCTCTTTAGGAGACCGCATGGCCAAAGTGCGTGCGTATTAAACCAATTTTGTGTGCGTGCAAGTGTGGTGGTTTTTGTGGGGGGGGGGGGGTGGGCGTACAAAGCACAGGCGTACCTTGCATAGCACACCCACCGGGAGCCGGGCTGAGACCACCAAACTCAATTCACATGTAGCCGAGACCGGGATCCGAACCCTTGGCTGCAGAGGTGAACGGCTTGTCAGCGCAGTGCCAATCACGTTGAGCCACCACAGCTCCTTTCCATGTTGCTTTAATAAACCTTGGATTGTGAAAAAAAAAAAAGGTTTAAGCCGCACTCAATTCGCATAGGTGTGAACCCGGCCTTAGTCATTGAATACACTTTAAATAATAACTTGGGATGCTTTTCATCGTTGCTTGCTAAAATTTACTAAACTAAAAAATATAACGAAACAAAGATACTACTCAATTCTTTGGTGTGGTTGAGCCGCTTCTTGCAGTGGCTGGGGTGGTCTCATCCCTCAAGCTTCTATACAACGATCCAGTCACCTGGTTGGGAAGAATGAAAATCAATTACCGTGTGAGGGTCCAGGAGGGACTCCTGAACCCTGTGAAGTTCATGTTACAGTGACCGCACCCACCCCATCACCTGAGAATGTAAGTGAAAGCTGATGAGGAAAGTACGACCCTGGTTTTGGTTGACCTCCAAACAAACCTCATGACAATAACCCAGACATCGGGAATGTGCGTGGCTTACCATCGCCTGTAGTCGCTTACCATCGCCTGTAATACCTGGAACCAGCATCAGGTTCTTAGCATCTGGGATGGGAACCTACTTTACCAGACTGCTGCTTTGCCGATTCAAATTCTATCAAATAAAGACAGTTTTGGCACAAACTTGGTTAGAATTAGAAAGGTTAGTGTTATTAGTTTGAAAAACTGTCATTCTTACATTTGTTTACCCCCCCCCATGTCCTTACTCATTACAGACTGAAGGAAGAAATGCGTAGTGCAGGAAAAAAAAGAAACAATGACATGATACTTTTACCTCCTTATGCCGCGTACACACGATCACTTTTTGCGATGAAAAAAAACGACGTTTTATCTCATGAAAAAAACGAAGTTTTTCAAACTTCATTTTCCAATACGAAGTTGCGTACACACTATCGTTTTTCCCAAAAAGTCTAGCAAAGCGCCGTGACGTCCATCACGTACGATGGAACTATAAAGGGTAATTTCCATGCGGAAGACGGCCTCTTTTGCTGATATCGTGTTGCTGCGTGTTAGTGAAAGTTTGGTGAGAGACGATTCGCGATTTTTAGTCTTCGTGCTTTAATATCGTTTACTGTCGTACAGTTTGTGCTTTTGGGGTCGTATTTGTGTTACAGTGCTTGTTTTCAGATTGTATCTGTTTTGGCAGTGCGTTCTTGTCTACACGTTCCTGTTTTGCAGGTCCGTTCTTCAGAGGCCTTTCTGTACTTCAGAGCGGTGTTTTAGTGCGATCTGATTTGACGACCGTTTTCTAGCCATGTTGCGGGTACGTTCTCGTCGCCAAGATCGTGCTGTGCTTCTAGTTAGGATGTGTGCTGCATCCCGGCTCAAGTCCTTGAGGAGGGCGAGGAGGACTTTGTGGGCCAAGAACTGGTTTCTTCGCAGGGACCAGTTCTCTCATATGCCTCTGCTGCGGAGATCCAAGAAAATAACCCTGATGATTTCAGGAATTTTCTTTGGATGTCTGACCCCGTATTCCAGCAGCTTTTGGCTTCGGTGTCGCCATATATCACCAGGCAGGACACTGTTATGCAGGAAGCCATCACTGCTGAGCAGCGGCCAGTTGCTACCTTGAGGTACCTGGCAACAGGGAGAAGTCTGCAGGACTTAAAGTTCTCGATGGGCATCTCCCCCCAGGCTCTGGGCCTCATAATTCCCCAGACCTGTTCTGCCATCATTCATGTTCTGCAGGAGGACTATATTAAGGTAAGTGGTGCCCTTTAAATGCACAAACTATGTTTTATTTTGGCTTTTGTATTTGTTTCATTTTTTTTTGGTTTAAACAGTCCCTAATTAACCTGTTTGTGATCTGCTGGGAATGTTCCCTTTAATCTCCATGCATGCTGTATTCATTTTATATTTGCTCTTACATGCATCTTTTGTTTTGCCAACCTGTCCAGCATTTTTGTATTTTTTTTTGTTCCAAACCCACCTAGCCTAGTCCCCTATATCCCCCTATATTTGTGTCCTCTATTGTAGTGCTGTCTATAGAAGTCCCTATATCCCCCTATATTGTTGTCCTCTATTGTAGTGCTGTCTATAGAAGTCCCTATATCCCCCTATATTTTTGTCCTCTATTGTAGTGCACGCACAACCCCCCCCCCCTCCCTCTTTATTTTATAATTGTATAAATTACCTTCTAATTTTTTTTTAGAGGTCTCAAACTCATCTTGGGCCTCCACTCACCTTATTTTTTGTAGGATTGTGACCATCAGAGGGTGTGATTAATCTGCTTTAGTGATCCCTTATTATTTTTGCCATTTTTACTAATACTTCAAATTAATGATCTTCTTTTTTTTTAGGATCCAAGAATTGTTTGTGATGTTCTTTTAGGAATGTGTGTTTGATTTTTTTTTTTTTTGTATCTACAGTTCCCCACCACGCCACAGGAATGGCAGACTGTGGCAGCGGACTTCTCCCAGCGATGGAATTTTCCTAACTGCGGAGGAGCCATTGACGGCAAGCACGTACGCATCGTGCCACCACCCCATAGTGGATCCCATTATTTTAACTACAAGGGGTTCCACAGTGTTGTTCTGATGGCGGTGGTGTCTGCCAATTATGAGTTCCTGTATCTGGATGTTGGGAAAAATGGGCAGGTGTCAGACAGTGGGGTCTTTGCCGAGACCGAGTTTGCCCAACGGCTTCAGTCGGAGGACCTGGGATTGCCGCCTGCGGAGGAGAATGAAGAGGGTCTGCCCTTCGTTTTTTTAGCAGATGAGGCTTTTGCATTGGGTCCTCACCTCATGAGGCCATTTCCCCAATGCGCCCTCACCCCTGAGAGGTGGGTGTTTAATTATAGGCTGGCCAGAGGCAGACGTGTCGTTGAAAATGCCTTTGGCATCATGGCCAGCCGTTTCCGCCTATTTCTGACCGCCATAAACCTGACAGAATATAAGTTGAACTACATCATTGTGTGTTGCTGCATTCTGCATAATTATTTGCGAAGACATTCTACAACTTATTTGAGTGTATTGCCTGATGAGCCAGTTGAGCTTCCAGAGGCGGCTCATGAGGCTGCCCATCCACAATTGGCCCCCCGAAACGCACGTGCTGTGCGGCAGGCATATGTTGACTATTTTATGGGTAGGGGGGCCATTCCAATGCCAGATCTCGGCTGAATCAATAAATTTCTTTTTTGCCTGAAACAGTCTCTTTTCTTTGTTCTTTAATTAATTTATAAGGTTTGTGTTTTTATTTTATCTCCTAGGTTATCATAGTGCCATGTGTTTGTGATGGACTGAAATAAATATCCATCATTGTTTAATGTTCTCAGCATACATTTGTTTGAGGTATTTTCTATCATTGAGCTTAAATAACAAGACACACATATTTTACTGTCCATATTTTTATTTTATTTTTTGACATCTTAAAAAGATTATTACTTTTTAACATAAAAGTTTTTTTTTTTTTGCTTACAAAACAAATACAACCACTTTTTTTTTTTTTTTGGTTTCCTTATTCCAAAAATACAATCTTTTTTTCTCCTTATTCCAAAAATACAATCACTTTTTTTTTTTTTCATTATTCAACAATTAAAATCACTTTTTTTTTGTTTTGTTTTTTCTCATTATTCAACAATTAAAATCACATTTTTTTTTTGTTTTGTTTTTTTCATTATTCAACAATTAAAATCATTTTTTTCGTTTTTTTTTTTTTCAGTAATCAATAAAAAAACTTTTTTTTTTCATTATTCAACAATTAAAATCATTTTTTTCATTTTTTTTTTTTCTCAGTAATCAACAATAAAAAAAACCTTTTTTTTATTTTTTTTCTAAACAAAACCTGTATAACATTTTTTAATGTCCAAAATAAAAACAAAAAAAATCAAAGCCTACCCAAATAATCAATTAAATGTTTAATTCATAGCTCCACCCTTTTTGTTTGTTCGATCACTTGTCTTGCAGTGACCCAAATGTCCTCTATTTGTTCCCTGCAGGACCATATTTCGGACAGCACGAACTGGGCAGTATCCCTGTCCATTGTCGCTGCACGTCTTGCTCCTGAAATGTGGGTCCAAAAAAGGTATTAAAATTAGGAAGACCTACATCTAGATTACCTGTGTATGGGTGGTATCTTGAAACTTTACCGGATGTGGTGGCAGGGTCATCATCCCTCGGGGGTGGGGCTTGGGAAGTTCCGTCCTGCCTTGCTGCTTCCCTGCACCCTACGAGATTGAAGATAGGGAAAAAAGAAAGGTAAAAGATTATAAAGAGATATGAGTGAGAAATAAAAATACAAGTACAGAGTATATAAACATGTGCAGAATCCACTGCTGAGCAGACCCTCCTTTTTCTGTTTTTTGGTCATATTTACTAAGCTTTTCACATCTACTTTTCTTTAGGTACAAATCTACATTACAAAAGATCACAAGTGAAGTCACATTACACCAAAAATGGCACAAGATTCCTGTTTGGGGACACATGAATTGGTCGTAGGAGTCGTCGTCGTTTGTTCAAATTATAAAAAATACAAAGACGTTTTTTTGGTATGATAGAGGGCCAGATTCAGGTATAGTTAGGCTGGTGTATCAGTGATACTCCAGCCTAACTGTCACTTTAAGCCGGCGTTTCTGTTTTCTGTAACCAGAAAACAAGAAACGCTGGGTTGGAGTTCCGATGCGATCGGCGCAATTGAATTTCGCCATCGCATCGCAACTTTAATTTAAAAATGGCGCCGGGGGCGTTCCCGCTGATTTACGCCGAAAAAATATGTTAATCAGCGGGAATCAGCAATTCACGATCGTATTCGGGCGCGACGCAGTGACTTTCCGACGTTTCCGTAAGCAATACGCGGCGTAAAGATAAAGCAGCCCCCTAGTGGAGTATCCTATGTTAAGTATAGCCGTCGTCATCGCTTCGAAAAAAATAATAATCGCGTCGCTTGCGTAAAACGTCCATGAATGGGGATTTGACGTCATTGACGTTCACTGACAGAATTTGGAGCATAAAACACACCCACAAAGAAAGATAGAGAAAGGGGCGTGGAAAAGACGGGACCGAACGTCAGGGGCGGGATCTCGTGCATCGCGTCACACGTTCGCGCCGTTTAAAGGGATCCTACGTCATTGCAAGCGCCGTTCACAATCTGCGGAACAATGCGGAAGAGACGATCGGATCATAAGACGGTACGTAGCTGGATTATGGACATTAATAATATTAGGGAACAGTGGATGATTGTGTGGGCTAGAAGATATGGGGGGTTATTTACTTAAAGGAAAAGCCACTTTGCACTACAAGTGCAGTTGGAAATGCAGTCGCTGTAGATCTTGAGGAGGACATGCAAGGAAAATTAAAAACAGCATTTTAGCATGCACATCACTGGATGATAAAATCAGCAGAGCTTCCCCTCATTTCTGATCTACCCCTCTCAGATATATACAATTGCACTTCCAAGTGCACTTTCAGTGCAATTGAAGTGCAGAGTGGATTTTCCTTTAATAAATAACCCCCATGGTGTTAAAAGCTAATTAGTAGTAGTGGCTTGACTGACACTAGGCTTTGGTTTTTGTTTTGTACATGCAGAAATAATGGAGGCCTTTAAGGATCCCGAATTTCTAACGGAATTTATCCAGAGATGGAAGGAACATCCAGTGCTCTGGCAATCAAAAAGCAAAATCAATAAAAACAAAGATGCCCGGAAGAAAGCAAAGGAGGCCCTTCTTGAATTTGTAAAGACAAGGGTCCCCAACGCAACATTGGAGACTGTGAAGGCAAAAATCAATTCGCTTTGGGGCACCTACAGGACCCAATGGGCACAAGTCCTGGCCTCGATGAGATCTGGGGCTGCAGCTGACAGCATCTACAAGCCAAACCTGTGGTACTATGGTCAGCTGCAGTTCCTGGATGATCACATCAAGTCCAGGCCATCCCTGTCTACCCTTCCCCCAAGGAGGCAGTCCAGGCTTCCCTGCTCCTCCAGTGTTCCCTGCAGTCAGCCCTCCAGTGTTCCCTGCAGGCAAGAGCAGGCAAGCTCAGAGGAAGAGCCTGAGTTCCTGGAGGACCCAGATTGTGACCCATGGAGCCAGGTATTGCATTTTCATATTCATTTTTTAAATGCAAAGTATAATAATGATGAGTAATTTATGTTACAAGTGATCGAAATTATATAAATGATTGCCCAAAAAATTAGGAACATATCACTAGGCAATAGTGGAAAAACAGAATGGGGACAAGATACATAAATGCAGAGGTCATAATGAATGTGTGTCATTTTCTGGTACGCCATTAGGTACACCATACAGTGGCCGCAAATGTTAAACACCCTTTTTGGCCATTAACATTTTGTCCACCCCAAAGTAAAAAAACGGTTGGGTAAAGGCCCCTGTCATGGACCATGAAATACGGAAGGGTTTCTACGTTCTAAATTCAGAGACAACCAATCTGGTGTCTCCTACTGGGTTAGTCCCCTGCCAAAAGGGGAGATGTGTGACAGGCCTAGCCGGGACAGGGGCTTTTGGAGAGGACTGAATGCGAGCCTCTTGCCGTCCGATTATGGGCCAGGGCCTCAAAGCAGGAAGGTGGATGGGTTATCCTGGCAGACAGTCCTGGAACCTTAAAACTACTTGCCCAACATCCTCGAGTGACCCGTTTGGGTCCCACTGTGGATGTTGAACTATTTGCCAGGGGAAGTAATGTCATGGACCATGAAATACGGAAGAGTTTCTACGTGAAATCCTAATTCATGTATTACAGGAGATTTTATTCTGAACCCCAGCCAGGTCAACAGACTCATAAGAGATACTCATTGTCCATTGTGTGATAACCCTAGTTAAAGCCTTTCTATTATCAGGTGTAAATGACTTCTGCCCTGTCTCTGGTCTCCAGACAGTTTCATTGTTCTGTGGGTGGCTATTGTGTACATTGATTGACCCCCTGGGGCTTTTGTCTGAATACACATCACAGGCTTCTATTGAAACCGTTGTGACCAATCTCTGCTGTGTCATTTTCAAGTCCTCATTTGCATGGAAGGTGGACCTGAGGGGGAACTGATGGGACTGTAAAAAGGACCAATAAGAAAGCGTTTGTTGGGGGTGGGATGTTCTAAATCCTGTATAAAAGTGTGCTGTGTACTTTCAATAAAGTGTGTCCTGTTACATTCAGCATTAAGCCATGGCTCATGTGTGGATTATTCAGCGATTCCAGGGATATTCCTACTCATGGAATATTGGGTGATTTCTTTTATTAGAGAAGAAGGGAATGCTTGACGGGGATATGTTCGACTACCGTCACAGCCCCCTACTTGGGAATTTCAGTCAGCATCAACCCCCCCCTCCCCAGCTCCAGGGGGCACATATCTAAAGCTGTGTAAGGGGCCACATAATTAGGCATGGGGGGCCTGTGGTAAATATATTTTAGCATTCAATTATGATATGTCATTAAGTTAAAAATGTGTGTGATGAATGAAGCCAAAAAATTAACTATGTCCCTTTTTTATTATACACAGGCAGAGCAAAGCCAGGAGGAGGCAGGCCCCGCAGGGAGCCAGGGGGAGGCAGGCCCCGCAGGTAGCCAGGGGGAGGCAGGCCCCGCAGGGAGCCAGGGGGAGGCAGGCCCCGCAGGGAGCCAGGAGGAGGCAGGCCCCACTGGGAGCCAGGAGGTGTCAGGCCCCAGTGGGAGACAGGAGTCACGCCAGCGTGATTGCATCTCCCAAATCCCTCCTATCCGTAATCCAGCAAAAAGGGCCAGAAGGCTCATGCAAATGGAGGAGGAGACCCAGGCCATGCTCCGTGAAGCAACTTTGGCCATCAGAGAGACGCCCAGTGAGGAAGAGGGATTCGCAGCGCTCATCGCAGCCAAGCTTAAAAATCTTGAGCTGGGCCAGCGTGTGCGCTGCGAATCCATCATATTCCAGGCCATAAGCATGGCCACACTGGGACAGCTCAATGACGATATTGGCATTGGGCGGATTGGCACTCCTGTCGTTACTGCGCTTCCTGGTCCTGCTCCTTCTCCTGCTCCTTCTCCTGCTCCTCCTCTTCCTGAGCCTGCTCTGGCTCCTGGCACAACGTCGGCTCCAGGAACACAGCCCCTGAGGACTCGGGCTGCAGGGAAGACTGCAGGGAAGGCTGCAGGGAAGACTGCAGGGAGGAAGAAGTGAGGAGATGGTGCCCCGAAGCGAATTGTTTTTTGCCTTCACAGCCTTCATTGTTTGCTTGGTGGACCCTTGTGTTTACATCTTCAAGCAGGGTCTCCTTTGTTTTTTTCCTGGCTTCTTTGTTTTTATTTGGTTTTGCTTTTTGTTTGCCAGATGGTTCTAATTTTAATTTATTTACCTTTTAAACCTGAATAAAGGTATATTTTTGTTGGTTTTCAAATTTTGACCATGTGTATTTTTGACAAACAAATATAGAGATTGTTATAGTGAGTAGGCAGACACATTTAAAAAATTAAAACGACATTAAACAAGGAACACCAACCTCCTTGTGGGTAATTTAAACAAAAAAAAAAATAAGTTGTTGTGGTCACTTCACACCCTCCAAAATCCTAAAAAAAAAATTGTAGTTCAAAACATCTGTTAAAAGATATTACCCCCAAAAAAATTACATGAGTCCAAAAAACAAAACAAAAAAAAAAAAAGGGCCCAAAAAAATAATAAAGTCAAAAGGTGGACAGAAATATGTCAAACAAGATGAGCCACAACAAACTAGGAGTTTAGGGTAGCTTGGAAATGCTTTGAAAAGCATTGTGGCAAATGCAGCGCATTGTGCTCTTCATTCGTTTTAAAATAACGAATGTGCTTAATCCATTCTAAACAGTAGTTTTACCAGAACAAGCTCTCCCATCTCAGAAATGGATTCTGAGCATGCGCGGGTTTAAAACGTAATTTTCTATGTCGTTTTGCCCACACACGATCATTTTTTATGACACAAAAAACGACGTTTTGAAAAACGACACAAAAAATTCAAGCATGTTGGAATTTTTTTTTGGTCGTTTTTTTTAAGACAAAAAACGACGTTTTGCCCACACACGATCAATTTAAATTCATCGCAAAAAAACGACTGTGTGTACGCGGCATTAGACTTATATTTATCCATGTGTACAGCTGTCTACATATACTATGTACAAACACTTTCAGAAACTCCTTGGACCTGAAAAATACTTATAAGCAAAAATCATTACTTAATCCTTCATATTTAACTTGCAAAGAATGGTAAACAAAAATGACATTCCTGTACATTGGTAAAGTGTCAATAACATTCTTTCAAAACCGATTCAAACAAAACCCTCTGTAACCCTTACTTTTCCCATTTCTACAAAAATACAACAACAGCGACGTGTCGGAGGATCGCCGCGGTAGGTTCGAACATATTCACGTTACTACATACAAACATTCAGATACAAATGTGGGGGTAGATGCTTCATAGTTTCCAAAACCAAAAATGAAAAAACAAAACAGACAGAATTCTACCTTCACTCTTTCAGCAATAGAAGAAAATACAATGGGAAAAACATGAGAGCAGCTCAAGAACCTTGCATGAACCAGCCATACAAGGTTCAAACAAAACGGGCATGAGCATTTTAGCCCTAGTTGCTCCTCTGAGGATCACAAAAGAGTATACTACACCTCCATCAACACACTCATTACAGATTTCTGAAGCCGCAGCTGAACTACATCCATTTCAAAGGGATACCCAAATTGTATCCTTGGACCACCCATGTCAATCTTTTAAGGGGTCTTAAGGCTTTTGCCCCTAAAACTAGGCTTTGTGCACTGTGTAACCGTCTGACTGTGGGAAGCCTCCATTCTTTCCCTTGCATAGACCTCTTTGTGTCCATGGCGAATCGAATCGGCTTAACCCTGCGTCCAGGATAAACCATTGCACCTATTTCAGAGAGGACCACCCGGTGCCTTTTTCTACAGTGGATTGACAACTACAACCACCATCTGGTCCAGTCCCCAACTAGAAAGCCTAACTGAGGCCTTATCACCCTCCGAATTAGGCCTCTACCCCTCACAGTGTATGTATACACAAGCATTTTCCTCTATACACCCATACACTGCGTCTCCAGACTAAACTACACATGACTGTTGTATAACAGATGAAAATGTATTAATCCCCTTTAACTTACCCCCCAACTATTCACCTTACCCCCCAGTAATTGAGACCACACCAATTTTATGGGTAAAAAAGGCCGTAGCAGCCTAATTTATTTAACAAATATAAATATATAAAGTATAACATAAATAACCCAAACATCTGTTAATTAACCTAGGGATCCACTTAGCATTGGTCTTTGCAGGAACTCATACCCATGTGGGAAAACCTATTGCACTGTGGTACCTTCCCAGTGTATTGATAGGCCTCCAGCCGACAAGCTGGCTCAGAGACAGCCACTGACCGCAGTGTCCCATTAACACTTCCCAGCTAACCTCCGTTAGCTGGAAACCACCATCAGGACCCATACCAACGCTAGTTCCCAAAAAAAACTCTTCCTTCTGCCATTTCTTCCTCCCCCTGCAAAGACCAACACCCGCCACAGCACCCAAGGGGAACAACCTTACCCTTGGGAGCCCCTCCACACCTAAAGTGCCCTCTGAATTCCATCCTGCAACCCCAGAACCCACAAGTCTATACCCACTTCATTCAGGTGTACCCCATCGGTCCTCAGGTACCTCCAAGTCTCCCGCTCCAACTCCAGATGTCTAATGGCCAAACCCCCTCTCCTAACCATGAACCTGCTCACAGCACATTTAACCTTTTTCCTAGCCCTGTTCACCCCATCCACCGACCTGGCCATCGCACGCGCCACCATGTCCGACCAAACAATGACCATATCAGGGAAGTCCCGCATCAGCCGCTCAACATCACACTTGATGTCCTGCGTAATGTCAATCAGAGGTCCCAGGTCGTTGTCGCCCACGTGGGACACTAAGACGTCGGGTGGCCTATCCCAGGGATCCCCAGCCACCTAATGCAAGCCTCACTTCTAGAAAAACCCAACTGCCTGCCTTCCGGTCTAGCATCACCTCTCCGAGCCGCCCAGCAGACATAGGAATGGCCCATTATCCAGACCAATCCCACCACAAAACCTGAAATAGAAGAGGACAAAACGGCATACCATGACCACCAATACTGAAAACCCACACATAATCAGCAGCCCCCACCAGTCCCACTATTTGCCTCACAAACCCACCGCCAGGTGAGCCTAATGTATAACTGAAACCTCCTGGACTCCCACCGCCCAATACATTTTACTGGCTCACCATCCATACCACATCTGGCAGCCTCTATCACCGCCCCTATCTAGAAAGAGTGGGATGAAAACTCCATCTCATCCAACCCCAATCCCTGCAAGCATTTCCTAAAAACAGCAATAAATTGAAAACGCTATAAAGGAGAACCTTCCCAATGGACCAAAAGGATCCCGGGACCCGCGGGCGCAGGACTAAAAACCCCTTAAAGGCCCCCACCAGACACAACGAAGAACCCGGAATGGCAAACACCTGCACCGACCTGCCCCGCCCAAACTGCTCCGTCTTTGATCTCCGGAAAAATAATAAAGCACGTCCTCACTCACAATTCCACCATACACCTTCTTGTAAGAACTAACCAATCCCCCTATCCTAAACGCCCCAAAAAACGCTAAAACAACGCAGCCTCATAATCCAATGAACACACACCACCCAGCAGAGCCACAATGCCCCCTACGATTACAAACGTGACAGGCCTCCTAGTATCCCTGCGAACCACCACCCAACGATACCCCTTGACCGCCTGCCTTACCCAAAAATCCCTTGTAAAATCAGTCTGCTCCTGTAATTTAAACCAAAATGTCAACCCCTGGGAGATGCACCGCATGAATGAAAACATTAAGCTGCAAGCACCGAAGCACTAGATGTTGAAGCAACCTGATAACTGGCGGAGATGATCCCGACACCCTGTTGATCACCTGCACCACCCCCAGATTGTCCCCATGAAAGCGCACCTTCAGATCCCTGAACGACGATCCCCACAATTCGACCGCCAATACCACCGGAAACAATTCCAGCAACACTAAGTTCTTCGTAAATCCTGCCTCAATCCATGACTGCGGCCAGGGGCCGGCACTCCACTTGCCCCGGAAGAACGCCCCAAAACCAGTGGAACCAGCAGCATCAGTAAAGAGCTCCAAGTCATAATTGCTCACTGGCCCTGACATCCATATCGCCCTACCATTGAAAGGTTCCAAAAAGGTATGGCATACCTTTATATCCTCCCTGTGTTCCCTGACCAAATTCACAAAATTCTTCGGAGACCTGATTCCGGCTGTACTAGCCGCAAGACTGCGACTGAACACCTGCCAATCGGCAAAATGCGGCACGCAAATTTCAGATTCCCCAGTAACGATTGGAGCACCCGCAGCTGAACCTTGCACAACCCCATCATTCCGGCGACCTCCTTCTTCAAGTCCACCAACTTGTCTTCAGGCAACTGAGATTCCATGGCCTCCGAGTCCAGAACAATGCCCAGAAACGTCATGACCGTGCAGGGTCCCTCAGTCTCCTCGGGAGCCAACTGGATGCCAAATCTCTCTGCAACATGCTCCAACGTAGCCAGGAGCACCCTACTTGGAGGAAGACGGTCTAATGCAAAGGTAGTCATCTAGGTAATGGATTATATAACTCACCCCTGACACTTCCCTCACCACCCATTCAACAAATGAACTGAATAGTTCAAATAACGAACAGGAGATGGAACAACCCATCGGCAAGCACTGGTCAACGTAGAACTCCCCGTTCCAATGACACCCCAAAAACCGGGAACTCTTCGGTTGAACTGGGAGTAACCGGAATGCAGACTCCACGTCCGCCTTGGCCATCAAAGCCCCCTGACCGTACCGACGCACCCACCCCACTGCAGCATCGAAAGACGTGTACGTCACTGAGCATTCCCCCGGATCAATGGCATCATTCACCGACCCGCCTTTGGGAAAAGACAGGTGGTGGATGAGCCTGAACTTTCTGGGTTCCTTCTTTGGCACCACCCCCAGCGCGGACACAACCAAATCAGGGAAAGGAGCAGACGGGAAAGGCCCACCCATGCGACCCAGTGCCACCTCCTCCAAAAGCCTACTGAAAAACCCTCTGTAACGGTCAGGGCTTAACGCCGTTAACGATATTCCATTCCACCAACCCTTGACAGCTTATCCGACACTCCACAATCCAGCAAACAGGACCCATAAGAATTCCCCAGAAGGACGAGACACACAGCTCTGTTTCTGGTTCAAAAGAGAGAAGGCAGGTTTTTATATACACAAAAAGAATGCTGCATTATTAAATGGCCAATGACACACTCCACCCACAACATCAAACAATGGCTCCTAATGAGTCCCCCTCAATCCACATCTTATACAGACGTTTTGACTCCGCGATAAGCTATTCTCACCTGCTACACAATACACATTCCTTTGTAGACGTAATTGACATGCTAATCCACTACAGCTGAAAAGTCAGACATGTGACCTTTCAGACTGCCAACCCCCAACACATCTATCACAATGAAATATCTTAGAAACCAGACTCAATTAACACCTCAACAGTATGTGTCCCCACAGGAATGAATACTGTCCTATTGACCTGTTGGGTTGAGAATAAACCACCTATAATATTTCAAAATATCCAGCACTACATGAATTATTATTACTGTCCCATCTCATGTAATCCGAGATATCATTTCTCAGTCATCCTATGCCCCTAGTGAACATAGGATGACCCTAGATGCAAGAGTCATTGGTGAAGCTGACACAGGAGTACCCCACATCCTTCAAGAGCCTCTGGGTCCTACGGGCCATACCGTTACACCCTCCTCCAACAACCGAGCCGCCCGCTTGTCAGGATACCTACAGAGGAACAGGCGCATCTTTTCCACCATCACCAGCGTCTTTCCTCTTGTTGCCAGCCTCGCCGACCTGGCCCTTTCCTTGTTTGAAACACTGGGAAGCAGGGTGTGTCCCGCCCACACCCCGAGCATTAATGCTTGTATCGGCATGTTCCCCCAAACTTGCAGGACCCTGTAGTGTATTGCCAACACACCACCTTCTTGTTACCGGCCGAATGTCCCTAGGCCGAAGGTCCACCCCCCCCCCCCGAAAAACTGATTTGGGGCCCGTGGGGGTGTCATCAGCCGCATCCACACCGTAATGTCCTTGTGGTCCCACCGCAGCTCCTGCCTAATCGCCCTACGCTGCCAAAATTGCTCATCATATCTAAGCCAGCCCATCCCCCGTACGTTCTGTACGCCTCATTTATGGAATCCTGATAGCAGAAAAGACCCGAACAATATTCCGGATGCTTTTCCCCAATCACACTTGCCATAATAGAAAATGCTTGCAGCCAGTTGGCAAACGTTCTGGGGATCAGCCTGTAACGCCGATTTTCCTCATCCTCCTTTTTGGAATCACCCAGCTTCACCCTATCCAAATTAACATTTTCCAAAGGCAGCAATGAAAAAATCTCCACATACTCACCCTTCCACAGCTTCTCCTGGACTTCCTGCTTCATATGAGCGCCCAGAGGTCCCTCATAGCACACATATACCTCACATTTCGCCGCATCCCCTAACCTGATCACATCCTGCCTGCCTGCGGCTTTCACTGCCCTGACACCGGGGGGGACCCAGGCAGACGCTGGGCCCGCCAAAACCCCCTCAGCAGTCTCAAATTTGTGCACCAACTCCTTAATCCCAGCCAAAAAACCCAAGAACCCTGCCCCGCCACCGGCACCCTCTGCCACTGACCCCACTGGGCCCTGTCCTGCCCCGCCGGACCTAACCCCCATAGATACAAGTAAAGGTCACTTACCGGGCTGCACAGGCACTGACCCATCAGCCAACCGTCTGTTCTCCACCGTTGCCGTCCATCTGGAAAGGGGGACCACCTCCTCTTCCCACCCTGACAGTTCACCAACTGATCTCCGCTCCACGTCCACCTCCTCCTCTTCCTCCGAAGAAAGCCTGCCATGTTCGTCCGCCACAGCTGCTGCAGGATCCCCAGACATCCGTCCCCTCCTCTGCTCAGCATACGCGCTCACTGACTTCTGGACATCCTTCCCAGGACCAGTGCAAGGAGTCTTAGTCCTAGCAGCCGCCGCTCCCTTGGATCAACCTTCCGACCGTCCCTCACCGCTCCTTCTTCCGTCTGCAGCCACAGATCCAGGAGGCCTAGGAACCATCCGCTGCACCGCACCCGTACTAGGCCTCACCACTTCTGACCACTTGCTAGGCCGCACTGCCAGTCAGGGGCCCTTCGCTCTGTTGCCCGACGTGCTCTGGCTGGCCACAGGGGTCGGCAAAGGACTCCACCCATCACGACCCGCCGCCCGTTTTGCCGGTGGTCCCCCCTGAGGCCCAGAAGGAGTTCCGCCAGGCTGCTGCTGTGACCGCGCATACCAGAGTCAGGCGAGAAATGCTCCGGTGGTCTAGCTCTCCACGCCCGCCCGCCACCATGGCCCTCAGTACCGTCCACAGCCAATGGCTGTTGTAACACAGGACCCAATGTGTCTTACAGCAATTCTGGCCCGCACGCCACAGCACGCTCCCTGAGCTGGGTTAAGAGCTCATCCACCGACGCCATACTTCTCAGAACTTCCCCATGCGCTCTGCTTGACCCACAATGGGCGGAGCCACCTTTTATCAGTTTCCTCACCCCTCGCCTTCTGCTTCCAAGCCAAACATCCTTATTCTACACTCATTTCCCTGTTAACCCTGTCATGTCAGCCCTCCACTGATTCCACTGCATTTCATTGCTCTGGGCTTTTCTGAACACTTACGCCCGTTTACCACCTGCAGAACAATGTGGCTTCTTTCTGCATCTAGATGTTACAACAATAATGGTGATGCCCTCCTGTACTACTCTCTACCCAAACATGTATTTACAGTATAAAACTTCACAAAAACAACTGAAATTTAACTTTAAAACACTCTTAACCGCCAAAGCGTTTCCATTGTCCTTTCAAAACACAAATCTCAGTGCTCATCTTTCAGAAGACCCCAAGCTCCTCCCACCAACTTCCTGTTGATACATAAATGCTAAAAATAACTTCCTGTTGTATGCTTAGCTCTCAAAACCCATAACTGGTTTATTTACATAATGACATGAAGAGGGAGGGGGAGGGGGAAGCCTAGCTTGTCTTATCAACACATCAAAAAAAATCCATGGCTAAACATCATATATTTCAGAGCAAACGACACAAAATCCCTAAACTGCGTCTCAAAATGTCCGTCAAAAAGCCAGGCCACAACAAAATGGCGCCATTAACGCATGCAATTGTTCCCACCAAAACCAGCACAAACTTTGCTATTAGCCAAAATATCTCCACAAAAACTTACATACATGGGACATTACATGAACTTTTAAAAACGTTTTAAAAACAATCTTGACACATTTTAGGCTACTTCAAATCTGACCTCTTGCCAACTAAACAGCACATTCAAAAAAAAATGTTAGTTGCATGCACAACATTAAAACCACTCTTGTCCCTACCTAAAGTTCATATACATACTGTGGCATCAGCTTCCATAACAAGCCATCGCACAGACATACAAACAGTGATTCTAGCATGCATGATCTTTTCACCTCCAAACAAAAAGTACCCCTCCATGCCACTGTTTACAGAAAGCAACCAACTTTCATCATTGCAAATGATGGGACAGCCATGCTGGCTGCTCATCCCCCACTAAAGCACATGGCACAGCAAACAATCATTTATTTTTCGCCCCTCCCCCATTCAAGCACATGGGAGCAGCTACACACTCTCCAAGACTCATGCAATTTACTTTTCCCATACATCATAAACTTGTAGTCAAGAGATACACAGAGACCCACCAACAACACTGGTCTCCCCCTCCCCCATTCAGGCACATGGCAGCAGTCATTCTAAACTTTTCTAAATTACCATCAAAGTCCACTGAAAAATATGTGTCTTGAGTTAGCTCCACACTCTACAGTTTCCATCAGCATTCACACAGGCCCATACAGGCACACAATCAAAATTACACATACAATCGAATTCACAGACATCCACACAAACACAATCTAACTTCCAGTCCATGCAGACAGATCAAACACACATACACACAGGCCCACAACATCTCTCATACAACAGATACTCACACATGCACACAAACACAGGCACAAACAATCAAACTTCAAGAATTATTTAAAAAATAATAAAACTTTGTTCCTTTTTAAAGAATAGCCTCCCCAACACATCATAACGTGCATCTAATCTCCCCCATCTCAAAATGATGCTAGGGAGGCCATATTAGTCCTACCTTTGGCCCGCCATCTGACGTGACAGAATTGGTTGTATGCAGAGCACACCACCATTCTTCCTGTACTCGTAAGCACAAACTTCATCTTAGTGAAATAATCTATCTTTAAGCTAAAAGGTTCACTCACCATGCATTCAGTCTGCCATTGATTCAATAACCAAAGACCACCATCTTGTTCTCAGTTCAGTATTACCACCATCATTTCTTTCCCCAGCTCCTCACGGCTCCTTTTATTCTCACAAACAGGCAGTGATCGCTGTAGCAGCTTATCACCTCCCCCATGGGAGTGGTCATCACAGGATGTCCCCTCCACACAGCAAACACCATATAAGGACATCCTTCTAACAGAATGTCCTATACAATGAATAAAAAACATGAATACAATGAATACAATACATGAATACAATGTATACAACAAATGACTACAATACAATGCTGGCTAAAGACTTATGGGCGTGTCCGGGCAGGAAACGCATGTATGCTAGGTAGCAAACAAAGCCGTATTGCTTTTAAAACACGGACGCCTTCCCTGACTCTAAAAACGCTCACAAGCTCTCATATTACCGCTGATAGGAATCCTTTTTTTGCGCTATTTCATAGAATAACGCATATTCAGATTATACCATTATTGTAGGTTGAATCTAAAGGTGTGCGCTACGAATCCCGACCATGCTGATCAGACACAGCAGAGACAAGAGCGCACATCCGCCTATAACCACTAATGTCCTTGCGGAGTGAGCATATCCCCTCAACGGTCGTCCATGCTAATGCACAGAGGGTCCCTCGCCGGTGGACACATGCCCACGCCGCAAACATCACACTCCAACCTTAAGACATTTTCTACTACCAAACGGTATTTAACCAGTCTCAGACTGCCCCAGTCAGCTCTTTAGAGCAGGTTGCGGAAGTACTAAACACTGGGTGATAATACATATTAAATAAATATTGAAATTTCCACAACTCCCCAATTCATTCTACGCTCGTATGTTCGATTGGTGACATCTCATACTAGACAAGTTCAATTTTTTTCATTTAATATGGGGCTTACAAAGAAGAACAAACTGCATGCCTACTGGTCCACCAAACCCATCCACCACATGCCAATATATTCTGCTGTCTTGTCCAGGACACACTATGACATGATTATGCGTTTCCTACATTTTATACACCTGATGTGGGTTAAAGTATTTGGAGGAATTCTTTAGCTCTTGGTACCAGTTTTTAGTAAAGCACCACAGTTTTCCCTACAATTGGCATATAATAATTTATATAAGCTGAGCAGCTTCCTGTTCATTCACAAACTGAAGCATTGGAAGTACAGTTTCCTATGCTTCAGTTATGATTAAACACAGTGAGTAAGTGTATTCACTGTGTTCATTTAGAAAAGGAAGGGGCCAGTAAATGGCATGTTGACTAGCCCCTTCCCCCAAAGCAGATGACGGGATAGGAGAGAAAAGAAAGGGAGGGAAGCCAGCACTGGGGGGGGGGGGCAACACAGGGGGAAGCCCGGGCAGTAGGGGGAATCAGCATTACACAGAGTGATTAGGGTGTGCCAGAGCACACCCAGTGAAAACCCCCTTATAAAACATAACTCATCGTTTCTGTCAGGTTTCAGATATATAGTAAATCCGACATAATTGTAAGTTAAAAGTCAGATTGTAAGTAATTGTAAGTTAAAAGGTGCCAGCATAACCCAGGTGGCAGCATAACCCACCCTAATCACAGAGTGATTAGGGAGTGCCCTGGCACACCCAGTGAACACGCTCACTCACTGTGTTTAATCATAACTGAAGCATAGGAGGTGTGCCCTGGCACACCCCTTGTGCACGCTTATGGTGTTGACAAATCTAAAGCTGTTCTTAGTGCGTCCACAAAACCTGGTATGGATTTCTTTCCCTCAGCAGGTGTTTCTTTGAATATTTCTTCACTTACGTTATAACCAATTGGATTCTCTGCTACTTTATCATCATCTAATACTACAATTGGCACTAACATCTATGTTATTATGACTTGACGTTAGCTGGAAATTTCAACCGATCCAGAGAAGGGAGTTTCAGTCTCATTCGCTGCTTTTCTATGTAAAACTCCTGGTCTGAGTAATTCTTCAAATGATCTGAGCACTGTATGTGGAAAGAAAGTCCCGGAGAAAACAAAGAATGCAGTAAGCGGACGGCCAGGTATGACAGAGTTAACAGGGACAAAGGAAAGTTAAGAAAGTGGTGATTGGCAGAGAGGACAGTGGGGAGGGGAAAGGAGTTATTAAATAAGACACACCCCTCCCCCAAGATAACACAGCGTGGAGAAAGTTTAGGTAGGAGCATGGCTGCTGTAGAAGAAATGCTGGCCCAGTTGCGGGCTGAGACAGAAGTGCGCGGTGCAGGGTGGCTTCAGCAGATGCTGGGCCCGCTCCTGCCACAGCGAGAGCAGAGTGCACCTGCCACAGGGAGAGAGGATGAACAAGCTCAAAGGTCGCGGCCTCCGGAGCGCTACTCGCCGGGCCCCTCCCCTCGAGTTCAGCGGCACGATGGGAGTCCCTCTAGGGTCCCGGGTGAGGGCCCCGGGTAAGGGGACTGCTGTGGCCGCTGCTACGGTGATGGCGGCAGCCGTGACAGGTGTGGCTGCTACGAAGGGTAGTTGGTGAGGGCGCAAGTCTAGTGGTGCAGGCCGCGGCAAAGACGGACGCAAAGTGGGATTCCGAGGCGAAATGGGACATGGTCCGCTTGGCGGACTCGGCTAAGTGTGAGGTCTATGTATGCTACGAGGGACCTCTTGGGTCGCATTTGAAGCAGGAGGTGCGTGAAAAAATTTGGAAAGGTGAGTATGTAGAAATTTTTTCACTGTTGCCGCTTGAGAAGTTTAACCTGGCGAGGGTTAAGCCGGAGGAGTCCAAGAAGGAAGATAAGGAAAAGAGGAGATATAGGCTCATCCCTCGGACGTTTGCGAATTGGTCGCAATCTTACGTCATTATGGCGAGCGTGATAGGCGAGAAGAACCCTGAACATTGTTCGGCTCTCTTTTGCTATTAGCATGCGATTAGTGAGGCCTACAGGGTTTACGGGGGCACGGGGTGGCTCCAATATGATGAGCAGTTTAGGCAGCGCAGGGTGATCAGGCCAGACATTTGGTGGGACAACGAGGACACCCACACAGTTTTTTCAGGGGAGGGGGGGGGGGGCGGTGGAACCTCTTCCCCAGGACAATCGGCCAGAAAAAAGAAAGGGGTCTGTTGGCAGTACAACAAAGGTAACTGCAAATTTGGGGTGTCTTGCCGCAACAAACATGAGTGTTCAGGTTGCGGCGGCACCCACCCGTCGTCCAGATGCTTTAAGCAGGGTAAGGGACGTTCCGGAGAGTCTGAAAACAAGAGGGAGGACGCCGGTGATGGTGGAAAGGATGCAACCGTTTCTACCGTAGGTATCTGGATAGTGCTGCAGCTCGGATTTTGGACAGGGGGTTCTCAGAGGGGTTTCGGATTCCATGCTTGTTGGCCGTGATCCCCCAGGTGGTTTCAGAAAAACTGCGGAAGGAGGTTGTGATGGGTCGCATGGGTGGGCCGTTTCAGTCCCCTTCCTTGACGGATTTGGTGGTATCCTTGTTGGGAGTTGTGCCCAAGAAGGAGCCGAATAAGTTCAAGCTCATTTATCATCTGTCGTTCCCGAAAGGGGGGTCGGTCAATGACGCCATCAGTCTGAAGGACTGTACGGTGAGCTACACCTCATTCGATGTGGCGGTTGGCTGGGTACGGTGGTATGGTAAGGGGGCTTTGATGGCCAAGGCGGACATTGAGACAGCTTTCAGGCTGCTTCCAGTGCACCCTGACAGCTTCCGACTGCTGGGCTGCCACTGGGACGGAGAGTTCTATGTCGATCGGTGCCTGCCGATGGGCTGCTCAGTTTCGTGTGCACTTTTTGAACAGTTTAGTTCTTTCTTGGAATGGGTGGTCTGCGATGTGTCGGGAGTGAACTCCGTGATATACTACCTGGATGACTTTCTTTGTGTCGGCCCGGCTTCAGCATGGATCTGCGTGGTGCTCTTGGCTATGCTGGAGCACATCGTGGATCGGTTCGGCATCCCGTTGGCGCCTGAGAAGACGGAGGGCCCCTCCAACGGTCATCACGTTTTTGGGCACTGTCCTGGACTGTAGATTGTCACTGGACAAACTTGAGGGCCTTAAGGCCGCGATCAAGGAGATGTTGGGTAAGGTGCAACTTCGGGTACTGTCGCTCCTGGGCAAGCTGAACTTCGCGTGCCGCATCCTTCCGAATGGCAGGGTGTTTAGCCGGTGGCTGTCGGCTAGCGCGGCGGGAGTTACGTCACCTAAACCCTACGTGCGTCTGGTAAGGGATCACAGGGAGGATCTGCTGGTGTGGCACTCATTCTTCCTTTTTGTTACATGCTGATGGGGCCCCTTTGTCCCGTTATCAGTTTGTTGCGGTGTTCCGAAAATGTTTGCAGGCGTGAGGTCTGGTGGATAAGGAATTTTCGTCGCATTCTTTTAGAATTGGGGCTGCGACGGAGGGCGTGCGAAATGGGCTGGATGCGGAAACAATTAAGTGCTTTGGTAGGTGGAAGTCGAGGAGGTTTCAGCTGTATGTTCGACCACAGTTGCTGGTGGGTTTACCATAAAACGGTTTTGGCTTACTGCTAAAAAAAAAAAAAAAGACAAATAGAGCATTTATGTAACAGGTTAGGAAAGGGTCTGGGGGTTAGTGCAGTATTGGAGGGTTTTGTGGGGGGCTGTTGTCAGTTCCTGTAGATCATGGTTGGTGATATATATGCCGCTTTCTGTCTTTCAGGTGCGGGGCAAGGATTGGTCTGGATACTGGGCCATTCCTTTGTGCATTGGGGGGCTAGGAGAGCTGATGTGTGACCGGATGGTCATCAGCTTGGGGTCCCAAGACAGGAGGCCTGCGTCAGATGGCTAGGAGTTCCGGGAATGCTGTGGAGCAGGATGGTGCACCGGTTTGCACGTTTGGACCGACCACCTGATGTTTTGATTGTACACGCGGGGGGGAATGATTTAGGGGTTCGGTCAAAGTTGGTCATCACGCGGAATATCAAATTTGATTTCCTGCGCCTTCACATGGCGTTCCCTGATATGATCATTGTCTGGTCGGACATGGTGGCGAGAACATCATGGAGGATAGCGAGGTCAGTGGAAGGCATTAACAGAGCTTGTGGGAAAATCAATAGGGAAGTGGGTAGGTTTGTGATTAGGAATGGGGGCTTAGTGGTCAGACATTTGGAGTTGGAGGTGGACACGTGGCGATACCTGTGGGGTGATGAAGTTCACCTCAATGACGTGGGTATCGACATGTGGGCCTTAGGCCTGCAGGATGGAGTACAGCAAGCTTTAAGGGTGTGGAGGGGCGCCCAAGGGTAAGGTGTTACCCTCGGGTGCTGATGGCGGGTGTTGGGCTTTGCAGTGGGAAGAAAGATACCTCAAAGAAGGAGTTCAGAACCTATCGGTGGTATGGGTCCTGAGGGTGGTAGTTTCAGTTAACCAAAGTGTAGCTTGAATATTATGTTAATGGGGCACTGGTCGTCTCTGAGCCAGCTTGTGGGCTTGAGGCCTACGATCAGAGGGTGATTTACTGCAGTGCCAGATGTTAGAAGATGTTACAAACAGGGCCGGCGCTACCACTAGGTGGAATAGGCAACCGCCTAGGGTGCACTGCCGCCTAGAGCGCCCGGCCACTGGTTATTTTACTCCCGTGGCCGGTCCCCCCCCCCCTGAGCGCAGCTCGAGTTCTCCGCTCCAAAATCATTTTTTACATGGCATGGGTCCCGTCTGCAACCCCCCCCCCCCCCCCCCGGGCGCTCTCTCCGCTCTTTAAAGTGTATATTGTCATGTCATGGTGTCAGTGTCCAGCAGCCCCTTGTACGCTCTCCGCTCTGAGATTTCTTTCAGAATCAGGCAGCAGCCCCTCCCTGTCTGCTCTCTGTCTGTGTGACATGTGTCCACAGTTCGCTCCGAGGCCGCTCTTCGCTCTACAGTGTCCAGCTGCACAGCACAGCGTCCCCCACACTCTCCTGATGCTGTGTCAGTCTGAAGCAGACATGGATGCGATGCATCATGGGATTTAGAGTGGTGCCTGGCGGCGGGTCCCCAGGCTTGGGGAGAGGTGAAGCCTGGAAGAGGCACCGTGCCACCGACACAGATGCAGCAGACAGGTACACAGCAATTTACAGGGTCACCGTTCAAGTTGGTGTGGTTGGTGAGTAAAACTGTTGTACATTGTATATGTGATGCAATGACATTTTTTTAAATGTGTGTATGTGTATATTAAAATATCTGCCAAATGCCCCCCCCCCCCAGGGAATGATTGCTTTGATGGGGGGTGGTGAAGCGGCATTGATGGGTGCTGGCGAGGCTGTATTTGGTGGGCGTGGGTTAGGCTGTATTTGATGGGCGCTGGTGAGGCTGTATTTGATGGGCGAGGGTGAGATGGCATTTGATGGGCACAGGCGAGATGGAATTTGATGTGCGCTAGTGAGGGTGAGGTGGCATTTGATGGGCACAGGTGAGATGAAATTTGTTGGACGCGGGTGAGGCTGTAATTGATGGGTGCTGGTGAGGCTGTATTTGATGGGCACGGGTCAGGCTGTATTTGATGGGCGCAGGTGAGATGACATTTGATGGGCACAGGTGAGATGGAATTTGATGGGCGCTGGTAAGGCTGTATTTGATGGGCGCAGGTGTGACTGTATTTGATGGGTGGGGGTGGGACTGTATTTGATGGGCACGGATGAGACTGTATTTGATGGGTGCCGGTGAGGCTGTATTTAATGGGCGCTGGTAAGATGGCATTCGATGGGCAGAGGTGAGATGGCATTTGATGGGCACAGGTGAGATGGCATTTGATGGGCGCGGGTAAGGCTGTATTTGATGGGCGCAGGTAAGACTGTATTTGATGGGAGCAGGTGAGGCTGTATTTGATGGGCGCAGGTGAGGCTGTATTTGATGGGCGCAGGTGAGGTGGAATTTAATGGGCGTGAGTAAGGCTGTATTTGATGGGCACGGGTGAGGCTGCATTTGATAGGTGCTTCATTAAAAAGGTGGTGGAGCTAGGGGTGGCAAATTGAGGTTTCGCCTAGGGTGTCAAAAATCCTTGCACCAGCAATGGTTATAACATGGAGGTTCCTGCAAAGTCCAGCGCTAGGATACTGATGGGGATTGTTTCCGTGAAAATGTTGTTATGAGTTAATTTAAAGTTGAATATTTAAAAATAAAGTTATTTAAGATAAAGGAGGCTGCTACAGCCTAGTTTTACTCCAAATAAGGTGGTGGTCTCGTTATTTAAGTTAAGGTATAAGATGGAGTGTAATTAGAGGTTAGCAGCAATGGGGACATCTGTTATACAATAGTCAAGAAAGGCCCGGAGCAGAGAAAACAAAGAATGCAGTGAGCGGTGGGCCGGGCATGACAGAGTTAACAGGGACACAGGAAATTTTAGAAGGTGGTGATTGGCAGAGAGGGCAGTGGGGAGGGGAGTTATTAAATAGGACACGCCCCTCACCCAAGATAACACAGCGTGGAGAAAGTTCCCGCCCACCCTCCCCTTTTGTTTTGTTGTTGTTTTTTTTTGCGATTTTCATGACTATTGTATAACAGATGAACCTTACCTTATTAACTGAGACCACACCGGGGGTTAGGTAAAATACCGGCCGTAGCAGCCTTCTTTATTAACACACAACTTTAGTTTAACAATAACATCTGTTATCCCATAGGTCTACCTAATGTTGGTCTCTGCAGGAAAAACTCAAACCCCATCCATATAAAATATAAACATATATATATATATATATATATATATATATATATATATATATCTTGCACTGCGGTCTCTCTCAATCCGGTGACAGGCCTCAAGCCGACCGGCTGGCTCAGAGACAAACTTGCGACCGCAGTGCCCCACAACCAATCCTTCCAGCTAACCCCTGTTAACTGGAAACCCAATCTCCGTACCCAAAACACCAACAGGTCCTTAAACTGCTTTTTGCGGTTTCATCCTTACCCCGCAGAGACCAGCACCCGCTGCCACGACACACCTCCACACGTCACCTGTGCAATAAAACAAACGGAAAAACAACACGCAACAAAACAAACCAGACACACAGACACGAATAACATTAAAGGGAGGGTGGGTGGGAACTTCCCTCCATGCGGCGATTGTCTCGGGGGCGGGCTCCATCCCCTTTTCTAACCTCCCTTCCTCCGCCCCCACACTTCTTTGTGCCAATCACGCTAACCCTTACATCTACCAGTCCCCTGTTCCCACTGTCATGCAAGCCCTACTCCTATTCTCTTTGCTCACTGCCCCGGGCTTTTCTTTATATCTCCCTTTAGGTTGTAAGCTCTCATGAGTAGGGCCCTCTGAACCCTACTGTATTGGATTGTTCTGTAACTGTACTGTCGCTCTTAATTTTGCAAAGCACTGTGCAAAGAGTTAGTGCTATAAACAGTAAATCTATAATAATCCATGTAAATCTATAATAAATATGAAAATGATAGTCACATAGCTGAAAAGAAATATCCATATCGTAATTGTATATCAGAATTGCTGTAAATCACTCTACAGAGTTGAAAATATAATTTTCATTGAGAGATATAACTTACCTCGGCACCTGTGTTATGCTGAGTCAGAGTTAAGCAAAGCTTGCAGGACATTGTGGCAGGGTAATTGCAAGTTATGAATAAGGACCATTGCAAACGTGCTAGTTAGCATATACTGTGCTATGTAATTACATAGACAGATCCCACGCTCTGTCATATGCACTCAAGTCCCCTACAGAGATGGAAAGTAATAATGTACCCAAGAGCAAAAGTCTACATTACATAATGCTGAACCTCTTGCTCTTGGTAGGCCTTGTCAACAAACATCTTTCTGTAGAGGCTGTGTTATTTATTTCGGGGGAATCTTTGCTTGTCTGTTTTGGTGACATTCCTTATGCTTGTACCAACCTGTTGGAATATTAGGTCATGTATACATTAGAGTCTAAAATAACCCAGCAGTCTAGTTCCTTAAATTATCTCTGGTCAAAGTCTAAAAATAATCTATAAAATGCATCTACTTTTTAATTCTGTGTGCTTATGTTCTACTTCTACATTTTAGTCTTTCATCAGGTAACATCAAAGCAATTTATGCACTTTATAGGATAATAAACAAGTCAGGAGCTTCTTATATAGTGTTCAAATAGCTAGACTTTTTCTGAGTCATATGCATAACATAAGCAGATTAATTCAGTGAATGGAAATTATTTTGCCTGTTGCTTACATTCTTTGAGTCCCATGCAGAAACTGTTCTTGCTGCATGTGCCCAAAAAGATTATGACTTAAGTTTTATAGAGGTTTTAAAAAATGAGTATCTGATGAAGTTTGGTGTGGTCTGTTCGGGGCTTCACAGGGTGAGAGTTTAATTGCTTTCCCCTGCCTCTGGAAGAAGTTTCGAGCTTTGGGAGGTAGAATTCAAATTGACCAGCCTGAATATTGAGCAGGGTCTAGTGCCCAGTTGGTGGCTGGGATGTTGTCTTTCTTCCTCTTGAGAAATGACCCAGTGAGTTGAGAGGAGAGGAGCTGCTTGCCCCTGGCACTCCTGGACCTGGATTACTTTACAAGAAGCTACAGCTATGAACTGACCTTGTTCTAGGATTCTCCTTTCTGTGATGCACCTTAAAGCTGCTTCATGGTCCCTAGTTGTGAATAGTGTTGCTCACGAATATTCGCATTGCGAATATTCGCTACAAATATTGCATATTTGAGTATTCGCGAATAACTTGAATATTGCGGCGAATATTCGCTATGGCGAATATTCGTATTTTTTCAAAATTATTTTTAAAACAGATCACATCCTAGTGATCTCCATCGGCATCTAAAAGCATTGCTGGTATGATTAGAGAGAGACCCTGGGCCGAGTAGCTGATGCGATTCTTTTATGTTGCCGAAAATTCGCTTTCGAGTTATTCTGATTGGCTCTGATGCGCCCTTCTTTTGCATCAGAGCCAATCAGAATAACTTGAATATTCGGCAAACGGAATATTGCGCGATTATCTTCTCCGCCCTTCTTTTGCATCAGAGCCAATCAGAATAACTTGAATATTCGGCAAAAGGAATATTGCGCGATATTCCTTTTGCCGAATATTCAAGTTTTTCTGATTGACTCTGATGCAAAAGAAGGGCGGAGAAGATAATCGCGCAATATTCCTTTTGCCGAATATTCGAGTTATTCTGATTGGCTCTGATGCGCCCTTCTTTTGCATCAGAGCCAATCAGAATAACTTGAATATTCGGCAAACGGAATATTGCGCAATTATCTTCTCCGTCCTTCTTTTGCATCAGAGCCAATCAGAATAACTCGAATATTCGGCAAAAGGAATATTGCGCGATATTCCTTTTGCCGAATATTCAAGTTATTCTGATTGGCTCTGATGCAAAAGAAGGGCGGAGAAGATAATCGCGCAATATTCCTTTTGCCGAATATTCAAGTTATTCTGATTGGCTCTGATGCGCCCTTCTTTTGCATCAGAGCCAATCAGAATAACTCGAATATTCGGCAAACAGAATATTGCGTGATTATCTTCTCCGCCCTTCTTTTGCATCAGAGCCAATCAGAATAACTCGAATATTCGGCAAAAGGAATATTGCGCGATATTCCTTTTGCCGAATATTCAAGTTATTCTGATTGGCTCTGATGCAAAAGAAGGGCGGAGAAGATAATCGCGCAATAGGAATATTGCGCGATTATCTTCTCCGCCCTTCTTTTGCCCCCTTATTCTCCTTTCTTTTAAGTAGAGTTAGTGTAGAGTTAGTGTTTAGTGCATATTAGTTTAGTAATACAGGAAATGATCTCCGTTTATGACAATTTTTTTTGGATAAAATATCACGAATATTCGATATTAGCGAATATTCGCGAATATTCTTCTATATATTCGCCAAATATCGCGAAATCGAATATGGCGTATTCCGCTCAACACTAGTTGTAAACCTGACTAGCTGGACCTGCGCTAAAGCTACTTCATGGCCCCCGCCATGAACCTACCTAGCTGTACCTGTGCTAAAGTTACTTCATGGAACCCAGCCATGAACCTATAGACAGTTCCAGTTTAGCTACACTTTTCTGCAAACTATCTCATAGTTCCAAACTGAGAGTGAAAATCTACGCTGTTGCTGTTTAAAGAAAGAGACTTGTCTTCTGTAGAATTGTGCTTACCCTTTCGCTGTCAGACCCTGTGCTCCATTTTGTACATTCAGGTGGCCAGACCATTTTTGCAATTTTTCTTTTGCTTTTCTATTTTTCACTTATAGCTTTCAGAGTTTGTAAAAGACCCATCCCCCAAACCATATATTTTCTGAAAACACATGATCAGTAGAATAAAAAAGAAAGTGCTACGGAATTTTTAGACCCCGTGGTATTTGCACAAATCAAACCAATATATTTGCAAAAAATGCACTAAAACGATTATTAGCAGATAAAAACACAGCTAATTTTACTAAAGTCCTGATGAAACCCTACTAAATATAAAAGCTTAACCTGTATAGAGTTAATAAAAAACAAAAAAAAATTACATTGCACCTTTTCGCAAAATGGTGAAAAGCGTACTTACGCAAAAATGTAAATATCCAAATTTTACAAAAAATCTGAAGGTTCTCGTTATTTCTTTACAGCTTTCAGAATTTGCGAAAGACCCCCTAAACCAGACATTTTCTGAAAAGCAGAATTTTTTGGGCCCTGCAATAATTTTATTACATCAATGGGAATGCCTGCACAGGGTTACATGGAACATATGTGCATCCCTGTAAAGGTACACTGTGTATGTCCTGGTTAAATAAGACCTCTTTCACACAATTACACCGATTGGGTCTGCCTGTCTGTTTTTTAGGTGGGCCCAATCACACCACCCATTGTTCTCTATGTGTGGCTGATGTAAATTGACATGTCCAGTTGGCTAAAAACAGGGGGAGATTTCATTTCCCATCCATCTACCAGATCGGATCAGATGGTATCCGATGGAAATGAACAGGCGGCCCGTTTCCATCCGACCACCCCAAAGAGAATAGAGGGCTGTTTCTGTGTGCGCTCTGCATCAGCAGACCTGTCATCTGCCTGCTCAGCGGGGATGAGCAGACTGATGTCCCGCTAAGCAGGCGGATCTGCTTGACAAAGTCCACTCCATGTGTAAGGGGCTTTAACAGGAGCGGCCGGTCCCCTGCAGGGTGCCAGACTCATATGTTTGTATGAGTTTTTGTTTTCAAGCCACATGATTAGATCCTAAAGCTCTAATTGGCTTGAAAAAGGTTGGGCTCAAACCACCTACTTGATAGCAAATTAATATTCGCTATGGTTTTCCAGCTTCTCCCGAGGAAGCCATGGAGGGATAAGTGCTGGGGGAGATCATTACCATGGAGGGGTGAGTGCAGGAGGGGGGCTGTCACCGTGGAGAGGCTGGGTGTGGGCAGACATGGGGGGGGTGCCATCCCGCAAAAAAAATCACTGGGATTTACCAGAGGTTTTTTTACATTTTTTTTTACAGTTATTTTTTTATTTTATTTTTGTGTTTTTTTTTTTGTCTAAACAGACACCCATATCTCTTTTTGTGAGACAGAGAAAGGGACTGAAGATAGTCCTTTTCTCTGTATCACTTTACTTGAATGAATAAGGAATCTGTATAGAGATTCTGCACTCATTCATACACTGACAGTCTGATACATAGTAACTCTGGAGGTTACGATTATCAGATGTCAGTGGACATTTAGGAGAGATCATAGTGATCGCTGCCTGCGCCCAGGGTGCTACACTGAGGGGGGTGGTAAACACATGTTTACCAAGCCCCCCAAGTTCCCCCCTCCCCGCCGCAATCCCCAGCCTGTCAGATTGCAGGAGCAGAAGCTGCAGCATGCAAGAGGGGATGCCACTCCCAGCATTGATGGATTGGGGGTGCAGGGGTGAGTATGGGGGGTGATCTGTATGATAGGGGACACATATGGACCCTCCTAAGCCCCATGCAGCACCTGAAGCTGGTGGGAGCAGCAGAGTAAGGATGCTGGCTTATGATGGTAGCTGCGGAGGATCTAATTTGCAGGGGGGGTCGGATTGGGTGGAGAAGGGTACTCAGTGCTGGGGGTGGAGAAGGGGGGGCGATGGGGATAGGTAAGGAAAGTGGGGGGAGTAGTTTTAGGTGAAAAGGAGCGGCAGGGGTGGAGAGGCTGATCCAATTTGCTACAGCCGGGGAAAAAAATACAGCAGGGGAAAAAATTCCTTCCTGATCCCCCGAGAGGCAATCGGATTTACCCTGGGTCAACTTTAGCTACAAATCTTAGTACTCAGTTATATTATGTACATTTAGGAAAGAATCCAGGCCTTTCTACTGAGCTGGCCAGAACCACGTCTGGAGGGAGTCTGTTCCACATTTTCACAGCTCTTACTGCAAAGAAACCTTTCCATATTTGGAGATGAAATCTCTTTTCCTCTAGACGTAAAGAGTGCCCCCTTGTCCTCAGTGTTGACCGTAAAGTGAATAACTCAACACCAAGTTCACTATATGAACCCCTTATATATTTGTACATGTTGATCATATCCCCCCTTATTCTCCTCTTAACAAGAGTGAATACATTTAGTTATTCTAGTCTTTCCTCATAGCCAAGCTCCTCCATGCCTCTTATCAGTTTGGTTGCCCTTCTCTGCACTTTCTCTAGTCCCCCGATATCCTTTTTGAGAACTGGTGCCCAAAACTGAACTGCATATTCCAGATGAGGTCTTACTAATGATTTGTACAGGGGCAAAATTATATCTCTCTCTCTGGAGTCCATATCTCTCTTACTGTAATACAAGAAAGGACTTTTCTCGCTTTGGAAACTGCAGCTTGGCATTGCATGCCATTATTGAGCTTATGATCAACTAAAACCCCCAGATCCTTCTCCACTACAGATCACCCCAGTTGTACTGCATGCATATTCTTAGCCCCCAAGTGTATAACTTTACATTTATCAACATTAAACCTCATCTGCCACATAGTTGCCCAATTAGACAGAGCATTGAGGTCGGCTTGTAAATTGGAGACATTCTGTAAGGACGTTATTCCACTGCATAGGTTGGTGTCATCTGCAAAGACAGAAATTTTACTTTTGATCTCAGACCCAATATAATTTATAAATATATTAAAAAGTAAGGGTCCCAACACTGAACCCTGGGGTACACGACTGATAACCTTAGACCATTTAGAGTAAGAATCATTAACCACGACTCTCTGAATTCTGTCTTTCAGACAGTTTTCTATCCATTTACAAACTGATATATCCAATCCTGTAGACCAGTGGTCATCAACCCTGTCCTCAGGGCCCACTAATAGGCCAGGTTTGCAAAATAACTGAAATACATCACAGGTGATATCATTTTCTGCTCAGTGATTGCAGTATTCTAGTCTGCATCTCCCCAAGGTTATACAGAAAACCTGGCCTGTTAGCGGGCCCTGAGGACAGGGTTAATAACCACTGCTGTAGACCTTACCTTACACATGAGCAGTGTGTGCGGGACTGTATCGAATGCTTCTGCAAAATCCAAGTGTACCACGTCCACAGCCGCGCCTCTCTCCAGGGTTTTACTTACCTATTCATAAAAGGAAATCAGGTTTGTCAGACAACTTCTGTCTTTCATTATTCCATGCTGCATGCCTGTTGCTTAACCATTTAACCCTTCGGACCATATTGCTGCCGAAAGACCAGAGCACTTTTTGCGATTCGGTACTGCGTCGCTTTAACTGACAATTGCGCGGTCGAGCGACGTGGCTCCCAAACAAAATTGGCGTCTTTTTTTTCCCACAAATAGAGCTTTCTTTTGGTGGTATTTGATCACCTCTGCGGTTTTTAGTTTTTGCGCTATAAACAAAAATAGAGCGACAATTTTGAAAAAATTGAACTTTTTACCATAATAAATATCCCTCAAAAATATATATATAAGAAAAAATTTCCTCAGTTTAGGCCGATACGTATTCTTGTACATATTTTTCGTAAAAAAAAAAATCGCAATAAGCGTTTATTGATTGGTTTGCGCAAAAGTTATAGCGTTTACAAAATAGGTGGTAGTTTTATGGCTTTTTTATTAATATTTTTTTTACTAGTAATGGGGACGATCAGCGATTTTTTACAGTACTGCGACATTATGGCGGACACTTTGGACACTTTTGACACATTTTTGGGACCATTGGCATCTTTATAGCGATCAGTGCTATAAAAATGCATTGGATTACTATAAAAATGCCACTGGCAGTGAAGGGGTTAACACTAGGGGGCGGGGAAGGGGTTAAGTATGCCCATGGGTGTGTTCTAACTGTAGGGGACTGGCCTCACTAGGGGAAATCACTGATCTTCTGTTCATACATTGTATGAACAGAAGATCAGCATTTGCACCCGCTGAAAGGACCGGAAGCTATGTGTTTACACACACAGCTCCCGGTCCCCGCTCTGTAACGAGCGATCGCGTGTGCCCGGCGGCAATCAAACCGTCAGGCACGCGCGCGGGACTCAGGGGCGAGCGGGAGGCGGGCCCCTAGAACCTGCTGCGAGAGCCGACATAGAGCTACGGGCTCTCGCGCAGGGGAGCCAACCTGCCGCCGTATAACTGCGGCAGCAGGTCGGCAAGTAGTTAAATGGAACTCATCCATGTGATCTTTTATTAAATGTTACAGTATCTTCCCAACTATTGAAGTTAAACTAACAGGTCTATAGTTACTTGGTAAAGACTTTGGGCCAGATTCACAGAGCGATTACACCTGTCTAACTAGTGTTAGACTGGAGTAATTTCAAATTACGCGCGTTTTTTAGCTAGTCGGAAACCTCAAACCATGAATAGACGGCTGCGGGCTTCAATTCGACTGGATTACGTGTTTGTACGCCTTCGGATCTACGCTGCAATAAAATTGCGCCCACTAGGTGGACTTCCCATCTTTTTCCGCGTCGGGGTATGCTAATGAGCTTTTTTTGGCGATCCCAGAAATTACGATCTTCAATCGCAATCTCTTACGGCACCTTTAGTCATCTTTTTTTTACGTAACACTATACCAGCTTTTTGCTGGTCTAATATTAGACAGCCCATGTTAAGTATGGCCGTCGTTCCCGTGTCAAATTTCTACGTTTTCCGACGTCTTTTATTATTTTTTTACGTAAGTCGTCCGGGAATAGGAATGTTCGTAAACGACGCTACTCAAACAACGAATGACGTAACAACGTGATTTCGCGCAATGCACGGCGGGAAATTTCTGAACGGAGCATGCGCAGTTCGATCGCCGCGGGGACGCGCTTAATTTAAATGCTTCACGCCCCCTAATCGCGTATTCGATTACGCGGCGAGAAATAGGCTACGCCGCCGTAGCGTACGGGCAAAAAATCTACCAGGATTCGGTGTAGAGCCTGGTGAAATACGGCAGCGTAGAGTATTTCGATTACGCAGCGCAATATTAAAGGGGTAGTTCCCCCAAAAACTTTTTTTTTAACATTGATTGAGGCTCGTTTTGTCAAGGTGAATCGGGTGTTTTATTTTTAGAATCGAAGCAATACTTACCGTTTTAGAGATGCATTGTCTTCGTCGCTTCCGGGTATGGTCTTCGGGGAAGGGCGTTCCTTTTTGATTGACAGGCTTCCGACGGTCGGATACATCGCGTCACGATTTTCCGAAAGTAGCCGAACGACGGTGCGCAGGCGCAGTATAGAGCCGCACCGGCGCTCGGCTTCTTTCTGCTACTAGTGACGCGATGTATGCGACCGTCGGAAGCCTGTCAATCAAATAGGAACGCCCAGACCAGACGATCATACCCGGGAAGCGACGGAGACGATGCATCTCTAAAACGGTAAGTATTGCTTCGATTCTAAAAATAAAACACCCGATTCAATGACACTGACACAGAAGGAGAAGGGGTTGGCAAGTGACTTTTTTTTCTCAACTTCAGACTATGCAGGGAGCATTGTTCCAGGGTCAGGGGATGCGGGACAGCCAGCCTGACACCCCCCCCCCCCCCCCAATGGGTGGCTCCTGGGGCAGACTGCCTATTGGTAAAACATGATAACACGCAGGCACTGTTTACCCTCTGTTTTCAGAGGAAAAAAGTGTGTGTTATACGCCGATAAATACCTATATATTATATTTTATTCTGTTCTATTGTTTTTCTATTTTATTCTTTTCAATTCTTTTCTACTCTAATTCAAATTCATTCTATACGAAATTCGAAATTGGATATATATTATATTTATTTCTAACATCTTCCAAAATTCTAATTTCGTATAGAATGAATTTAAGTACAAAAGATTCTATATGAAATTAGAATTTTGGAAAATGGTTTATATATATATATATATATATATATATATATATATATATATATATACCCGTGTTGGGTCTTTTGTGGGGGTACAGCCCAAAGGAGTGGGAATTCCCCTGCACCAATACCGTGATATTAGGTGCGAGATGGAGACCCTGTTTTTTGAGAGGGTGGTGCCCTGATGGACTAAAGCTGAAATAGTGTTACCGGACCTGCAGCATCTGCTGGTGTCCAGACAAAAACAATTGCCGGGCAGGGATATGTAAGACAGCTAGTATGATATGTCCCTAAAAGACAGGATGCTGTGCACCTACTTTCTATATTTGGTCTCTCTTAGGGGACCCCACAGGGAGGCAGCAGCTATAACATTTTCCGTAGCGCGGACTTCCTTTTGTTATAAATATATATATATATATATATATATATATATATATATATATATATATATATATATATGCTATTCTTTTCTATTATTTTCTATTCCAATCTTTTCTATTGGAATTTTGTTTTCATTCTATGCAAAATGTGAATTTCAGAAGATGTTATATATAAATATATATATCTATATATATAATATTTTTTTTCTGTTCTGTGCTATTGTTTTTCTATGCTAATCTTTTCTAGTATTTTCTATTCTATTCTAATCTTTCTTATTCAAATTCAATTTCATTCTATACGAGTTTTCAAATTTCGTAAAATGGTTATATATATTTGCGTTCAAATGCGGTAGAATTATTTACAATTTGATCGTTGTTTTCGAATTTGGTAGATTTTTTAGAATACGGTAGAATTATTTTGAATGTGGTAGAGTTTTTCAAATTTGAATACAAAACAAAACAAATCCCAAAAACGAATGTAACGAATGTAACCAATTTAACTAAACCAATTTAGGTAAATAACGAATCAAAACGAAACAAAACAATTTTTTTTATCCTGAACATGTCTATTACCGATAACACACTGGCGTATAAAAAAAGTGTGAAAGGTGTCTAATATAACATGGTCCTTGTCAGTGCATGTGGTACTAATAACTGTATTTAATATTGTTCATGTTATCTGATCTGTCTGGATTTATTATATTGTGCATGATTGCCGGCATCTTACTTGGACTAGCAGCTGAATCTTGTGTTTTCAGGCCCTCTGATCCTTCCTGTATAAATCATGTATAATAATAATTAACAATAATATTAATTTTCAGGCTCCAGTCTGCCTTGTCTTTCTATTTCTCTCTGTTATGTACAGTATATGGGCTTAGAAGGGATACCTTCTATTGTTTGCTTTTTAATTGTTCCATTTTCCACTCCCTTTTCCCCCCTCTTTGCTTCACTTCTTTTCTGTTTTCCTTGTTGTTTGACATAAGTGATTTTTTTTCTGTCAGTGTTATGCCCTGGACATTGGTTTTCCTTCCTTTACCCACTCTATGCCCTGTTACCATTCTGCAGGGTCTGTCACTTCCCATTGCTTATCCTAAATGCCCCTTGACCCTCTTTTGAGGCAGAGAGCTAATGTCAAATTATTTCACAATGCTGGAGTTAGGACTACATCATTCGCTGATCAGTTTGTCTGTCTCACCTAATTGGAATATTTCACTTCTCATTTTTTTTCTTGTCACTATACATATTCTTCTATTACATATCCTCAAGTATCATCAGATTCTCTCTTTCTTTTCTTCAGCTACAGCGCTTTAGACGCTCCATCTCATTAAAGACCATCCTTCGGAGCAAGAGCGTTGAGAACTTTTTCCAGAAACCAAATAACGAAGCAAAGATATCTTCTGATGTCCTTCTAGGCCCTCCAGTTCCTCCCCCACCTCCTTCTCCTCCTTCTGTCCATAATGAACCTCAACCTGACCAGTCGCCACATCCACATCACAAGCCTTTATCTTTGCTGCAGCCTGTCCGTACACACAGCTTCCAGGACCATGTCTTCAAGAAGCAATGTCCCTGCCATCTATGTCATCAGATCATTGTCGGTAGGTGTCAAACAACTATTAAATAAACAGAACACATTTGTACTCTGTAAAAAAAAGTGATTGGTGTGTCCTCTGTTAGATACGGCACCTCATTCCTGTAGAATAATATAAGGTTATGGAAAGAATGAGGGGATTAAAGCAGTGCCTTAACAAGTAACAAAATACTTGTTAAACGGAATAAAAAGAAGACAATATTTTATTTAATATTAAATTGATCAATAATGAGAGCAGTTATTTAAGAAATAACACTGATTTAAAGTAAATATAGCACAATGTCCCAACATGTTTCGCCAAATCGTTGCCTTCTGAAATTCATTCAGTGTATTTGTTACAGTCTATTGGAAAAACACAATAATTTGTAAAAATACATGCAAAAATGTTTCAAAACATGGCTAAACGTCAAGGGATGTACGAACATGAAGAATCCAGGATGTGGGAACCCCTCAAGACAGGTTAAATGCCATGAGAAAGCTGTACCTACCCCAAGTCAAAAATCAAGGTAAGATGCGGCGTCTGGGGGTGACAACCAGACTTCAGCCCTAGTGTGGCTGCAGGGGTCTAGTACTTCAAACTAAAAAACACAATTTAAAAAGGAGCTAATTAGGGGCTAAATGCCATGAAACAAATAACTCACGGCTAATAATCATTCCTAAATAAGTTAAGGACAAAAAAAACTAAGGTAGAAATAGATAAAGGATTGAAGCTATTACATCCATATATCAGATTAGATGGAGCTAGTTCACGCTATAAGTAGACAAAATAAGTTACCTAGAATCAATATGAACAGAAGAAACAGCACCCCACCGTCACACCAACACATGATGGCTGGCTGAGCCGGTTTAAATAACCCCCCAACCGATCAGCGTCTGACGTCACTGATTGGCAGCGGACAAAAGTAGCCACAGCTCATGCGCACAAACCAGCTGAGCCTACAAGACCCATGCTGCCTTGCGATGTGACGTCAGCAAAATATGACTCGGCTACGGCGGGCGGACTCCGGCCACGCCAATAAGGAGACAGAGCAAGAGGAGGCAGATGTTACTACAGACAGGGAAGAGATGGTAAAGACTAACATGGGCGTGGCTAAGGGGCGGAAGGAGTGTCAAAATACAACAAAGCCCTTGGGTGTCCATGCAAGCACAAGCTGGAGTCTAGGTGCCACCATAGTGACGCCCCAGCAAACACCCCAAGCACGAACAGGGGCGGACAGACATCGGGCATACGGAAAATGTCAAGATGAGACCAACACATCTCAGATGTATACAAAGGAAGATACGTGATGAACGAACATCGAGAGAAATAGAGCCATAAATTTGAAACTATATATAATGGTAATACATTTATACAAGAACAATAAGATAATTTTACCTAAATAGTGTCTAGACAATGTATCCATCTTGTCTCGAGCTGTAAGAGAGTCAAGTCTATATATGTGATGGCACATGCTCCAGGGCATGGAATTGTACCATAGTCGCATCATATTCGTGTTGACAGCCAATATGTCGATTTAATGCTGTAGTAGTATTTTTTTTAAAAAGGGGCATAATATGGTCTCTAATTTTTTTAACGAATGGTCTCTTTGTTTTGCCAACATAGAAGCATCCACATTGGCACAAGGCTAAGTATACCACACCAACAGTTTTACAAGTAACACAGTGGGGCTGATTTACTATTATCAATGCGCCATGCCGGTTCATGGCTTAATTAGTGCGCTGGATGAATCCTTAATTAGGCGCATGAACCGGCATAGCAGCAGGCGCAATGCAATTAATATGTAAACTCCCTATAGAAGTCTATGGGGGAAATCAAAAGTGTTAATTTTAAAGGCTAATATGCAAGTTTTGTCTCGAAAAAGTGTTTGGGGACCTGAGTCCTGCCCCAGGGGACATGTATCAATGCTTTTTTTGTTTTTTAAAACGGCCGTTTTTTCGGGAGCAGTGAATTTAATAATGCTTAAAGTGAAACAATAAAAGTGAAATATTCTTTTAAATTTCGTACCTAGGGGGGGTGTAATGTCAGCATGTGAAAAATCGCAGGTTTCCCATGGTTAGAACTGTACCTGCACAAAGTGACATTTTGAAGGAAAAAAAGGCATTTAAAACTGACTCACGGCAATAATAAATTGTCAGCTCCGGGAATTCTGAGAGTATTCATTCATAAAAAAAAAAAAAGTGGGGTCCCCCCAAATTCCATTACTAGGCCCTTCAGGTCTGGTATGGATATTAAGGGGAACCCCGCCGTAAAAAAAAAAATGATGTGGGGTTCCCCCCAAATATCCGTACCAGGCCCTTCAGGTCTGGTATGGATTTTAAGGGGAAATCCACCCCAAATTTTAATTAAAAAATGGTGTGGAGTCCCCCCAAAAATCCACACCAGACCCTTATCCGAGCACGTTAACCTGGCGAGCACTGAGTGAACACTTCCAACTGTCTATTATCATATGAAGCACAAAGCACTTTTATTGCATGGACTGTTTAAAATCAGCATCGGATACAATTTAAGATATTCACGGCACTGAGCACTTTAAATATCTGTCATCTAATTATCACGGACATTTGTATAACATGTTTTGTTTATTAATTTTGCATAATATATTTTATTTATGAATTTGTTATTGTACTATCCTAGGTCACACATGGACCAAGACACAGTTTAATATAGTTTTTTAGCACCACACAATCTATATATTATATTTTTTATTCACCAATAAGAGGCGCCAACACCTACTACCTCACCCCCATTCACCCCATGGAATAAAGTGGCGGTCATTATTTTTTTTAATTTCCAACGGTATTTGTGCAATAATTTTTAAAACGCCTTTTTTCTTTTTGCCCAAAAAAAAAACGGTTTCATGAATTAAAAAATAAAGTAAAGTTAGCCCAATTTTTAGGGATAATGTGAAAGATGATGTTACATCGAGAAATTGATACCTAACTTGTCACACTTTAATGTTGCGCACAATCATGGAATGGCGTCAAACTTCGGGACTTAAAAATCTCCATAGGCGACGCTTGAATTATTATTTTTTGCATGTTACCAGTTTAGAGTTACAGAGGAGGTCTAATGCATGCGTCAATACCTCACATGTGTGGTTTGAACGGCGTTTACATAAGTGGGTGGGACTAACATGCGTGTTCGCTTCTGAGTGCGAGCTACTAGCGACAGGGGCGTTTTAATTTTTTATTTTTATTTGTTATTTTTATTTTAACGTAATATTTTTCTTTTTTGGACCTTTTTGTCCCTTTTTTTATCACTTTTATTCCTATTACAAGAATTGTAAACATCCCTTGTAATAGGACTAGTGTGTGACAGACTCTTTATGGAGAGAGGCGGGGTCAATAAGACCCCACATCTGTCCTCCTGGCTGGAAAGCATGGGATTGGAAAAAAAAAACACAGATCTCATGCTTTCAGCCGTGAACATGTTCGTTCAGCACAGTGGTGTAGTGTATAGCACTTTCACCTAGCAGCAAAAAGGATCACTGGTACAATTCTGCCCGTGAACCATCTGCCTGGAGTTTGCATGTTCTCCCTGTCCCTGCGTGGGTTTCCTCCCACAATATAAAAACATCCTGTAAATCGGATCCTGTCTAAATAAGCCCTAATATGCTGTAGTATATTTAGGTTTTGTGCTGCCCTAGGCCTGACTAAATTTCTGCACCTCCTAATAGAAAAATTACCCAACTTTCCTGTCAAGGCCACACCCTGTTTTTTATGACCCGCCCAGAAATTTTCAGGACACACACACACTAGTTCTGGGGGGAGGGTAGGGCTGCCACCTTTTCTTCAAGCCAAACCCGAACACTTTAGCGACGCACGGCATGGCATGGTGCCATTATCCCCATCCCCTCCTATTACAAATCTTCTTCCCCTACCAGCACAAATCCTCCTACCTCCAATATCCACATTGCAGCCAACAGGGGGGTATTACAGGGGCCCCAGCACACAGGGGGCCCAGACAGCAGGGGGTTCAGAGTGGGGGGGCAATTACAGAGGAGGGAGGACAATTACACAGGAGGGAAGATAATTACAGAGATGGGGGGCAATTAGAGGAAGGGGGTGCAAATACAGAGGAGAGGGTGCAAATACAGAAATAATGGGGCAATTAGAGGAGGGGGTGAAATACAAAGGAGGGGGTAATTACAGAGGAGGGGGTGAAAATACAGAGGAGGGGAGGCAAATACAGAGATGGGGGATACAGAGGAGGGGGGGCAATTACAGAATAGGGGGGTGAAAATACAGAGGAGGGGGAATACAGAGGAGGGGGTGCAAATACAGAGGAGGGGGTGCAAATACAGAATAGGGGAGGCAAATACAGAAGAGGGAGGCAAATACAGAAGAGGGGGGTGAAAATACAGAAGAGGGGGGCAAAAATACAGAGGAGTTGGGAATACAGAATAGGGGGAAAAAATACAGAGGAGGGGGGAATACAGAGGAGGGGGGAATACAGAGGAGGGGGGCAAATATAGAGGGGTCAGCCTCTAATGATGGGCGTGGTTAAGCCTCAGGAATGCTCTGGTCGCAGCATCCCAGACTGACAGCTCACTGCAGTTTGCCTGCTGCTTTGTATCCTTGGCTTCCTCCAGCGATTCAGTGAAACACCAGCGTGAATTGGAGGGGAGAATGGGACAGCCGACTCACAGACTGACATGCCTACAGCTCTGACATGGAGAGTGAGTGGATTGTATGTATTTAAGCATTTATTTTATTAAAGACTTCCGCACCAGCAGCTGCCTGTCACCTCTTTCTCTCCCCTTTGATTGGTCTGTAATTGCTCCCGCCCACCCGCCGCTCCAATCCTCCTGCTGTCCGGGTCCCCCTCTGTGCTGGGGCTTAAAATGATGCCCCATGGTACCCCCCGTCAGCTGGAAATGGTGCCCGGGTGTGAGGCAGAGGGAAACCCGGGCACAGCCTTCTAAACCCGTACTGTCAGGGTCAAAACCAAACAGGTGGCAACCCTAGGGGAGGGGAGGACTGGATTCCCTTTATTTGCATAGTTTTTCTCTCACTTCCTGTTTGGCTATGGGGTAGGAAGTGAAGGAAAATCTCCTCAATTGGACAGGGATAATACAAAATAAACTGACAGGGCCTATAACCCTCCGTCCCTCCCTCCCTCTATCCAAAATGAAAGAAAAAAAAGTGTTGATTATAGTTCTAGTTTAAGCATAAATTTCTGAGAATTTTATTGAGAGGCCTAAGAAAATATAACCATGCCAATAGGCCAGGATACAGCGTTGCTAATATGTATGAATGTGTGTTAGAGACCCCCACAAACACCACCCAATGTTAAATAAACAATTTTCTTCATTTGCAAATAAGTATTATCTGCTAATTTTTGGGGGATGCCTGCACCCCTAATATGGTGAAGACACCTCACAAATGTTGTCACTTTCTACTTCAAATTCTTTCACTTCACTAGCCAAACAGGAAGTGAGGGTAAAACCTTACTAATGTCTTTTGTTGGGGACACAGATCAATCTAAATAGTTTCCCATTATGGAAATTGCATATGCCACAATAACCGACCACCCCGTCACAAATTGCAAGGTGGTGAGTAAGTCAAAAGAATTCCATTCTTCCTCTGGTACCACCCCCTAGTGTTGAGCCCCCGAACCCCCACTGGCATAGCCGTAACTGCCCCCCCCCCTTTCGCTACGTCCTGTCCAAACGTACCCGCAACCACCCTCGGATACTGTAGAAACAGACCGTAAATCCCGTGCAAAAAGTGGCACCTCAGTAAAGGAACCCGGTGTCCCATCACCCTTACTTTGACCCACAACCCTCTGAACAAACCCCGAGGCCCAGCATACTAGCCGCCACCCCCTGCTGATCCCTACCTAGGAAAGGCTGAATCCCCCCCAACCGGATTTGTCCCGCTTACTAGCAAACTCCCCCAGCACGCTGCCCTGTTATAACAGTGACCGTAGAATCCCCCAAAACCTACTACAGCCCCCTGGTAAAATGTCAAGCACAAACCCCCCCCCCCCACATTCTAGTTGGTAATCCAGGGGGAGGCATCCCTCCCCCTGCAGAAACTGCTCTGATGCCCACGTAGAAGACCTACCAGTACATCCCAAGTCAGATGTCCGTTTCTATCCCACCAGACAACTGTCAACCGCCCCCTAGTGCATAGCAACAGAACAAAGTCAATAAACGCTCTGGTTGTACTCACCTATGACCCTGATAGCGAATGACGAGAAACCTCTACCATACTCACTCATACCAAACTCGCACCCACGGTACCGCTTCCAGTGCACCAACAGTCCCTAAACAAAACCCTCAACCGAATGCCAACTTCCCACTCATTAGCATCCGCAAATTTGCCACGTCTGACCTTCCCACAGCCCCCCTGCTGTCTTCTGCCTCCATATTCACCATCACTACTGCCGACTCAGTGGTGGAGATGTCCGTCAGATCCGGGGGGACCCCCCCTGACCCCCCTAAGCGTTACTCCATAAACAATGTTACCCATGTCAGCGTGGACCCCCCCACACACCCCTCATAAAATGCACAGTGCCATATTTTTTTAAATGTGTAAACAGAGACAGACGTACCGGACTGACCAGTCATGTCTCCCACAGCTGTTGCCTCTACATCCACCGCTGGCGCCCGAGCCTGGCGTTCTCCTTCCCCTGGATCAAGCCTCACCGTGCCGACTGCGCCGTAGGACCAGCAGCCTCGGTGTAAACAGCACCCCAGGGGAAGCCGGCCCGGGGGCCGCAGATCCCTGCAGCATCGTGGACCGCCATGAGCAGATGTGTTCACCAGATTGTCCCCACAATTCTCAGACGCATGTCCCACCACATCATCAGGCCCACCAATGAGGACCTGCAGCAGAAGACAATGCTGGATTTCTACAGAATTGCAGGATTCCCACGCACCATCGGGCCATTGATTGCACACATGTGGCACTACAGCCCCCCCGTGCCACAGAGCACATGTATCGGAAGCACTGGCATTCCATCAACGTACAGGTGATAGCCGATGCCAATTACCTCATGTGGCACGTGTAGTCTTCATATATTTTAGCGTGTATTGTCTATCGTATAGTGTCTAGTATGATGTTAGTAGATTGTTCTCGCAGCAAAACACCAGGTCCTCCAGAGAACGCATTTATTTCAACAACTACAATACAGAATAGTCCAACGTCCACAGATGATACAAAAAATCCAGCAGAGTCATTCAGATTTCTACCTGCGCCCCCATACTCATACAGAGAGTACCTTCTCTCTGACAAGATGAGCTGAATGTCAGCCTGTCTTTCTCATATAATGGTATCATACTGGAGGGGGGTCAACCAAATGTTCCCATTGAATGTCTAATTACCATTAATAAACACTTCCTTATGTATGTCAGGAAGTACCAGGCCATCTCACATACCTAGGTTGTCTTAGATAAGATTTACACATCAAAGGGTCCTCTGTATCTTTTGATCCTTTGGCCACAAGATTTGGTCAGCAAACTTCCTTTGATGTGTAACCTCGAATGCCTAAATACCATACCATACATACTGTATAACACAATATTTTAAATACCAACACATCTATATTAATATTACTACATATTCCCCCACTTGGATCGGTTCTAACTACTAGAACCGATCCATAATTCAAACAACAAACGCAATCATGGTTTGAGGTACTGGATGCTTTACAATGGCTCATATGAAATATTAAGTTGAGACTGGTTACATCTCTCTTCACCAACCTCTAAAATATCCCCATGAAACAGTTATTAGATAATATAACTTTAGACCATGACTGGAAAAGGGTTCGGTAAACATAAGTGGCCCGTATCCGTATAGCTGTTAGGCCTTATTTCAAAGCTTGCTTTTTCTTGAGTAAATCACATAACGATCTTGAATATTGTGCAAAAAAAACGAGCAGATGTCACCATTCATTCTGACTTCATCACATCTCTCACCATCTCACTGAAAGTAAAGCTTGGTGTGTTTTTGGGAGGTCCAATCCACATAAGTCCAGGATTCTCTCATCTCTAGGCTCAAAGTTTATATCTTTAAAGATGCTTTTGCACAAACACCAGCAAATCCTGAAATACCACTTTCATCTTCATAGTAACAAGAACCATTAATGTACCAGCAGTCCCTTTCAAGGTCAAAAAGGTTTGGGTATGGCAGTAGAAATTCTGTGCTGCAAACTATTTCCTTGCACCCGACATTCATGAGTTTCACCTTCAATCATTAATCCACCAATCAGGATACTTGGTTCCTTTAACATCAAACCCTCAATATTCTCTGATAATAAAGCTGTAGTCCATCTGCTTCTTTCCATTTCTTATTTGAGCAATGATGACCTGTGTCATTCGTTGATTGCCAGCAATGATTTGCATTCATAATGTGCTGTAAGCTGACACCTCATTGCGTTTAATAGAGCCGTTACTTGTGTAGCGGGGACAGTTTTTGCCTCTCCAAAGACATATTGATGTTTTACAATGTTATTCTATGGACTGGTGTTGTAAATAGGTGTTTGGCACCATCTAGTGGTGAAAATGTGGAATGGACTGCACCATCTTTTGGTTTTTCCAAGAAGCATGGGAGGAGTGATGTGAAGGACTTACCCATGAACACTCGGGGCTGCAAGGCATGCTGGGAAGGTGATAAAAGGTTTGGTGGTGGCCATTTTAGCTCTCTCTGGTTCCTGGGACATACGCCATGGAGGAGCTCTCTCTCTCTCTCTCTCCCTCTTTCGGTGCGATCTACGGAATTCCGGCCTACTTTCTGCAGAAGCAAGCCATCGATCTCAAGAAGGGTGACGGAGGACTTCTGATCGGCTCTGGAGGAGAATCAGACAACCGGATGATTGCTAGAGACCGGACTGAGACCGTGAGGAGTGAGGGCATCCATACGCCTGGACCTCGTATGGAGTGAAGACATCCATCCGCCTGGACCTCGTGTGGTGAGAGGGCTCATGCCCAAAGTCTTGTACTGTTTGACACACATCTAGGCTGCCTTGGTAGTGTTGCTGGGACTGATAGTTCCACGCTGTCGCGGTGTGCCATAAAGCCACACGTGCAAAGGCCTCAAGCCTAAACCAACTGTTGGTGCCGGTCATTGGAGTTGTGCTCCCAGGAGAGAGTGTACAGGTACCTCTCACAGTTAGACTACAGTTTCAGTTTATTTCACACCACTCATTAACCAGAGAGCACTTGGATTACAAATCTTTCTCTTAAATTGCTAGCAGAAGAAAAGAAGATCAGAGACTAGACTGTTCTCATTGCAAGGCCTTGCAGTACTGCTACCATTTACCAGACACTGTCTGAGGTGGGAACATTAAGTCCATTACACGCTGTGATCTTATTCTTGTTAGATGTTGTACGTTGCATAGCGTGTTTACTGATTTTTGTATGGTGTGCTGGAAGTGGAAAGGTGCGCAGTGTTGAGTTGTCTCCTGCGCACTAGTCCCACTTGGAGACGCCAAAGTCCTGCTGATAGGGGAGGACATTAGGGGATTGCTGCCTATAATTTCCTGTAATATTTGTTGCCCACCAAATGTGTTCTCGTGGTTAAGTACAGAATCTATTTCAGTAAAACTAACTGTTGTTTCAGCACAGCCTGTGTATGTATCAGGCTGTGTACTCACCGAAGCCGAGATGCCGAGGGTGGCCCACCGTTGCGACCCGGCGCCGACCGTCCCCTGGAGTTGGGACAGGGGAGGTGAGCCCCGGGAGGCACCAGCGCCAGTGAGGTCCGGGTTGGTAGCCGGGATCCTGGTGCAGACTGGAACTGAAGCTCCTCCTGATGGTGGTGAGCAGAGCAGGCAGCGGAGGAGCCACAAGACAGGTGCAAGGCAGGTAGCGGAAGCTGTACTGAAGAACTGTGGAGCAGATAACTGGAGGGGTACCGGGCAGGTGCAAGTGGATCAGACTGAGAACAGGTCCAGAGAGCTAGCCGAGGTTCAGGGGTTGGAGAGGTCAACAAGTCCAGAGTCAAGCCAGAAGTCAGGGATTATAGAAGACAGCGTATCCAGGAACAAGAGCCAAGGTCAACTTCAGGGCGAGAGGAGAGTCGTATGGAAGGACAACTTCCTGGCGAGAGGAGAGTCGTATGGAAATCCGGGTCAAAGGTTCAGGTAATCGGCAGAGAGTCCAAGCACAAGCTGAAGACAAACCAGCAACCTGCCATAAGACAGGGGCTGGTTTAAATAGCCTGGTCAGGCCTCTGATTGGTTCCCGGAAGGTGCGCGCCCGTGCGCGCGCCCATGTGCACGCTGCGTCGCCAGACCGTGCATGCGCGCGTGTGCGCGCCTTTCCCGCACGGGTACACGCCGGAGTGCCGCTCTATTGCGCATGTGCGAGGATCGGAAGACAGGCCTGGATCCCTGACAGTGCCCCCCCCCAAGGGGCGGACTCCGGACGCCCAAACTGTCCATCAGCTCCGGATGTTCCTGGTGAAAGGCACGGATTAGGCGTGGGGCATGTAGATTCTTAGAAGGTTCCCAGGAATTGTCCTCTGGTGGGTACCCCTTCCATTTGACCAGGTACTCGAGTTGCCTACCCCTCTTCCTACAACTCACGATGGCCTCCACTTCGAATTCAAGTTCACCCTCAATCTCCACTGGTGGAGGTGGGGGTTCCCCTCTTCCACCAAAAGGGTCTGGCACAACGGGTTTAAGGAGGGAGGAGTGAAAAACAGGGTGGATCCTGTAAGAGTCCGGTAGGGCAAGTTCAAAGGCCACGGCATTGATTTTCCGTCTGATCTTGAAGGGACCAATGAACCTCGGGCCAAGTTTCCGAGAAGGCACAGGTAATTTTAGGTTAGTGGCGGAAAGCCAGACTTCCTCCCCGATTTTAAAGGCTGGGCACTCTTTTCTTCCTCTATCATAAATTTTTTTATAATCCTCTTGGGCCTGTCGCATCATCCCCTGAAGCTTCAGAAAATTTGATTGGACAGCTGTTAGATGTTCCTGAACAGCTGGGACAGGTATTTCTGGTAGATCATCCGGGAGGAAGGATGGGTGAAACCCAAAGTTGGACCAGAAGGGGGTCTGATTGGTGGTGGAATGTACCGAGTTGTTGTAGGAGAACTCTGCGGATGGTAGCAGGGACGACCAATCGTCTTGAGAGGAGGAACAAAAGCATCGCAGGTATTGCTCCAAAGTTTGGTTCATTCTCTCTGTTTGGCCGTTGCTCTGGGGGTGATAGGCCGAGGAGAGGCAGCTCTTGATTTCCAAGGCCTTACAAAGTTCTTTCCAGAATCTGGATGTAAATTGGCTGCCCCTGTCAGAGACAATACTTCTGGGAACCCCATGGAGCCTAACAACTTCCTTGAAAAAAGTCCTGTCTGTTTCTGCCGCAGAGGGAGTACCTACCATGGGCAAAAAATGGGACATTTTAGAGAGTCGGTCCACCACGACCAGGATTGAAGTAAAGCCTCCAGATGGAGGTAAGTCCACAATGAAGTCCATGGAAATTTCTGCCCATGGACGTTCCGGAATAGGTAAGGGCTTGAGCAATCCCCAGGATTTAGTATTGGGACCCTTGTTTCGTTGGCAACGAATGCATGAAGCAACATAGATTTTACAGTCCTGTCTCCACCTGGGCCACCAGAAAGACCGAGAAATCAGTTCACCGGTTTTCCGTGCCCCAAAATGTCCTGCTAACTTGTGGTCATGGAAGGTACTCAAGATCAATCGTCTGGCTTCCGTTGGTACAAAAATTTTCCCCCTTGACCATAGTAAGTCGTCGTGTTTATCCAGTGCCTCAATTTCCGGATCGGAACACTGTCTGGAAGCCGTTTTGAGAGAGTTTAACAAGTCCACTTGGGAAAGTAAAAGAAAATTCCGAGGTGACAGGATGGTACTGGGTTCTGCAGTGCAAGGGGTTTCGAGGAACATCCTGGAAAGGGCATCCGCTTTTCCATTCTTTGAGCCGGGTCGATAAGAAATATGGAAATTGAACCTTGAAAAGAAAAGCGCCCACCGAGCTTGCCTGGGTCTTAAGCGTTTTGCTGAACGTAAGTATTCAAGATTCTTGTGATCTGTGAAGATCATGATGGGATGAGCCGCCCCCTCCAGTAGGTATCTCCATTCTTCTAGGGCCACCTTAATGGCAAGCAGCTCTCTGTCCCCTACATCGTAGTTTCTCTCGGGGGCAGTTAGCTTCCGAGAGGCTTAGGCCACAGGATGTAGCAGAGCCTTCACCCCTTGTCTCTGTGATAGGATGGCCCCGGTGGCCGTCTCAGAAGCGTCTACCTCCAGGGTAAAGGGTAGAGTTGGATCCGGATGTCGTAGGACCGGAGCAGAGGAAAAGGCGGATTTAAGCTTTTCAAAGGCTTCCTGAGCTTCTGGTGACCAGTGGAAGCGACCTCCTTGTCGGGTAAGTTTAGTAATGGGTGCCACGATGGAGGAGAATCCAACGATAAATCGTCTATAGAAATTGGCAAAACCAACAAACCGCTGCACCGCCTTCTTGTCGACCGGAGCTGGCCACGCTTGGATGGCCTCTACTTTTTGCGGGTCCATGGCGACCCCACTGGTGGAGATAATAAATCCTAGAAATTGTACTGAGGCCTTCTCAAATTCACATTTTTCTGCTTTCAGGTAAAGTTTATGCTTTCTTAGTATGGCAAGAACCACTTTGACATGGCACCGGTGTAATTCAAGGGAGGCTGAAAAGATGAGAATATCATCCAAGTAGACCACCAAAAAATCATCTAGATATTCACAAAAGATGTCATTGACAAGATGTTGGAAGGTGGCTGGGGCATTGCAAAGCCCAAAGGGCATCACCAAGTACTCGAAATGTCCAAATCGAGACCTAAAGGCCGTTTTCCATTCGTCTCCGGACCTGATCCGAATGAGGTTATAGGCGCCCCTCAAATCTAGCTTGGAAAAAACTTGAGCGGACCGGAAGCGCTGAAAAAGTTCTGGAATCAGAGGCAGCGGGTACCTGTTTTTGACGGTAATTTTGTTGAGTTCACGGTAGTCAATGCAAGGCCTTAACGAGCCGTCTTTCTTCTCCACAAAGAAGATACCTGCCCCGGCTGGAGAGGAAGACCGGCGGATGAAGTTTTTTTTTAAATTTTCATCAATGTAAGCCTTGAGGGCCTTTAATTCGGTCTCGGATAATGGGAATATACGCCCGAAGGGGACCTCGGATCCAGGTAGTAAGTCAATAGGGCAATCGTATGGCCGATGAGGTGGGAGAGAGTCGGCTTGCTGTTTATCAAATACATCCCTAAATTCAAGATAGACGGAGGGGACGTGCAGAAGGTTTTCTGGTGGGGTTGTGATAGCGGAAAAGACGGTGACTGAAGGTGGGAAGCAACTCTGGGTGCAGTATGAAGATGTGAAACTGACTTCTTTCTTTAGCCAATCAATGCAGGGTTGATGCGCCTGTAACCAAGGGAGGCCCAAGATGATGGGGAATAGAGGAGACGGAATAAGATCCAGACATAGGAACTCTCGGTGGCCTGAGTCCGTGGTGGCACAGATGGGTTGAGTCTCGTGAGTAATAAGTCCGGATCGGGGCAGCGAGCCGTCGGCCAGGTGGATCTGTAACTGATGATCTTTAATGCGAAGTGGCACATGAAGTTTCTGAGCCAAGGTGGAATCTAGGAAGCAGCTGCATGCCCCTGAATCAACAATGGCTGGAAGCCGGGTTGCCCCTGCTGGTAGCTGTAGAGACATAAAAAGCACAACATGAGTCTGAGGGAAGTTAGCAACATGAAAATTGTAGGCAGGTGGAGGCTTCGACTTACTAGGTCTTATGGGGCAACCGCGGAGGAAGTGGCCAGCCGCTCCGCAGTACAGGCATAGATTGGCTTGGCGCCTACGCTGTCTTTCCTCAGAGGTGAGAGGCGCCCGGACAAGTCCAAGCTGCATCGGCTCAGGGTCAGGAAACGTGGAGACTGGAGAAGCCGCTGGAGGCGGAAGAGCTGGAGAGGGCCTTGGGGGTGTCCAGGTGGGACGTGCGTTTTGAAAGCGCTCAGAGCGCCGTTCTCGTAGGCGCCGGTCTAGCTGGGTAGCGGCTTGGATCAGATCTTCCAGCGTGGCCGGGGTTTCAGTCCTTGCCAGCTCATCCTTGAGGCTTTCAGCGAGCCCCAGGCGGAACTGGTACTTCAGGGCGGCTTCATTCCAGCCCGTGTCGGCCGACCATTTACGGAACTCGGCCGTGTAGTCCTCCACGGGTCTTCTTCCTTGAGCCAGGTTATGGAGAACGGCTTCAGCCGTGGCTGTGCGCTGTGGGTCGTCGTATAATTTAGCCATGTGCTCAAAGAGGGAATCAATTGAGTCCAGGATGGGGCTCCTTTGCTCCATCAAACTGTGCGCCCAGGCTTGCGGCTCTTCGGCCAAAAGGGAGATCACAAACCCTACTTTTACGGGTTCAGAACAAAAAGTCCTAGGTTGAAGAGCCAAATACAAGGAGCAGGCGTTCTTGAAGGCCCGATATCTTCTTCGGTCGCCCGCAAATCGCTCCGGGATGGGGACCCGGGGTTCGGGTTGAGTCATAACCACAGTCGGAGCGGGAGAGGCTTGAGACGTAGCGACCCCAGGGGATGGAGCCACGGATGGAGGTACGGCCCCAGGCAGGTTGCCTAATTGTTGGATGCGACCATCAATTTGCACGTATCCTTCCTGAAGCTTTTGGACAGCCTCGGTGAGGGCGGAGACCTGCTGGCACAGGGTCTCGAAGGGAGAGCGCACCCTGTCGGCGTCGGACATCTGGCTGGTTTGTACTATCAGGCTGTGTACTCACCGAAGCCGAGATGCCGAGGGTGGCCCACCGTTGCGACCCGGCGCCGACCGTCCCCTGGAGTTGGGACAGGGGAGGTGAGCCCCGGGAGGCACCAGCGCCAGTGAGGTCCGGGTTGGTAGCCGGGATCCTGGTGCAGACTGGAACTGAAGCTCCTCCTGATGGTGGTGAGCAGAGCAGGCAGCGGAGGAGCCACAAGACAGGTGCAAGGCAGGTAGCGGAAGCTGTACTGAAGAACTGTGGAGCAGGTAAATGGAGGGGTACCGGGCAGGTGCAAGTGGATCAGACTGAGAACAGGTCCAGAGAGCTAGCCGAGGTTCAGGGGTTGGAGAGGTCAACAAGTCCAGAGTCAAGCCAGAAGTCAGGGATTATAGAAGACAGCGTATCCAGGAACAAGAGCCAAGGTCAACTTCAGGGCGAGAGGAGAGTAGTATGGAAGGACAACTTCCTGGCGAGAGGAGAGTCGTATGGAAATCCGGGTCAAAGGTTCAGGTAATCGGCAGAGAGTCCAAGCACAAGCTGAAGACAAACCAGCAACCTGCCATAAGACAGGGGCTGGTTTAAATAGCCTGGTCAGGCCTCTGATTGGTTCCCGGAAGGTGCGCGCCCGTGCGCGCGCCCATGTGCACGCTGCGTCGCCAGACCGCGCATGCGCGCGTGTGCGCGCCTTTCCCGCACGGGTACACGCCGGAGTGCCGCTCTATTGCGCATGTGCGAAGATCGGAAGACAGGCCTGGATCCCTGACAGTATGATTACTTTCCCCTTCAACACCAAAGCTTTATATCTGTATTGCACCACAGCTGTGTCAAGGGGAGTGAGACCAAAAATACTCGGGGGTGTCAAGGTAGAGTACAGGCCCAAATTTACAATCAGCCGCTCCTTCGGGGGTCAGCGCTACACTTGTATCATTCAGTCCATAATTCCACCAGAATGGTATGCCAACATATATATATATTCCCCCATGCGATGGTTTAGATATTATCAGCTTGACATCTGTGTTTATCAGATCTTCTGTCCAGACAATGCGGCAGTGGAAATTCTTGCCAGTATTTTTTATAAAAGGTAGAAAGTTATTTTTCATCCATATGTGTCACAGCCTTCAGCATATTATAAACAACTGATTCAACATGTTTCAAATCACGACTAGAGTGATGAATTTCACTCACCCCTCTTATAAATTTAGGAAAGCCACCCAACTTACTATATACTATATGCTATGTTAAGCCATTGCGCAGCATCACCGCAGATGTCAAATCTATTGATATCAATATGCATTATGTCATATGTACAGATGTTTTAAAATTGTTTTAGGTTTAAATGCCTCACTCTGATTTTAAGATTAAGTTCAAGAAATAAAACATAATACAAATAAAAAGCAAAATATATCGGGAAAAGGGAGAAAATGAAAAAATAGGGCATTGGGCAAGTCCGTTGAAAAGAAAATGGGGCAGAAAAAAAAATTAAAAAAGGGAATTTGAATGTTCAAAAAAAAGTCCATTGCTTGATGAATATTGAGAGAGTGTCTATGATATATTGTCCATTCAGCGTTTCTCCCCCACTAGCCAGCAATTACTCCTGCTATTCACATGCAAACGAGTATCTCCAGCCATGGACTGTACCTGAAAGACAAAAACTCTCAGAAAAAACTCATTAGCAAAGTCCATAAAAAAAGTATTATTTACAGTCTACAGCAGGGATCCTCAAACTATGGCCCTCCAGCTGTTGTAGAACTACACATCCCATGAGGCATTGTAACACACTGACATTCACAGACATGACTAGGCATGATGGGAATTGTAGTTCCTGAACAACTGGAGGGCCGTAGTTTGAAGACCCATGGTCTACAGTTTAAAGCTAGTTCACCCCCACTGCTATAGAAGTGTCATTTCCATTCAAAAACAGATCTGGACCTTTCAACTGTTCTAATAGTGTGTAATATTCTATTTTCATCTTATCATACTCAATTTTAAGGTGGTCATATTTCTGTTTTAACTGAGGAAATGGTATCCAGGTCTTTCTCTTATGATTCTGGTCAGCTCTGTTTTTCATATTAATATCACTTATGTTTGACCCAGACGTCCCTCTCTTGTTGTGATCATTAGATATTATCTTCTGATCTTTCTGTTCAGTGTTTGCCCTAAACAATGTGGCTACATCAATTCTGACAGCTTGCTCGTTTGACTTTCTCCATAAATGATCCGCCCTTAACAATACGTCTTTTAAATCATGAGGATTCGGGGTAACTAATAAAATATTTTGTATGATATCTTCATGCAAAGCATCTAGAATCATACTGATATGTATCGAGCCTCCCCGCTCAAATGCAAGATTATTACCAACCAATAATTCCATAATAGTTGCTAACCTGTGCGACAATTCATAGGGAGATTCACTCTGCATTTGGTGGATCTTCCCACAAATCGCTACATCAGAACGCACTCCATACAAGACACATAATAATTCCAGCAATATGTCTCTTGTTCTCAGAGGCTGAATACAGATCTGTTTAATTCTCATCCAAAGACTATTCCCTATAGAATGTTGCAAAACTCTTTCTAAGTCCGATGGGTTGAGACTATACATGTCCCTGATATTCTGCAAGTCACAAAACCATTTCAAAAATCTGTTTAAATCATGGCAGGGAACCATTCCTATTTCTTTAACCACTTAAAGACCCCCGCACGCACATATACGGCCTCAACATGGCTCGTACAGGCACAAGGGCGTAAATTTACGTCCCCGCCTGAGTGCGGTTCGGGGGTCTCCCTACCTCTGGGAGCGATCCGGGATCTGCGGGCGGATGTCCGTGATATCCGCCCCCCCCCCGCGATCGCTCCCAGCCTGTCACTTCCTCCTCCTGTGTTTACACAGGAAGGAGGAAATGATGTATTCTCTCATCGCAGCGCTGTTTCCCAGCGCTGCTGATGAGAGAAGACATCACAAGTAAGTGTGCACCAACACAACACTGACACACACTCACATAGGCATATTAACCCCTTGTGATCGCCCCCCCCACCCCCCTGTCACAGTGTTACTGAATGCAGTGATTTAATCACTGCATTTAGTGTCAGTGTGACAGGCACTGTAAAAAACAGTTAGTGTTAGGTTCAGGATAGCCCCCCCACCCCCCCTAATAAAGTTTTAACCCCCTGATCACCGCCCTAGTTAACCCTTTCACTCCCTATTGCCAGCGTCACTAAGCGATCATTTTTCTGATCGCTGTATTAGTGTCGCTGTTCCCGCTAGGTAGCTATTTTTTTTTATTGCGATTTTTTTTTTTTACTAAAGACATGTGGCTGAATTAATTTTGGCCTAAATGTTTGACTAAAATTTAGTTTATTTGATTTTTTTTTAACAAAAAGTAAAAAATAGTGTTTTTTTTTCAAAAATGTCGCTCTATTTTTGTATATAGCGCAAAAAATAAAAATCGCAGAGGTGATCAAATACCACCAAAAGAAAGCTCTATTTGTGGGAAGAAAAGGACGCAAATTTTGTTTGGGAGCCACGTCGCACGACCGCGCAATTGTCTGTTAAAGCGACGCAGTGCCGAATCGCAAAAACACCTTGGGTCATTTACCAGCGTATTGGTCCGGGTCTTAAGTGGTTAAGAATTGCATCTAGTTCTTTTGGTTTCAAATGCTTCATTACAAGCTGAACCTCCCCTGTATTATTATTATTATAAACCGTGGTGGTCACAGTGGGTGCGGCTGGCAATGAATTATCAGATTTAATATGAGGTTCTGTTTCATTTGCTAGAAAGTTTGTGTTTGTATTTTGCTGCAGATTGCTTAATCCAAGATGTGATGCACCTCTGCATTCCTGAGATCTCTTCTCTAATTCCATAATTCTTAATTTTAATCTCTCATTTTCCTCTGATAATTCATCACACCGTTTAGATTTCTCAAGCAAAGCTCCACCAATGGTAACTGCATGCAATTTTAAATTTACTGTCTCATTGTCTGATTGGTTTTGTAACCTCTGACAAACCTTATGGGTATTATCAACTTCACTCTGTAACTGCACAATTTCCATAACTTTATCATTCAAAGAACTTTCCATTTTTAAACAGCAAGATAACAAGCCCTGCACAATACAACCTTTTCTTTTACTTTCTGAAATTTTGCTATCAAAAACACTTTTCTCTAAAAATTCCTTCATCATAGTCCACGTCTGCTTACATTTTTATGGAATTTCATAAGGGCCACCATGACGCTTAATACATTTTGATACCCATCTGTTAACTTTATCAGAACTGACACTAGCTTCACACTGAGTAAGCATTTTGACTATATAAATAATAAATAAAAGAAAAAAAGGAAATATTTTACTCACCGCATTTGAAGCTCCACCTTGCCAGTTCCAGTCCTCTGGTACACGACAGTCTTTTTCTTTCTTCAGTTTCCAGTCTCCAGAGAATAATTCTGGGGTTCCAAACTTGTTTAGTCTTGTATATCAGACTCTTATGTCACAACCAGACATTAGAGTCACAGCACAGGTCTTTTTCTTCATCAGACTTCTTGTCCAACTCACAGGATTTCTGTCATCACGACTTCTGTTACCAAGTCCTAAAAATGCGCTTCTGGTCACTTGCACGGCACCAATGTAGTCTTCAGATCTTTTGTCCAGGATTCTCTCAGCAAACTTCCTTTGATGTGCAACCTCGAATGCCTAAATACCATACCATACATACTGTATAACACAATATTTTAAATACCAACACATCTATATTAATATTACTACAGCACGTCCATGCCAAACACCCCGGGTCCAGCCACAACAGCTACATATACCGTCAAAGTCACATCCCAACAGAATTCGAACAGAACGTGTACAAGGACAGCTGGCTGGTTGGTGAGTGACATGGGAGTCAGGCATGACTGTCTGACCCCATGATGCAGACATCACGAGGGGCACATGCATGGCTAACATCCTCCTGTCTTTTCCCTTCCAGGTGATGCAACTTATGCCCTTGGGCCCCATCTCCTGACTCCATTCCGGAATCCCCAAACCAGAGGAGAGAGAAGATACAATGCTGCGCACATACCTACCCGTGCAGTGGTGGAACAAACATTTGGCATCCTGAAGTCCTGTTTCAGATGCCTGGATAAGTTTGGGGGTACCCTGTTGTATTCCCCAAACTTTGTGTGCCAAATCATCGGTGCATGTTGCATTCTGCACAACTTTGCCATGAGAAAGGGCCTGCAGATTGACATACGTGATGACCTGACCCCCGAACCACACAGTCCCCCCTGCCTGAGGCTACCCCGTCTGCTGATGGAACAGCAGTCAGGAGGGTCCTCGCGGTAGGCTTCTTTTCACATTAAACACACACATTCATCACGGCACACAGACAATGCACGCATGCACAACACTGTGGTCCCTAGCTCACACACACCACATCCACTTCAAATTGATTTAGCCCAAGTGCAACATGTAGGACTTGGGAGCAGCAACGCCTCGCCAAGGCACCAATCATGTCGCTGTACATTTACACAGCCGTGGGGATAACTTCTCCCCAACGGCCGAGGGTGACACCCCTTACTGGCAGGAGTGTCACCCCCTCATTCACACACCAGTAACACACCAGTCACACACCATTCACACTGTAGCCAGCACTCCTCACCGTGTGCTGGGTCTACAAAGAAAAAAATACTCATCACTAGAGTATATAAAAAAGTATACAAATAAAAAAAGCCTAAAAAAAGGACTCATCTACCCCGCCTTGGGCCCCGTCTGGAGCCACAGCTCAGCTGCATGGGGGCAGCCTCAGTGGGGGGGGGGGCATCAGGTGGAGGAGGAGCATCCCCTGGTCCCTCCCTGTCTGGCTTCCTGGCCTCCAATGCCACCGCTATGCGGGTGAGGACCGCATTGGTTTTGGCCTGCAGCAGCCTTGACTGCCTCCCCTCATCCTGGATGGCAGCTATATTGGCCCGGACAGCCTCTGCCAGGGACTGGACCTCAGCCATGAGGCCTGCTGTGGTGGCCTGCAGATCCCCCAGGCAGGTGACCACAGCTGATGAATTGACACTGACATCCTGGAGACTGTCACTCATAGTAGCAGAGGAGTCTACCACCCGCTGCATGTGGGCAGCAAGCTCACCCATATGCTGGGTCTGCAAGGCCTGTTGCCTTGCTAGCTGGTCCGGGACGGACTCAGGCACTCCCCTAGTCTTCCGGGTGGCCTTCTGGAGGACAGGAGTGGCTTGGGGCCGTTGATATGGGGAGGCCCTTGAGGGGGAAGACACGTGGGGGGAGGACCCTGAGGGGCTTCCCCTGATGGGGGTGGACAACACAGAGGGCCTGGCAGAATGGGATGACTCCTCAAGCACCAACCTAACCTCCTGGTCTGACAGAACAGGCTCCTTCTCCACAACCTCAAGAGGTGAGGTGTGGGCACTCCCCTCCATCGATGACTCATGGCTTCCCAGGGGGTCTGTCTCAGGATGCTGTGGGGGGATGTTGTGGGATGGCCACCAGAGGATGATGGCCCAGCTCCCTCCTGGGCATCTGTGGATGACAAAAAGCATTCACATGTTGGTGCACCTAAACGTATTTTGTGTGTACTGCATTTGTGCCGTATAGTTTGCACCTAAACGTGCTTGGTGTTACTGCACTAGGGCCGTATAGTTTGCACCTAAACGTACTTGGTGTGTACTGCACTTGTGCCGTATAGTTTGTACCTAAACGTACTTGTAGTTTACTGCACTTGTGCTGTATAGTTTGCACCTAAACATACTTGGTGTGTACTGCACTTGTGCTGTATAGTTTGCACCTAAATGTACTTGGTGTTACTTCACTTGGGCCGTATAGTTTGCACCTAAACGTACTTGTAGTTTACTACACTTGTGCTGTATAGTTTGCATCTAAACATACTTGGTGTTACTTCACTTGGGCCATATAGTTTGCACCTAAACATACTTGGTGTGTACTGCACTTGTGCCGTATAGTTTGCACCCAAACGTACTTGGTGTTACTGCACTTGGGCCGTATAGTTTGCACCTAAACGTACTTGGTGTGTAGGGATGAGCCGAACATACCTGTGTTCGGTTCGCACCAGAACGTTCGAACAGACCGCGGGTTCGCGCGAACATTTAGAACCCCATTGAAGTCTATGGGACTCGAACGTTCGAATTCAAAAACGATAATTTTAAAGACCAATATTCAATTTAATGTTGGAAAACGTCTTTCAGAACCCGGGTCTTGCCCCAGGGAACATGTATCAATGGAAAAAAGAGCAGCGATTTTAATGATGCTTAAAGTGAAAAAAAAAAGAAGAAAAATTCCTTTAAATATCACACCTGCTGGGTTTCTATAGTAGTGGCACGTGTTCAGGGCTGGTGCAAGGATTTTTGACACCCTAGGCAAAACCTTATTTTGCCGCCCCCTTGGCTCCTCCCCTGACCCCAACCCCGTTTGTGCTTGCCCTGACCTTTTTAATGGCTGCTCAGAAACAAAATAAAAATACCTTCAAAGTTGCTGTTTTCTCCACAAACCAAACTTCTCCTGCAATCCTCACTCCCAGCACCCTGCCATCCTGCTCCCAGCAATCCTCACTTCCAGCACCATGCCATCCTGCTCCCAGCAATCCTCACTTCCAGCACCCTGCCATTCCTGCTCCCAGCAATCCTCACTTCCAGCACCCTGCCATCCTGCTCCCAGCAATCCTTACTTCCAGCACCCTGCCATTCCTGCTCCCAGCAATCCTCACTTCCAGCACCATGCAATCCTGCTCCCAGCAATCCTCAATTCCAGCACCCTGCCATTCCTGCTCCCAGCAATCCTCACTTCCAGCACCATGCCATCCTGCTCCCAGCAATCCTCACTTCCAGCACCCTGCCATTCCTACTCCCAGCAATCCTCACTTCCAGCACCCTGCCATTCCTGCTCCCAGCAATCCTCACTTCCAGCACCATGCCATCCTGCTCCCAGCAATCCTCACTTTCAGCACCCTGCCATTCCTGCTCACAGCAATACTCTCTCCCAGCACCCTGCCATCCCACCTCCCAATATCCTGCCATCACTTAGCCCAGCCTGCCACCTCTGTGACATGTGACAGCTAATGTGTTTAGGTGCTATTAAACAGCACACGTGCAGTTACAGCGACTGCGTTTATGTGCAATTAAATAGCCCATGTGCATTAACAGCGACTGCGTTTAGTTGCAAATAAATAGCACACGTGCAGTTACAGCAAATGCATTTAGTTGCTATTAAACAACACACGCGCAGTTACAGCGACTGCGTTTATGTGTAATTAAATAGCCCACGCGCATTGACAGCGACTGCGTTTAGGTGCAAATAAATAGCACACGTGCAGTAACAGCTAGGCAGTAAACACTATGGGCCAGATTCACGTATTCCAGAGCATCTTTGCTCTGGAGTAACGCTTCTGATTTGCGTTGCGCTGCCGAATTTTTAGGAGCAAGTGCTGTCATTCACGAAGCACTTGCTCCTAAAGTTGCGGCAGCGCATCGCAAATGAGCCGGCGGAATTCAAATGTCGCGGGTACGGGGCGTGTAGTATGCTAACTACGCGCGATCCCGCCGCCGACGTACTGCGCATGCGTCGAGTGTCAAAACATCCCCGTGCGCATGCTCCAAAATCTGTGAATGAACGTCAATGACGTCACATTCCCATTCATGACCGTTTTACGCAAGCGACGTTTTTTTTTTTTTTCCCGACGCGATGACGACGCCTATACCTAACATAGGATACTCCAGCCCCATGTAGGTATATCTATGCGCCGCGTATCCCGTCCGGAAACGTCGTAACGTCATTGCGTCGCGCCGGATTTCGATCGTGAATTGCCGATTTCCGCTCATTAACATATTTTTTGAGCGTAAATCGGCGGGAACGCCCCCGGCGCCATTTTTAAGTTGAAGTAACGATGCGATGGCGAAACTCAGTTACGCTGCTCGCATCGGAACTTCAACCCGGCGTTTCTTGTTTTCTGGTTACAGAAAACAGAAACGCCGGCTCAAAGCCACTGTTACGCTGGCGGATCACTCGATCCGCCAGCGTAACCTTTCATGAATCTGGCCCTATGCATGCAGGCAATACAACACGTTAGAGCACTGCATCAAGCACAATCTCCTGCCTGACAAATACTAATAGCAGATCTACAGTAGTTAAGCTATACAGTGTATAAATATATGTACAACTCCTAAGGATGTATATATATTCTCTACACACTGTAAATTTAACTAAACTGACTAGCCTTCCTGCTCTATCTATCCATCTATCTATCTGGTAGAAAAGACACTATGGGGGTCATTTACCAAGCCTGTGCGCCATGACTCATGGCGCTCAAGCAGGAGTAAAACAGTTTTTGACATTTACAAAAGAGACACGCTGCCAGTGCAGTGTGTTATCTCATTTACTAAAATGCCTAATGCGCCCAGGAGAGGGCGCACGGTATGCCAGTACAGAGCTGGCGTACGGCATTTAGTAATGTAAATATCGGGGATTCGGGCGGGAGTTTATTAGGGGAGGGAGGGGGGTGATGCAGGGGAAGTGTAGTGACATGTGTTTGAATGTGTGTGGCGAGCCGAATTGAAAGTGAAAGTGACTTTTAAAAACCGATCCCCGTGCGCTTGCAAAGTATGCCTGAACCTCGGGAGGTTCATTTGCATACTGGGCATGCGCAGAGGGAAATTTCGGGGAATCCAATGCGCCGCGTCAGTACGCCGAGAAATTCTTGGTAAATCCCAGTAGCAGTAATTGCACTGCGTGACGCGGCACACAGGAATCTCCAAACAGTTTTCAGCCTGTGCTGACACTGAAGGGGAACTCCGCGCCAAATTTCAAACTTGAAACCGGCGCGGGTCCCCCTCCAGGGGTACAATAGGCTCTTCGGCTTGGTCTGGAATGTGAGGGGTTAAACCCACGCCAAAAATGGCGTGGGGTTCCCCCCAGATCCATACCAAGCCCTCATCCCAGGCACGCAGTCTGGCCGTACAGGAATGGGGGTGGGGACGAGCAAGCGCCCCCCCTCTTGAGCCATACCAGACCGCATGCCCTCGACATGGGGGAGTGTGTGCTTTGAGGGAGAGGGGCACTGCCCCCCCACCCCAAAGCACTCTTGTCCCCATGTCAATGGGGACAAGAGCCTCTTCCCGACAACCCTTGCTATGGGTTGTCGGGGTATGCGGGCGGGAGCCAATCGGAATCTGGGACATCGTACCGCGTACCCCTACCCATTCACCTGGTGGTAAAAGTGTAAAAATAAGACACCACACAGAATAAAATCATTTATTAGTCAGCTCCGGGGGTCTTCCGCCAACCCACCCCGGTCTTCGCCGCCACTGTCTTCCGCCGCGACCCCCTTCACCACGAAGCTCCAAGCTTATGGGGGAGGGCTGCGGGCTTCTTAGTTTTCTGCCGGGGTGGGGGTCGAACACCCCACTCCGGTCTTCTAGCCGTCTTCTGCCGCGACCCCCTTCACCACGAAGCTTCCTGCTTATGGGGGAGGGCCGCGGGCTTCGCCATTTTCTGCCGGGGGGGGCTCTCGATGGCCTCTTCTGCCTGGCTCCTCCGCAGGGGCCAGGGCTTAGCTCCGCTGTCTTCCGCCGCGGGGTGACACTCGTGGGCTTCCCCGGTGCCTCCCGCTTCTGCCTGGCTCCGCCGGTGGGGCCAGGGCTTCTTCTTCCATTCGATGTTGACACGACGAGGTCCGGCGCTGAAATGCCGACAGAGCGGTGGGCACCGTCTTATATTGCCATAGGGCGTGGGCGTGGTGATGCCACCATGTGACCTTAACCCATGTGACATCACATTCCCATCATGCCCAGTGATGTCACATGGTTTGAGGTCACATGGTGCATCACCACGCCCACGCCCTATGCCAATATAAGTCGTTGCCCATCGCTCTGTCGGCATTTCAGCGCCGAACCTCGTCATGTCAACATCGAATGGAAGAATACAGCTGAGAGAAGCCCTGGTCCCATGGATGAGCCAGGCACAAGCGGAGGGCACCGGAGACAGCGGAGCTAAGCCCCAGCGGAGGAGCCAGGCAGAAGCCGACGAAGGCTGGGTTGTCGCCCCTCCCCGACAGAAGATGACTAGAAGGCCGAGGAGGGCCCCCCCCGGATGCACAAAGAGCTTAATTTGGGGTGGGGGCCCGGCCGAACATGGCGGAGAGCAACGGTGGGTGTCGCCCCCCCCCGGTGGAAGGCGGCGGCGAAGACCGGAGTGGGTTGTCGCCCCTCCCCGGCAGAAAACGACAAAGCCTGGTGCGGAGCAGGAGCCCCCCCGCAGAAGACGGCTAGAAGGCCGAAGAGGGGTGACGCCCCCCGTTGTTCTCCGCCATTTTTGGGGTGGGGCTCGGCCGAACATGGCGGAGAGCATTGGTGGGTGTCACCCCCCCGACAGAAAACGCCATAGCCTGGGGCCCAATGGGGTGGTGGTGGGGGGCCCCGGCAGAAAACCCCCGGAGCTGACTAATAAATTATTTTATTTTGTGTGGTGTCTTATTTTTACACTTTTCCACCCGGTGAATGGGTAGGGGTACGATGTACCCCATACTCATTCACATAGGGTGGGGGGGCCAGAATCTGGGGGCCCCCTTATTAGAGGGGGCTCTCAGATTCTGATAAGCCCCCCACCCGCATATCCCGACAACCAATGGCCAGGGTTGTCGGGAAGAGGCTCTTGTCCCTTTCGACATGGGGACAAGAGTGCTTTGGGGTGGGGGGGCAGTGCCCCCCTCCCCAAAGCACAAACTCCCCCATGTCGAGGGCATGCGGTCTGGTACGGCTCTGCGTGCCTGGGATAAGGGTTTGGTCTGGATCTGAGGGGGAACCCCACGCCATTTCTTTGGCGTGGGTTTAACCCCTTACGTTCCAGACCAAATCTAAGAGCCTGTTGTGCACCTGGAGGGGGACCCCCCACGCCGTTTTTCTTTTTATTTGGTGTGGAGTTCCCCTTTATCCCAGTCCTGTCAGGGGGGGGAATGCCTGCTCGTCTGTTCATACAATGTATGAACAGCGATCTGTCATTTCCCCTAGTCAGGCCCACCCCCTTTACAGTTAGAACACACCCAGGGAACATAATCAACCCCTTCCTCGCCCCTAGTGTTAACCCCTTCTCTGCCAGTGAAATTTTTATAGTAAGCAATGCATTTGTATACCATTGGTCGCTAGAAAAATGCCAAAACTCCCAAAAATCTGCCATAATGTCGCAGTAGCCATAAAAATCACTGATCGCCACCATTACTAGTAAAACAAAAATATATTCCTAAAAAACCCATAAAACTAACCCCTATTTATAACGTTTGCCCAAACCAATCAAACGCTTATTGCGATTTTTTGGAAGCAAAAATATGTCGAAGAATATGTATCGGCCTAAACTGAGGGCAAACAAGTTTATTTATATATATTTTTGGGGAGATTTATTATAGCAAACAGTAAAAAAGTTGTCTTTTTAGTTACAAAATTGTCGCTATATTTTTGGTTCGAGCAAAAATAGAAAAAAAAACGCAAATACCACCAAAACAAAAAATAAAATGTTGTGGGGGGAAAAAAGAGGACGCCAAATTTATTTGGGAGCCACGTCGCACAACCGCGCAATTGTCAGTTAAAATTACGCAGTGCCGAAACGCAAAAACTGACCCGGTCAGTGACCAGTAATATGGTCTGGGGCTCAAGTGGTTAAAAATTAAGAAAACACTGAAGTTTGCCCAATTTATGGCCACAATATGAAAAATGATGTTACACCGAGTAAATAGATACCCAACATGTCACGCTTTAATATTGCACACACTCATGGAATGGCGCCAAACTTCAGTACTTGAAAATCTCCATAGGCAACACTTTTTTTTATTTTGCAGGTTACCAGTTTCGAGTTACAGAGGATGTCTAGTGCTAAAAGTATTGCCCTCGCTCTAACGCACACTATGATACCTCACATGTGGGATTTTAACGGTGTTTACATATGTGGGCGGGACTTACACATTTAAGGCCCACCCACATATGTAAACACCGTTCAAACCACACATGTGAGGTATCATAGCATGCGTAAGAGTGACAGCCATACTTTTAGCCCTAGACCTCCTCTGTAAATCTAAACTGGTAACTTGAAACAAAAAATTGTGCGTGTTCACTTCTGACTGCGAGCTACTAGGGACAGGGGTGTTTTAATTATTATTATTTATGTTTGTTACGTAACAATTAAATAAGACCTCCCCTTCAGGTTGGGAAGCATCAGTTCATCAGTTCAGGGAAAAAAAAAAAAAAAAAAAGCTCTCATGCTTTCATCCGCCATTGCAGCTTTGATTCTCTTAATGCATCTCGAGTGAACTGGGCATGCTCAGACACTTAGAAAAATTAAGCTGGGTTTTGGTGCCACAAAATTACTTGCATGTTTCTGAGCATGCTCAGAAAGCTTGTTTTTTGGCTTAGTAATTTAAGGACATCCTTAACAGGTGTAAGCAGTTACAAGTGCACACAAACTAGAGGCTGACATTTCTTCATGTGTTTCCAATTGGTTCATTAGCACACATGTTATAAAAAGCGTGGATAGAGCACATGTCAGCTGCCCTGAGAGGGGGCAGACTTGCTGGCAGGCAGGCAGGCAGGCAGGCAGGCAGGCAGGCAGGCAGGCATGGCGGGGCGGGGCGGGGCGAAACAGAGATGTTTTTGAGCAAGTTATTTTTTTTTTGGGGGGGGGCAATTGTTTGATTTAATGATGTTCACTTTGATATTTTGGTCTGCTGCATAATTTAGCAAAATGTTTCTCAAGACGTTAATGACTAATGTTTTAATCCTGTGGGTCTATCCTGTTATTTCAAATCCATATTCTAATTACTGTCTGAAATAAATATAGGTCTATTTTAGTTTTTTTATGTTTTTTTTTGTTTGCGTGTTTATTTTTAATTGTTTGTTTTGCTTTCCTTGTTTTGTGAACCAATAAAATTACTTTCAAATTTTGAAGTTTGTTTTGTGATATTTTTTCATGCTATGGATTTTAACAGCTGCAGCTGAAATAGTTTGGGCCTAAACCATCAAGTGTGATTTGTCTCTAAACGTCTTTGCTGGTGTGTATGCATGAAATGTTTAATGCCATGTTTAGTCACCAGAAAAGGAAAGACAAAGCGGTAAGTATTGTTTCCTAGAATTGATGACCAATTTTTAAAGCACATGTGCAAGATAAAGGAAAACCTACAAACAAGGCCTGTTGGAGGGGGGGGGGGTGTATTGGTGGGCAGGCTTGAAATGCTGATTTTCAGCACTGTGCTTGAATCTAGCACAGGACAATCCTATTCTAATTGTGGGTGTTTGAGGGAAGCCAAGTGAGTGTTAGAACCCCTGCCTGTGTTTTTAGGTTGGGCTTTGTGTCCCTTTTCTTAAAATTGGCTTCACTTCCTGTCACACAGCTGAACAGGAAGTGAGCTTAAAACCCTACCAATGGTCTTTTCTTTCAGGACACAGGTCAATCTAACAATGTCCCCATTAAGTAAATTGCACTGCTGTGTACACCCCAATGGATTAGTTACTTTGGGGTTTAGTAAAGGCAAAGCCGCTCTGCAGTAGAAGCGTAGTCAATGAAAATCAGAAGGGAAGCACTGATGGTTTTAACATCCAATCCTGCCAAGTTTTTGTTCCTTCCTTGCTTGTCCACTTGTAGTGCTAAGTGGGTTTTCCTTTAGTAAATGGACCCCAAAGTCCAAGATCCCTACTAATTTGGGGTGTACACAGCAAAATGCAATTTCCATAATGGGAAACTATTTAGATTGATCTGTGTGTCCCCAACAAGACATTAATCAGGTTTTACCCTCACTTCCTGTTTGGCTATGTGGCAGGAAGTGACTGAATTAAGTAGAAAGTGACAACATTTGTGAGGTGTCTTTACCCTATCAAGGGTGCAGGCATCCCCAAAACAAACAAGAAAATTGTTTATTTAACATTGGGTGGTGTTTGTGGGGGTCCCTAACACACATTCGTACACATTAGCAACACTGGATCCTGGCCTATTGGCATGGTTATATTTTCTTAGGCCTCTAAATAAAATTATCTGAAATTTGGGGTTAAACTGGAACTATAATCAACAATTCTTTTTTTTTGTTTTCTTTCATTTTGGATAGAATTGGGGGGGGGGAGGGTTATAAGCCCTGTCAGTTGATTTTGTATTATCCCTGTCCGTTTGGGGAGATTGGCCTTCACTTCCTGCCCCATAGCCAAACAGAAAGTGATAGAAAAACTAGGCAAATTAAGGGACTCCTGTGCCCCCCCCCCACAGAACTTGTGCGTGTCCCCTGAAAATTCCAGGGCGGGTCATAAAAAAACAGGGTGTGGTCTTGACAGGAAGGTTGGGTCATTTTTCTATTAGGGTAAGGTGACCAGATTTTTAAAATTAAATCCGGGGACATATTTTTTGTTTACTAGTAATGGCAACAATCAGCGACTCTCTGCCCATTGCCGCCCGCCTCACAGCCTCTCAGGTCTAACTCTTCGTGCCCCGGCTACTACTGGGTGGGGAGCGGAGGAAGATCACTCCCCCAGGGAAGGCAAAGAGATAAGCAGGTGGCTGGCCAAGATTTGTGCCAAGGCAGAAGAACATGTGAGCGAAGCTAAATGGGCATGCGCCCGAAACTGAAGAAATATTCCCTCCACTCCGACCAGCACATGATCATCAGAAAGGGGCACAGATAATGGGAAAAATACAACCCCCCTATGCTAGTAAGCACGGCGGAGCGGGGAGGTGTAATTCTAATTTTTTTATTTTAATTCTGCACTGACTGTCTTTGAAATTGCCCCTGCCCCCTATTAAATCCAATCTGGGGACAAAACCAGGGACAGACTTGGTCCAGGGACAGTGTCCTTAATCAGGGGACTGTCCCCTGAAACTGGGGATGTCTGGTCACCCTATATTAGGGGGTGCAGAAATTTGGTCAGGCCTAGGGCAGCACAAAAGCTAAATATCCTCCTGCATATTAGGGCTAATTTAGACAGGATCCGATTTACAGCATGTTTTTAGATTGTGGGAGGAAGCCCATGCAGGCACAGGGAGAACATGCAAACTCCAGGCAGATGGTGTCACGGGCGGGATTCGAACCAGCGACCCTTTTGCTGCTAGGTGAACGTGCTATACACTACACCACTGTGCTGAACAAACATGATCGCAGCTAAAAGCATGAGATGTTTTTTTTCTCAAACTCCATTTGGTCTTATTGACCCCGCCTCTCTCCATAAAGAGGACCTGTCACACACTAGTCCTATTACAAGGGATGTTTACATTGCTTGTAATAGGAAGAAAAGTGAAGACTAATACAAAAAAAGGGTAAAAAAAATGCAAAAATAAAAATATGATGTTAAAAAAACAAAAAACAAATAAAAATCTAAATTTAAATGCCCCTGTCCCTAGTAGCTCGCACTCAGAAGCGAACACGCATGCAAGTCCCACCCACATATGTAAACACCGTTCAAACCCCACATGTGAGGTATCATTGCGTGCGTTAGAGCGAGAGCAATAATTTTAGCACTAGACCTCCTCTGAAACTCTAAACTGGTAACCTGAAAAAAAAGTCAAGCATCGCCTATGGAGATTTTTAATTACGAAGTTTAACGCCATTCCATGAGTGAGCGCAATATGAAAGCATGACAAGTTAGGTATCTATTTACTCGGTGTAACATCATCTTTCACATTATCCCTAAAAATTGGGCTAGCTTTACTGCTTTGTTATTTTTTAATTCATGAAACAGGTCTTTTTTTAAGCCCAAAAAGAAAGGTGTTAGAAAATTTTTGCCGCAAATACCGTTTGAAATTTTTAATAAAAAATGCCCGCCACTTTATTCCCTAGGGTTTCTGCTAATAAAATGTATATAATGTTTGGGGGTCCTGAGTAATTTTCAAGGAATAAAATATAATTGTTACATGAAGGAGAGAAGTGCCAGAATAGGCGCGGTATGGAAGTGGTTAAAGTGCAACAATAAAAGTGAAATATTCCTTTAAATTTCGTACCATGGGGGGGTGTAATCAGGGCCGCCATTAGGAATTATGGGTCCCCTTACACAGCTTCAGGCATGGGCCCCCTGGAGCAGAGAACTGGGGGGGGGGGGTGGTGCCGCGATTTGATAAGCGGGGGGGCTGCCGCGATTTGATAAGCGGGGGGTTCCTTTACAAAAAAAGAAATAAAGAAAAATATATATTAAAAAAAGGGTGGTACCCCCGGGAACCTCTGGGCCTTTAATAAAAATAAACCTCTGGGCCCTTTAATGAAAAGGAAATACATATATATATATATATATATATATAAAAAAATATAAAAAAAAACAAGGGGGTTCCCTGGGGACCTCTGAGCCTTTTTACTAAAAATATATCTATATAAAAAAAAATAAAGAAAATATAAAAAGTTTAAAACATTTTTATAAGCAAAAAGGTTGTCATCGGGGGCCCTCAGGGCCCTTTAATAATAATAATATTATATATATATATATGTAAAAAAATAAAAATAAAAATTATAAAAATATATAATTTTTTGTAATTTTTTAAAAAAAAGAGGGGGTTGTCATCTGGAGCCCTGGGGATCTCCAGGCCCCTGGGGACCTCCAGACCCCTAAAAAAAAACATTGGCCCTTTAATAAAAAAATCTATCTTTCAAAAAAATTCATGAAAAAATGGGGGGTTGCCACCTGGGGCCCTGGGGGTCTCTGGGCCCCTGGGGACCTCCGGACTGCTAAAAAAATAAATACAAAAAATTGTCCCTTTAATAAAAAATAAAATAAATAAAATATTAAAAAATATATATAAAAAAAGAGGGGGGTTACCATCTGGGGCCCTGGGTGCCTCCAGGCACCTGGGCACCTCCGGACCCCCGGGCCCCTTACAGGTGTACTGCCTGTACCCCCCTGATGGCGGCCCTGGGTGTAATGTCAGCATGTGAAAAGTGACATTCTGAAGGAAAAAAGCAGTTTAAAACAGACTCGTGGCAATAATGAATTGTCAGCTCCCGGCAATTGCAGGAGAATTCATTCATAAAAAACACCAAAAAAAAGCGTGGGGGTCCCCCCAAATTCAACAATCAGACCCTTTATGTCTGGTATGGAACCCCGCCGTCAATTTTGAAAAAAAAAATGACGTGGGGTTCCCCCCAAATATCCATAACCAGACCCTTCAGGTCTGGTGTGGAATTTAAGGGGAACTCCACCCCAAATGTAAAAAAAATGGCGTGGAGTCCCCCCTAAAATCCACACCAGACCCTTATCCTAGCACGTTGACCTGGCCGGCCGCAGAAAAGAGGGGGGGACAGAGCGCCCTCTCCTGAAACGCACCAGGCCACATGCCCTCAACATTGGGAGGGTGCTTTGGGGTGCCCCCCAAAGCACCTTGTCCCCATGTTGATGAGGACAAGGGTCTCTTCCCCACAACCCTTGCCTGGTGGTTGTGGGGGTCTGCGGGCAGGAGGCTTATCGAAATCTGGAAGTCCCCTTTAACAAAGGGGCCCCCCAGATCCCGCCCCCCCCTGTGTGAAATGGTAATGGGGTACATTGTACCTCTACCATTTCACGAGAAAAAAATGTGTCAAGGGTTAAAAAAGACAAGAGCCGGTTTTTGACAAGTCCTTTATTATCTTCTTTCTTCTTCTTTTCTTCTTTCCTTTGGTTTCTTCTTCCTTCTTCCTCTGCTTCTTTCTTGGGTCTTGTAGTCCCGCATCTTGACCGGCGTGTTCTTCCATCTTCTTCTCCTTCTGCTGTCCTTCTCGTCCGCATCTTCTTCTGGTTCTTCTTCGCCAGAGGCGCCTCTTCCAATTGAATTCCCCGCTGTATGCCGGACCACGCCCCCCTCTGACGCCACGGGCAAACTCTAAGGCGGCGTACACACGAGGGGATATGTCCGCTGAAAACGGTCCGATGGACCGTTTCAGCAGACATCTCCGCTCGTGTGTATGGGCTAGCGGACAGATTTCTCCACCCGACAGATTTCAAAGCATGCTTTGAAATCTATCCGGTGGGAATCTGTCCGCCCGACATGTCTGCTGGTTAGTACACTTACCAGCAGACATGTCGGCTCCCACCACCGCCGCGCCGCTGCCGAATGGATTCGGCGCATGCGCGGAAGTGTTTTACTTCCTGGTGCGGTGACGTGGCGGTGACGCGGCGGCGTCAACGTCACCGCCGCGTCACCACTACGTCACCGCGCCGTCCGGCGGCGGGGAATTTGATCCGATGGTGTGTACACGCCATCGGATCAAACTCCCGATCGGACATATCCGATGGAAATGGTCCGCGGACCGTTTTCATCGGATATATCCGATCGTCTGTACGCCGCCTTAGGAAAGTCCCCGTGTGGTGCCTGTGCGTCAGAGGGGGGCGTGGTCACATGTCAGAGGGCGGGGAATTCAATTGGAAGCTTGTGCGCGGCTTCTTCTTTGCCGGAGTCGCCGCTTCCAATTGAATTGCCCGTCATCTGATATGTGACCACGCCCCCCTCTGACGCACATGCATCACACAGGGACTTTCCTAAGAGCTTGCCCGTGGCGTCAGAGGGGGGCGTGGTCCGGCACACAGTGGGGATTTCAATTGAAAGCAGCGCCTCCGGCGAAGAAGAACCAGAAGATGATGCGGACGAGAAGGACAGCGGAAGGAGAAGAAGATGGAAGAACAAGCCGGTCAAGATGCGGGACTACAAGACCCAAGAAAGAAGCAGAGGAAGAAGAAGAAGGAGAAAGAAGAAACCCAAAGGAAAGAAGAAAAGAAGAAGAAAGAAGATAATAAAAGACTTGTCAAAAACCGGCTCTTGTCTTTTTTTAACCCTTGACACTTTTTTTTTCGTGAAATGGTAGAGGTACAATGTACCCCATTACCATTTCACACAGGGGGGCGGGATCTTTGTTAAAGGGGTCTTCCAGATTTCGATAAGCCTCCTGCCCGCAGACCCCCACAACCACCGGGCAAAGGTTGTGGGAAAGAGACCCGTGTCCTCATCAACATGGGGACAAGGTGCTTTGGGGGGCACCCCAAAGCACCCTCCCAATGTTGAGGGCATGTGGCCTGGTGCGGTTCAGGAGAGGGGGGGCCGCGCTCTGTCCCCCCCTCTTTTCTGCGGCTGGCCAGGTCAACGTGCTCGGATAAGGGGTCTGGTGTGGATTTTAGGGGGAACTCCACGCCATTTTTTTGGGGTGGAGTTCCCCTTAAATTCCACACCAGACCTGAAGGGTCTGGTTATGGATATTTGGGGGGACCCCTACATCATTTTTTTTTAAATTGACGGCGAGGTTCCCCTCAATATCCATACAAGACTTAAAGGGTCTGGTTATTAAATTTGGGGGGGCCCCCACGCTTTTTTTTTTTTGGTGTTTTTTATGAATGAATTCTCCTGCAATTGCCGGGAGCCAACAATTCATTATTGCCGCGAGTCAGTTTTAAACGGCTTTTTTTCTTCAAAATGTCATTTCTAACCACGGGAAAAGTGCGCTTTTTCACATGCTGACATTACAGCCCCCCATGGTACGAAATTTAAAGGAATATTACACTTTTATTGTTGAACTTTTAGCATTATTAAAATCACTGCTCCCGAAAAAAACGGCCGTTTTAAAAAATAAAAAAAGCATTGATACATGTCCCCTGGGGCAGGACTGAGGTCCCCAAACACTTTTTAGGACAAAACTTGCAGATTAGCCTTTAAAATTAACACTTAAGATTTCCCCCATAGACTTTAACAGGGAGTTCGGCGGCGTCTTTACTTATCAATTGCATTGCGCTGCTGTGCTACGCCGGTTCATGCGCCTAATTAAGGCTTCATCCAGCACACTAATTAAGGCATGTACCGGCGCAGCGCAGTGCCAATAGTAAATCAGCCCCTATGTCTCTTTCTATCTCTCTCTCTCTAACTGTCTGACTGATCTCTTTAACAAAGCCGGAACACACTACATGAGGCTGCCTTACAGGGTGCCTTTTATAGTGTGGGGCGTGTACTACACCCCCTGAGCCATAATTGGCCAAAGCCACCCTGTCTTTGGCCAATTATTGTTCTTCATTTTTTGCGCGTTGTGATTGGCCAAGCATGCAGGTTCGTGGTGCATGCTTGACCAATCATCAGCGCGCAATGCCGCAGTGAATTATGGGCCATTTCGTTTCACTCGAACTTTGCTGCGAATGATCGTTTTTGTTCTAATTCGTCAAACACGCGAACGGACGATGTTCGAGCCGAACATACGTTTGTTTCGACGCAAAGCTCATTCCTATTGGTGTGTACTGCACTTGGGCCGTATACTTTGCACCTAGATGTACTTGGTGTTACTTCACTTGTGCTGTATAGTTTGCACCTAAACGTACTTGGTTTTACTGCACTTGGGCTGTATAGTTTGCACCTAAACGTACTTGGTGTGTGTTGCACTTGTGCCGTATAGTTTGCACCTAAATGTACTTGTAGTTTACTGCACTTGTGCTGTATAGTTTGCACCAAAACGTACTTGGTGTGTACTGCATTTGTGCCGTAAAGTTTGCATCAAAACGTACTTGTAGTTTACTGCACTTGTGCTGTATAGTTTGCACCTAAACGTACTTGGTGTGTACTGCATTTGTGCCGTATAGTTTTCACCTAAACGTACTTGTAGTTTACTACACTTGTGCCGTATAGTTTGCACCTAAACGTACTTAGTGTGTACTGCACTTTTGCCGTATAGTTTGCACCTAAACGAACTTGTAGTTTACTGCATTTGTGCCGTATAGTTTGCACCTAAACATACTTGGTGTTACTGCACTTGGGCCGTATAGTTTGCACCTAAACGTACTTGGTGTTACTGCACTTGGGCTGTATAGTTTGCACCTAAACGTACCTGGTGCGTGCTGCACCTGTGCCGTATAGTTTGCAGCTAAACGTACTTGTAGTTTACTGCACTTGTGCTGTATAGTTTGCACCTAAACATACTTGGTGTGTACTGCACTTGTGCCGTATAGTTTGCCCCTAAACGTACTTGCAGTTTACTGCACTTGTGCCCTATAGTTTGCACCTAAACGTACTTGGTGTTACTGCACTTGGGCAGTATAGTTTTCACCTAAACGCACTTGGTGTTACTACACTTGGGCTGTATAGGTTGCACCTAAACGTACATGGTGTGTGCTGCACCTGTGCCGTATAGTTTGCAGCTAAACGTATTTGTAGTTTACTGCACTTGTGCTGTATAGTTTGCACCTAAACATACTTGGTGTGTACTGCACTTGTGCCGTATAGTTTGCACCTAAACGTACTTGGTGTTACTTCACTTGGGCCGTATAGTTTGCACCTAAACATACTTGTAGTTTACTGCACTTGTGCTGTATAGTTTGTACCTAAAGGTACTTGTAGTTTACTACACTTGTGACATATAGTTTGCACCTAAATGTACTTGTAGTTTACTGCACTTGTGCTGTATAGTTTGCACCTAAACGTACTTGGTGTGTACTGCACTTGGGCCGTATAGTTTGCACCTAAACGTACTTGGTGTGTACTGCACTTGGGCCGTATAGTTTGCACTTAAACGTACTTGGTGCATCCTCTTCAGCACGTGGCCGTTGCACATGCTCGTCCTTCTTTTTGGGAGCTGGCCGTGTTGAGCCTCAACATGCAGACAAATTAGTAGAGTGGATGACCAAACCTTCCTCATTCTCCTCATCCTCTCTCACCCATGCTGAGCTTATACTTTGTCTGGCAAAGCAGCTGCCAAGGCGTCCTCTTCCTTCTGCTTAATGGCATCACACAATCCTTCCCTAGTCGCACCATGTCCTTCTGAGGAGTCCCCCGAACTGTGTCAACACAGTGTTGGGTACATGCTGCATGAAGATGTGCAGCGTTTTGAAGGCTCCGATGATGGAACACAGATAGAGGAAGGCAGTAATGTGAGTCCAGAGAAAGGGAGTGCCCGAGAGGGACAGCAATCTGGCAGTCATATTCCCCCAGCTGCAGCATACTGCCAGGTTTTCGACAGTGACGAGGAGGGAGGGGAGGATGAGGTCACTGACTCTACGTGGGTGCCTGATAGGAGAGAGGAAGAGGAAGAGGAGGAGGAGGAGGAAGAGGCACAGGCACATCTCCAAAGAGTCAGGATGCCCTCCAGGGGCCAGCTTAAGGGCAGCACACCAACTGCATTACATCGCAGAGCTACGCCTGTGCAGGGTGCTGCTGTGTCTCAAAGTTACTGCAAAAGTTCTTTGGAATGGGCCTTTTTTGAGAAATGTGCATCAGATCGCACCGTTGCTATTTGCAACATATGTCTCAAGCGTATCTCACGTCGCCAAAACATCACCCGCTTGGGCACCACATGCTTGACCAGACATATGTAGACCTGCCATGCAGTTAGTTGACAAGCATACCTGAAAGACCCACACCAAAGAACAAAGCGGATCTCCCCTGGCACCTCATCAGCTGGGATCTTCAACCCCACTAGACCCTCAGTCCTCTTTGAAGCCTCCACTGATAGGACTGAAGGTGTAGAATTAGGTGTGTCACAACCTAGTAGTAAATGCAGGCAATTTTCCTTGCCCCAGCTGCCGCAGTGCCGAAAGAAGTCCTCTCCCAGCCATCCACATGCCCAGCGGTTGAATGCTAGCTTAGTGAAATTGCTAGCACTTCAACTGCTGCCTTTTCAGTTGGTAGATTCTGTCTCCTTCCGTGAGTTTGTGGAATGTGTGGTACCTCAGTGGCAAGTACCCAAATGCCACTTTTTCTCACGGAAGGCGATTCCGGCTCTCTACTGGCATGTGGAAGGCAATGTCCATGCCTCTCTGGACAGGGCGGTCAGTGGTAAGGTGCATATTACCGCTGACTCATGGTCCAGCAGGCATGGACAGTGATGTTACCTCTTTCACGGCGCATTGTATGACTCTGCTGGCAGCTGGGAAGAACGCAGGGCAAGGTACAGTAGTGTTGGAGGTTGTTCCGCCACCACGCCTCCAAAACACTCCTACTTTTTGTGACACACCTCTCTCCTCCACCCCCTCCTCTTCTTCTTCCTCTGTGGCCTCTTCCTGTGCTGATGTTTCCTCTGAACTAGCCGTGCTCCGTAGGCGTACCAGGGGCTACGCAGGAATGCAGGCAAAGAGATGCCATGCGGTGCAGGGCCGATCCTAGGGACACAGGCGTCTGGGTGCAGAAATATTTCTGGCGCCCCCACATGGGCGTGGTTATCTTACTAACTCCTCCCCTTTACACATGTTTCTATGGCAACAACTTCACCCCGCAACTTCATCCCCACCAATCTGCTTTTACAATAACTTAGTCAACGGCTTTGACAAGTCAAAAAAAAATAATTATTTATTGACAATTCTGTGTCAAGTGCATGTAAATAAAATAGTGCAAATAGTACAAATAGTGTACTTGGACTATAAATATGAACTGAACAATATAACATTTTTGAACAGAAAATGAGGTAGCAGAAAATAACTACAGATGCAAAATATGCAAGATAGATTGATTCTGTACTTTTTACATTTTCAATAAATACAATCACTAAAGTGCAAATAACAGATTCATGCATACAATCACCAAACAGTGCAAATATCAATTAAATAAAGTTAAATAAAGTTAAAGTGGCTTGCTTCCCATCCTCCTTCTTAGCAACCAGCTATATACAGTGGGCCAGATTCACAGAGCCATTACGCGGGCGTTACAGGAGATGCGCGGCGTAAGTCTAAATTTGCCAATGCATATCGATGCGCCGCATCCCCAAAACGAGATACGCATGAAATCTACTTTTTTTTGGACCGGCGGAATTTCGATACACCAGCGTATCCGTCCGCGCAAAACTGCGCTAGACACACCATTGATTTGCTATTCAAATATGCAAATGAGGGAGTTACGGGGATCCACAAAAGAACGTTGGTGCAGCGCAGGCTACGTGCTGTGCGCAACAGCTGCACGTCCTGTCTAAAATTAGACCATATAAAAGGTGGAATAAAATTAAACAATCCGTCTACATGTCAGCTAAAGCAACACTGTTAGTGAGGAGCTGAGCAGTCAGACTTGCTGGACAACAATCTGTATGCCAACATGCCAGGGGCATCCTTGCTCATAGCTATACTAATGACTTTAGATGAGCAAAGAAGGAGGAGGGCACGGAGGAGGGCACGGAGGAGGGCACGAGAGAGGATATACCGCACACACATAGACCTCTTTGGCATGAGTGATTCTGAGGTATATCGCATCTTCAGATTCACCCCTCATGCCATCCTGGAATTAACCACAACCTTGCAAGATGACATCACCAGCCCAACACACAGCTCACATGCAGTGCAGCCACTGGTCAAGGTCCTGGCAACACTCCATTTCCTTGCCAGTGGCTCTTTTCAAAGAACAAGTGGAGTGGTGGTTGGGATGTCACAATCCTCCATGAGCAGATGTGTGCACCAGGTTGTCCCCGCAATCCTCAGACGCATGGCCAACCAAATCATCAAACCAACCACTGAGAACCTGCGGCTGAAGGCAATGACAGATTTCTACAGAATTGCCAGATACCCACGCACCGTGGGGGCCATTGATTGCACACATGTGGCACTCCAGCCCCCCCATGAGACAGAGCACATATACCGCAATCGGAAGCATTGGCATTCCATCAACGTACAGGTTATAGTCGATGCCCAAGGCCTCATATGGCACGTCCGTGCCAAACACCCTGGATCCAGCCATGACAGCTACATATACAATCAGAGCCCCATCCCAATGGAATTTGAACAGAAAGTATATGGGGACACCTGGCTGGTTGGTGAGTGACATGGGTGGCAGGCATGACTGTCCCCCCCATTATGCACACATCACAAGGGGCACATGCATGACTAACATCCTCCTGTCTTTTCCCTTACAGGTGACTCTGCATATGCACTGGGACCCCATCTCATGACTCCTATCCGGAACCCCCAAACCCCAGGAGAGGAAAGATACAATGAAGCCCACGCCCAAACACGTGCAGTGGTGGAGGGCACCTTTGGCCTCCTGAAGTCACGTTTCCGATGCCTGGATAAGTCTGGGGGGACCCTGTTGTATTCCCCAAACTTTGTGTGCCAGATCATCGGTGCATGTTGCCTGCTGCACAACTTCGCAGTAAGAAAGGGCCTGCAGATTGACATACATGATGACCTGACCCCTAAACCAGACAATCCCCCCCTAACCGAGGCTACCCCGTCTTCTGAGGAAGGAGCAGCCAGGAGACAGCTCACATTAGGCATCTTTGCACGTTAAACACACACATTAATCATGGCACAATGAGAATGCATGCATGCACACGACTGTGGTCCCTAGCACACACACCCCACGTCCTCATCAAATTGGATTAGCACAAGCCCACCATGCAGGACTTGTGAGCAGCAACGCCACACCACGGCTCCAATTATGTCACTGTACATTCACAAGGACCTGGGGATCACTTCTCCCTGGTCCTGGGGAACCCTTCTCCACCACAAATGAGGGTAAAACCCCTTTTCCGGTAGGAATGTCACCCCCACATTCCAACATCATTCACAACACAAAAAAAATGTCCAGCAAAAAAAAAAATTCCAGCAAAAAAAAAAGAAAAATATAAAACAAAAAAAGTCCAGAAAAAAAAGGGGGAAACCAAATTAATGCCGCTGACGTGACCCACGCCTGGGACACCCACGGCCACGGCCCCGGTTTCTCAGGGGAGACTCATGGGGGGGGTGACCTGGGGAAGGAGGAGCAGCCCCTGGTCTCTGCCCACCTGGCGGCCTGCCCTCCAAGGCCACGGCAATTCTGGTCAGGCCAGCACTTAGTGTTGCTGTATTGACCTGGATAGCCTGGGTGAGGGCCCTCACATCCTACCCAACGTCTGCTGTAGTAGTCTACAGTTCGTTTAGGCAGTTTGTAAGAGCCAGGGAGTGGCAGTCCAGGTCCCCAAGCGTATCCTTTATGGAGGACAGGCTCTCCTCCATCCGCACCAAAGTCTGGCTGACCTGTCCCAGATGGTGGGTCTGAAGGGCCTGGTCCCTTCTGAGATTGGCGGGCAGAACCTCGGCCACCCCCTGGTCTTCTGGGACGACTTCCTGCCTCCAGCTGATGCTTGTGGCCGGGGAGAAGGGGAGGCCCTTGGGAGGGGAGCCCTGTTGGGGGAGGAGTAGAAGGGGCTACCCCTTATGAAGGGCTGGCTGCTGCCAGCCAGAGGGGAAGACTCCTCCAAAAACAACAATCCACTGGCCGACATGACATCCTCCTCAAACTCCTCCTCCTCCAACTCCTCCGAGGACTCCGGCCTTGTCTGGGGGTCCTCATCAGGCTGGTGTCCTGGGGATGGTGCGGTCAGGCCAGATGGCCCAGCACCCTCCTGCACATCTGTGGATGACACAAAACATTCACAGGTTGGAGGATCCACACACTTGCCACATATTCCCTCCCCCCCACACATGCTACACACCAGATAGGACAAAAAAAAACCTTACCTGTCATCACGGGCTCCTGACTGGAGTCATAGCCAGGCAGGCCCTCCACTTGTTGTCTATTAAAGGTATGGGCCACCGCACGCTTCTCCGCTGTCAGACTAACAGGGCATGGTGGGCCCCCTCCAGTGCCCCTGGCATGGGCTGCCATTTTGGCCAGCTTCTTTCGGACCAGATGCCAGAGATCATTGATCTTCTTTACGATCCCCTCGCGTGTCCGGGTCTCCCCCCAATGCATTTACCTGGTCGGTAATGTTCTGCAAAATCTCCTTCTTCCTGGCCGGGGTGGTGTTGGCACTCTCCAGGCTGTGAAGGAAACAGCCATATTGGGTAAGGGCCCGGGCAATAATTTGTTTCTCCCCCAAAGAAAAATTGCTCTTGCGCTTCCTCTCAGTCATACTCATACAACAACTCTCTCCCAAACAATCACCAAAAATCACACACAAAAACAAGCAGGAAAAATCTAGCAACAAAACAAACAAACAAAATCTATCAACCAAAAAGTCTCACAACCAGTCACCTAAATACACTATCAAATATATTCTACAAAACACTAGATCAAACAGTCAACAAATATCACAAAGACAAGTCACAACGCAACAAACGCGAACACACAACAGAACAAAAGCACCTTGCTGTATAGAAAGGGATACAAAGGGATGTACTTTTGCAAAGGAAGGGCGTTTGTGTCGGTCTATTTATGCTGTCTGCGTAGTTCACTAAGTTGCCCGGGTCTACTTCCAATTTCACTGATTCTCTACATTGCGCCGGTCTAACGTAAAGGAGGTGCGCTACGCCGGTCAAAATATGTGCCAATGTACCTGAATCTGGCCCAGTGTGTTTAAAGAGGAAAAAAAAAACACAAAATGCATAAAAACTGCATGCAAAAAGGAGGGCTTAAAAACACAAAAAGCTCTGCAAAACATGCCTGAAAAATGCATCAAACACAGCAGCCTAGATGTAAATCTAGCCTAAAGCCCCATACACACGGCCGAGGTTCTCGGCTGAAACCAGCGAGAACCTCGCTGGGAGCCGCATTCTGCCGAGAACCTCGGCCGTGTGTACGCTCTCGGCGAGCCCCGCCCGTCAGGAAAACCGTCGAGCAAATAGAGAGCAGGTTCTCTATTTGCTCGACAGCCCGTCGGGATGAATGGCTGGTTGCCTTTCCCGACGGGCGGGTCGCTGAATCTGACGGCCGGCAGAGAACCTCGACGGGCGAAACGATGTGTTCCGCCCGTCGAGTTTCTCTGCCGTATGTACGCGGCATTAGAGTACTCTGATTAACCCCAAATAAAGTTCACTTGTTCTATTAGGTCATGCTCCCCAGAGAACTTTTAAAGCATCAGATGGATCTCATTGTTAGAAGGTATCAGTCAGGAGAAGGGTATAAAAGAATTTCCAATTCATTTGATACACCATGGAACAAAGTGAAGACAGTCATCATCAAGTGGAGAAAATATGTCACAACAGTGACATCACCAAGAACTGGACGTCCCTCCAAAATTGATGAAAAGATGAAAAGAAAACTGGTCAGGGAGGCTGCCAAGAGGCATACAGCAACATTAAAGGAGCTGCAGGAATATCTGGCAAGTGCTGGCTGTAAGGTGGTACATGTGACGACAATCTCCCGTACTCTTTATATGCCTGGGCTATGGGGTAGAGTGGCACACCTTTTCTTAAGAAAAACATCCAAGCCTAGCTAAATATTGAAAAAACACATTTGCAGTCTCCAAAAAAATGTTGGTACATTATCTTCTAGTAGTGAGACACTAGGAAATGATGCATGCAGTGTGTACACTTTGATTATTTTATCAAACAAAACAAACTCTTCGAGCCTTGGCAACAGCAACATTTCTAATCACATCATCTATATCCAAGTCTTCGCAGAAGGATTTTTCGATGGATATAATGGATAAGTTGGTAAGTCTTGCCTGGGACATCGTGGAACGGAGATAATTTTTTATCAGCTTTAGTTTGGAAAATTAACGTTCCCCAGCAGCTACACTTACAAGAAGTGTCATCAATATTCTCAGTGAAACAGAAAGGTTTGGGAATGTGTTGGTCAAGTTATTCTCCACTAGATACTGCAAGATGTTGGTGACTGTCATCTCCTGGGTTAGAAAAGGTCGAATGGTGTCCAGTTAATCATAAAGATCTATTCCATTAATGTCAGAGTGGGATAACAGGCAGTCAGTTAATTTGTTTTGCAGATCCATGGAACACTTCAATATATCTTTTTTGTCCATCACAAGTTTTGGGATTTCATATAAAAATGAAAATGTGTCACAGTGGCTCTGAAGTAATGTGAATCTTTCATTTATGGACTGGATAGATGTGTCCAAAATGGCAAAGAAATAATTCACTTTAAAATATTGTGTAGGGTCTGCAAGAGACTCATCTTCATGTTCATAGTCAAAAATCTTCCTTTTCAGTCGAGGTCTAATTGTAAATGCATAAGGAAATTTTGCTTCACAATCAAGTGTTTCAGCTATTCCTTTGGTGTCAGCTAGCGCATTCTCAAAGCCTTCATCAGACCTGTATTCCACCAAGTGCTTGATCAACTTTTCTAGTTCCTGTACACAGCCTGATAGGTTTGATGTAGTTTGCTGCAGAATTTTTCTGAGTACATTCACTTTTGATAATAATTCGTACCAAATGACAATGGAACAGATGAATTTGAATGATTTTATTTTCGTTGCCAAGGACTGAGCTTGATGTTTAGTATTAATGTCCCTGTTGTCATCATCTGAGATGTCATACAGTGCATCAAATACCTCAGGTAGGAAATATTGCAATGGTTTAATTGATGCAACTCTGCTTTCCCATCTGGTATTGGAGAGTGGTTTTAAAGTTAGATTTGTAACGTGCTCCTTGAGTACTTGCCACTGTTGGGTGGATGAGACAAAGAACACATAAAGTTCTTGAATGATGCCAAAGAAATCTATTGTCAGGAATGAAATCTTTGCAGCGTCATTCACCACCAAGTTGAGAGTATGTGCACTGCATGGCACAAAATAGGCTCTTGGATTAATATTGAGTATTCTTTGCTGCAAACCGTTATGTTTTCCTTTCATGTTTGCGCCATTGTCATAGCCTTGGCCACGCATATTCTCAATTGCAATGTCATTGTTCTTTAGGTAGGCCAGTAAAAAGGATGTCAGTCCTTTTTAGATGTTGTATTGTTTACTGGACAAAAATCAAGGAAATGTTCTCGAACTTCAATTTTTTTTGCACTTTGATCAAGAACAACAAATCGGTCAACAATACTAATCTGCTCAGTGTGACTCATATCAGGAGTACAATCCAGGATAATGGAGAAATATTTGGACTCATTTAGGCTTTGTATAATTTTTTATCTTATTTTTGTGCCAACTATGGCAATTATCTCATTCTGAATCTTGTAACCGAGATAATGTGGCATTTGTAAATTCTGTGAAATGGAGCACTGAATTCTCTGAATGTGTTCAGATATGATGGGATCAAATTTCCCTATCATTTTAACCAATTTCAGGAAGTTACCATTGTTTTGAAACAAACGGGCATCACAGCCACGAAGCGCCAGATTTTGTCCTGCTAAATACTGGGTAATGTAGATCATTCGCTGTATGACAGAATACCAGCGTTTCTCTTCTTGTTTAATGATCTTTTGATTGATATGATCAATGGTTGTTCCCTTTTCCAGAGCTGATGAAAGATCCATCCATTTCTTATAATTTGTGATATGGATTGGGTTTTTTTTCATGTCGGCTTAAATGTCTTGTCAGATGCTGCCAATCATTAAAGCCTTGTTTTGAGGCCAAAGCCATATTGTCACTGTTGAATATCCGGCAAGCAAAGAACTGGACTGAATTATTAGCTGTAGAATAGATCAACCAATTTCTTAGCATCTTCTCTCCATTATCCAGTACTCTTTGGTAGTAAGAGATAGAAAAGCTCCTGTTGGTATCATCTTTTGGAAAAGTAAAAGCCTTTTCTTGAACAGTGATCAGCCACAACATTAAAACCACTGACAGGTGAAGTGAATAGCATTGATCATATTATTACACCTGTCAAGGGGGGGATATATTAGGCAACTACAATGGGGTCTAATGGATCCTGGAGGGGGGCTCTCTAACAGACCAATAGAGAGTCTCTGATAGAAAACACCTTGAAAATTCTGAGGCCACATTGTAAAGGGTGTTAAATTAAATTATTTGGCCTCAATACCAAACAATATGTCTGGCAGAAATCCAATAGAGCTCACTATCCAAATAACACCATTTCTTTAGTAAACCATGGTATGAGGATGTTTGGAAAATCTGCTGCCCGCTGCCAGAAGGTTGTTAATGGGAAGAAATTTTACCTTACAACATGACAATGACACAAAGCACACAGGAAAAATGAGCACATAGTGGTTGAAGGAGAAAAAGGTGAGTGCCCTTGCATGGCCTAGTCAGAGCTAAGACTTAAACATCATTGAAAATCTGTGGAATGATGTTACGACGCACGGGAGCGGAGAACGGCTCAAAATTCAAAAACGTAAACAAACACAGTACTGTATGTACACTGTAATCTTATAGATTACAGTATTGTATATAAAAAATAACCCCCCCCCCCTTGTCCCTAGTGGTCTGCCCAGTGCCCTACATGTTCTTTTGTATAATAAAAAGGGTTCTTTCTGCCTGCAAACTGTAGATTGTCCATAGCCCCCAAAAGTGTCCCTTTATGTCAAAAATGGTTTTAGATCAGCTAGAAAACAGCAATAATAAATTAAAATCACTTAAAGAATTAAAGAATTGAGCGATAGCGATTTGTGGGGAAATTCGTCATAAAAAAAATAAAAGTAATGACAGCGACAATTCTGCAACTGAGCACATTTCAGTGATTTTGAGTTAATTACATTATTGAATAACTTTTATTATAATTATATATTATTATTTGTTATAATTATTTATTATATTATAATTTATAATTTTGTTTGTTTGTTTAAAAAAATCATACCCGGGATGCCTACTAGACTCTTGTTTGGACAGATTTAAGTGAGTTATTCCTAAGAATTACAGGCCTACAGTATAAAACACCAAATTTCCTTGCAAATAATGGTATCGCTTTCAGCACCTAAAATCAGCACCTAAAATCAGAAAGAATCATACCGCCAGGGAGGTTAATGTTGATAAATGTAAAGTTATGCACTTGGGTCTAAGACTATGCACCATACATACTAGGAAGAGATCAGCTGGGGGATCAATGATGGTGAAGGATCTGGTATATCATAAGCTCAATAATAGCATGCAATGCAGGGTGGATTAGATTTAAATCACTAGCAAAAAAGGCTTGATTTAAATCATCTTGATCTGGGGGTGTCATTAACGTTGTATTGACACCCGCATCGTTTTGCAGAGGGCAATAGAAATCTTAAATAGAAAACTATCTTTAGATCGTTTTTTACTCCAATAGAATTTTATTAAAATAAATTTGATAAAAGTAAATAAAAAATAAATCGATAAAAAAAAAAAAAGATTTTTCTTTTATTCATTTATTGATTTATATCCACCCTAATGCAATGCCAAGCTGCGGTTTACAAATTGAGCAAAAGCAAAAACAGGTGAGTGAATGGTCTCACAGCCGCTACGTGCCCCCGTTTTATTAATACTGACGGCCACACTGTCCATAGAAAATTATATATACGCGGTACTCAGTGTTGCCAACCCCTAAACATTTTTGTAAACCTAGAAAATGCACTGACAAGCTGTAATTTTTACTTACAACATGAAATTTCACAGAAACAAATTTAAAAGGATTGACATTAAACAATATGTAAACTGTTTACAGTAAACATTAGCAATACCTATACAGTATTAAATTATCTGTCTGGCTTTACAATTAAAAAGTCAGCTTGATAAAAAGTGGAGTGTGACTAAAATTATGAAAAACCTAGGAAAAATAGGTGGGGAAAGAAAACACATGCAAAGATTCATATAGCACAATGTGGAAACACATTATTATGGTCTAAACCTGGGCCTAGTTGCTTTATGCACTGCACTCCTATTCCACGGTCCATTAACCAACACAATTCTCCTAATTACTGTACCACAACTGACTCACAGATATGCCTAGGGCTATAGGATCCTTTTTTTAAATAAATTACATTTTCAATAACATTTGCACAAACAATTAAATCACTTTGTCTGAGCCTACCTTACAGAAGAACTTTGTTAAATAAGTAACTGTTGAGAGAATGAACACTTTGGTTAGGACTATGCAACATACAACATGGAGTATGGGAATGAGAGGGGGAGAGAGAGTTTTATGTAAGACGTGATCTGACACTACTGGGTCTGGGGAGTGCATGTGCATTTTTATTGGCACAGCACAGTAGCTGCGTTTTTAATGGGCACAGTGGCTGCGTTTTTATTTATTTATTTATTATTTTTTTATCATTCAAGTTTAAGTTTATTTTCAAAAAAATGAAGAACATAAAGTGTAGTAAACGTAGTACAGTGAAAACATCAGGAGACATCGTGTTGACAATTGTAATAGTGAACAATATATTACGTTTCCTAGTAACTTTTAAATGTTAAAATAAGTGTAGACAATTGGGAAGAGTGGGAATTAGTAAAGATAGCAAAACATTTTAGAGAAAAAAAAAATCCCTATTAAGCAAGCAATTTATAAGCCTTCTATTATAAGCTGAGATATAAGCTGAGATTGCGAAAATTTAAATAAAAAATAAAAATAATAAAACAATTGTACCGATCTGGAAAGAGGATGGATCTCTAGGGCACCTCCCTCCACCCCGACACCCCTAACGGGATCATTCTGTGTCGAGGAGGAAGGACAGCCCCTTCCACCCAACCTCCCCTCAATGAGAAGAAAAAAAAATGGATCTAAATGTTATCTAAAGATGCGTGTATTAATCAACTCTCAACTTATAAACCTATGAGAAGACAGGGAACTCTAAAGATATATTTAGTTAAATTATATCCACCTTACATGAAACAAAAGGAGAAAGTAGTATGAGGTCTATACCTCCTGTGCAGCGAAAAAAGGGAAAAAGAGGAGAATAGAGAGGAGAGGAGAAGAGAAAGAGAAAGAGAAAGGGAAAATAAGAAGAAGGGAAGGGGAGAGGGCCCACCTGCCAAAAGATTACATCAGTCTGAGGCAAGAGCCACAACTAAACTCTCAAGTTGTATGGGATTCCCATATAGTTCAACCAAGGTTCCCAAATTTCAGTGAATTGAGTAAAGGTATCTAACATGGAATTAATTCTTTTTCTTGTTCCATAATCCACGTGACCTTTCTTTTCATATGTAAAATGGAAACTGATGGTTTCTTCCAAGCAGCTGCTATAGTGATTCTAGCGCCTGTCAAAATAAATAGGATCAGCTGTCTGGTGACCTTAGAGCTCTGTGGTATTAGTCCATTTAATAAAGCAATTGCTGGAGACTGATGAAGGTTGCAACTAGTAACTCTCCTGATAATATGAAATACCTTATTCCAGAAACCCTGTATCCTAGGGCATTCCCACCAAGTGTGAATCATGGAACCTATTCCTTGACAACCTCTAAAACATAAGGGTGATGCTGACGGATACATGGAGGCCAACTTAAATGGAACTAGGTACCATCTAGTGAAATTTTTAATATTAGCTTCAATGAGAGATGTACTCATAAAGCCCTTGAGAGATCTAGTATAGTTGTTTTGCCAATCCTTTAGGTCCCAATCACTTTGAAGCTCTCTTTCCCAGGCTAGCATATGTGGTAATTTTATGTTATTTGATGCAAGAGATTTATAGATGACCGAGATATTACCCTTCCTAAACGGAGCTTGATCGCATTTATATTCATATGGGGTTGGAAGGCCAGAGATTAATTTTTCATTCCACATTTTCTGTGCGAAGGTGTGTATTTGGTGTAATCTGAGCCTTTCCGATGGGGGAGGGCCACAACTAAACTCTCAAGTTGTATGGGATTCCCATATAGTTCAACCAAGGTTCCCAAATTTCAGTGAATTGAGTAAAGGTATCTAACATGGAATTAATTCTTTTTTCTTGTTCCATAATCCACGTGACCTTTCTTTTCATATATAAAATGGAAACTGATGGTTTCTTCCAAGCAGCTGCTATAGTGCTTCTAGCACCTGTCAAAATAAATAGGATCAGCTGTCTGGTGACCTTAGAGCTCTGTGGTATTAGTCCATTTAATAAAGCAATTGCTGGAGACTGAGATAAGTTATAAGTTGAGAGTTGATTAATACACGCATCTTTAGATAACATTTAGATCCATTTTTTTTTTCTTCTCATTGAGGGGAGGTTGGGTGGAAGGGGCTGTCCTTCCTCCTCGACACAGAATGATCCCGTTAGGGGTGTCGGGGTGGAGGGAGGTGCCCTAGAGATCCATCCTCTTTCCATCCTCTCAGATAGAGGGCCTGTATGTGTAAATAAACGTCCAATACGGTACACCCCCTTATCATGCCACCATTTGAAGGGATCTACCTCAGTGTTAGAGTGAAAGGATGGATCAAGAAAGATACTTGACAAAGGTTTACCTTTACAAACCAAGCAAGGATTGTTTCTAAGTGAATCCCATAAGGCCAAAGCTTGTGATAGAGTGGGAGATAATATAGGAGGTCTAATTTTGGGAGTGCGCCAAATGAGTTCTTCTATTGTAGACAATGGGGAAGCCTGTTCTTCTATCTCTATCCAATCCGAGCGCTAGTTTCTGAGGTAAACCTCCGATAATTGTGCTAGCCTTGCAGATTGATAATACCATATCAAATTTGGAACTCCTAGGCCTCCCTGAATGGGTAAATTAAAGAGACTGCGAGAAGAAAGGCGAGGGCCCTGTTTGTTCCAAATGAATTTGGTAATTTTACCTTGAAAAGATTTCAGATGGCTTTTTATTATTGGTATCGGAAGAGATCTAAAAGATATAGGATTTTAGGAAGAAGAGCCATCTTGATAGAATTAATTCTGCCAATCCAGCCTATTTTATGAGTTCCCCATTCAGTCAGATCTTTCTCGAGTTTCCTATACATTGGGGAATAATTGGCTGAGTATAAATCCTGGAAATTTGGGGTTAAATTAATACCTAAATATTTAGTGGAAGCAAAGTCCCATTTGAATGCATATTTGTTTTTCAAGAGAGAAACCGTAGATTCGGAAAGAGAAACATTAAGGGCCCTAGACTTGGCCATATTCACCGTGAGACCCGAGACTTTAGAGAAATTGTTTAATAGGGTGAGGATTTCCGGAAGGGAGGAAGAAGGGGAGGTTATAAAGAGTAATAAATCATCCGCAAATAATGCGCACTTGTGTTCCTTTTTGTTGCAATTGACTCCACTGATATTCGAGTTATCTCGAATGGCTATAGCCAGAGATTCAATAACGATCGCGTATACCAGGGGAGACAAAGGACAGCCCTGTCTTGTGCCCCTTTGGATTTCTATAGGGTCCGAGAATATGCCCTGTAACCGGATTTTAGCTTCAGGGGAGGAATAAAGAGAGGAAATGATTCCTAAAAATTTAGAGCCAAATCCCCACAGTTTTAATACGGTAAACATAAATGGCCAAGAAACTGAATCAAAGGCTTTTTGAAGATCGAGTGAAAGGAGCATACCTCTTTGTCTAGTACCTCCAGTCCACCCAGAGTACATTAAGGAGATTAGATCAATAGCTCTCCTGATCTGGTCCGGGCCTTGTCTCCCTGTAATAAAACCTACTTGGTCTTTAGCGATGTATTGACCTATGAAAGCAGACAATCTGTTAGCTGTTATTTTAGTAAGTAATTTAAGGTCATTATTGATAAGGGAAATTGGTCTATAGTTCTCCACTTGTCTATGATCTTTATCGGGCTTCGGTATCAACGAAATATAGGCCATATTGAGTTGTTTATCAATAGGGATGCCCTCTGTCATATAATTGTAGAATCTTGCTAGATAGGGTGATAAAATGATTGAAAATGTTTTGTAGTATGAACCTGAGAAACCATCAGGGCCGGGGGCTGTATTCAATTTTAAGTTTTTGATCACTGACATAATTTCCTCAGCCGATATGGGAGCCTCCAGCACCTCCTTATGAGCCTTTGTCAGTTTGGGAAGATTCAAGTTGTCCAGAAATTCTCCCATTTTATCCGAAGAGACATTACTATCATTAGTGTAAAGTTTGGAGTAGAAGTTATGGAAGGCCTCCATCATCCGCTGAGGATTTAGAGGATTTAGAACCGTCTACCATTTTTATCTTGGGGAGTGTCTTTGATTTGAATCTCGGGGACAGTTTATGTGCAAGCATTGGACCTATTTTATCCTTTAAGTGGTAGTACCTGGCACCCGTCCATTTTAAATCATCTCCTGATTTTACTGTGAGTGCTAGGTTTAAAGCGGATCTAGCAGCGTCAAGAGCGTGCGTAGGGACACTCAGGGGGTCTGATTTATGTTTTCTTCGTAAATCTGAATAGGTCTCTTCCAATTTCTCTGTGGTCAGTTTTTTTTTGTCTTCTAAGTTTGGCTGCTATTTGTATTTTTTTCCCCGAACAGTGACCTTATGGGCAGCCCATAAAGTTTGCGGGGAAATATCTTTTGTATCGTTGATTTCAAAATATTCCTTTATGGATTGTTCAATTTCTGCCACGAGAGCAGGTTCTTTTAAAGTTGACTGGTTAAGGGTCCAGTGAGATGCTCTGTGGGATGTAGCCTCTTTTCTCAAAGATAACAGAACCATGGAGTGGTCCGACCAGGGGACATCCTTTATAGTAAATTTAATGGCCGCTGGGACATGAAGGTTAGATAACAATAGATGGTCTATGCGTGAATACGATTTGTGAGGGTTCGAATAATGAGTATAATCTTTCGTTTTCGGGTTTAGTTCTTTCCAGATATCGGTCAATCGGGATTGATGAAGCATGCGTGCTACTTGAGTGCTAATTTTGGTTGGCCTGATGAGTTTATTATTTGGTTTGGATTTATCTAAGCCTGAATCGAAAGCCAGGTTGGAATCCCCTCCCATAATAATGATGCCTTCCATAAGTGGATGGAGGGTTTCAAGCATCTGAGAGAAAAGATTCTTCTGACCCCTATTCGGTGCGTAATATGAGACAAAAGTGTATAATTTCTCATCCTTTTACCAAAATAAATCTGCCTTCTGGGTCTCCATATTCTTTTAGCAAATTAAAGTTACAAAATTTAGAAAACAGAATGGCAACGCCTTTAGTCTTATTTTCTGCGTTAGATAGGTAAAATACTGGGAAATGGGCATGTAAGAATGAGGGGGTGTACCGCCCCGGGAAGTGTGTCTCTTGTAGAAACACTATATCTACATGAAGAGATTTGTATGCCTGAAGGGCCTTCCATCTCTTAACAGGAGAATTCAACCCCTGAGTGTTGTGTGACACCACATGCAGGGGCCTAGTAATATTATTTGTACCAGCCATGAGTCGTGAACTCTGTTATGGACGGATAGTCTATTGAAAATTGAGACCACAAATCGGAAGACACATGTATTGGCAGGTGGGACGGGAGGAAGGATGGGGCAATAAGGAGAGAAGAGAAGGAGGAAAGAGAGACATATAGAAGGAAGCAAAAATAGTAACAGTCAAACAAAATGTAGTGTAGCGTAAGGTCAAACCGTGACCCAGAATGAAGGAAGGGAAGTTTGCTCCCTCCTTCAATCAAACAAGATTTATTAGAGTAGTCCATTTGAAGGACTAACTTCCTACTTGTCGGTATGACAAAGTGTGGCTCCAAGAAGTAGGTTGAGGCACAAGGCCTCACCGTCGTCTGTCAGCGACATTCAGAGAAATATAAACACTTTTTTAAGGAAACAAAAGAATGATCCCCAAAAGAGGCAATCGAGGACATATGACATCCCAGATAAGGGAAAAAAAAAGATGGTGTAAGTATATATACCTATAATACTTAAGTGAACAAGTAAATATTAACTCTTACTCTACCGGAGAACTTTACCAGTAATACGATCAGGTACTGAAAAACAATTTGTCCTGTGAGAGTGCAGAAAAAAGAGAAGAAAAAAAAAAAACACCAGAACTAGAAATTAATCGTTTCAATCGTTGCGTCGTAGAGACATTTCAAACTTTCCTGTGTTTGACTCTGTTCCAGGTATTCGAGGTTGGGCTATTGGGTGTATTTCTTTTAGCCGAAGGTTGTTGAGATGGTGAAGTGTCCATAGCTAGTTTGAGCAAGATAATTTTCAGATCTAATAATAGTCTTTCTCCTTCTTGGAAATTGTGTGCTACGTGGTTTCTGCCGTTGTCATTGAATTTTAGGGCGAATGGGAAGGCCCATTTATATTTGATGTTGTTTTTATTGAGGGCAGGCAATAGTGGTTTCATCGTTCTTCTTTCTGAATGGTGTAGGGAGAGATGTCTGAAAATATTTGTATTGTTGCACCTTGGTATTGAAGATTTTCTTGTTATCGAGATTTTTTCATCACTTCGTCCTTGGTGGAGTAATAATGTGGTTTCACTATCACATCTCTCGGCAAGCCATCTTTTCTCGGAGGGCCTAGGGATCTATGTGCTCTGTCCAGTTCCATTTTGTGAATGGGCATGGATGGGATCAGGATTTTGATGATGTCCTGTATTGCTGAGTGCACATCTATCTGTGGTGGATTCAGGTAGCCCCCTAAGCCTGAAATTATCCCTCCTCGATCTGTTCTCCAAATCGTCTATTCTGGCTTGGGCCGCCTCCAGTTGTTCTTGCATGTGTTGTAGGTGGTCAGTATTTTGTTCAATTTTTGAGACATTGATATCCAGTTTCAGTTCTATAGATTCGATCCTGTTTCCGATGCTCTGAAAGTCAGCCCTGATGTCCTTAGTGATTCTCTCGGCATTTTGAGCCAAGCCCCTATCCAGCATTTCAGAAATTATGTTGACATTAAAGGAGGGTTCAGGAGAGCGTTCAGTATTTGTGTGGATATATATAGGGTTTTGAGAAGAGATCTCAAGAGGGGTTAAGTGACCCGACATTGTAGGTATCATTCCTTCTTTTACAACAGACGAATATAGAGCAGTATGTGTTGTAGAATCTGATGGAGGAGGTGGTGAAATGGCTAGCAAGTGAGATGAGATTTGTTTGACAGACATAGAATTTTCTGTAATTTCCAGCGTGCATGTCTGAAGTATCGAGTCCATGTTTTTGATAGAATCCTCGACGGCTAAAATTTTATTAGTATTCTTGTTCTTCTTGCTACGCTTTCCCTTCATGTACTTAGAGTGTGTCAGAGTATTTACACCTACAGGAGACAAAGCAATATAAATCTTAGGTTTAGCAGCTTATTAAGTATTCTGTGTCAACCTTTTAGGAGGAGCATGATATTTTAATGCTCAGTTCATACCCAGGATCTGATATTTGTAGTCATACAGTAGGAGTTGAAAAGATCCTTTTTAATTTGATACCATATTTAGTGTGGTAAGTGGATGTCATGGCAGTAAAAGAGGAGGGTCAAAATTCCTTAATTTCTGTCAGCTGACATATGACGGTGAGTGGAGGGTTTTTCCTAAGTCGCCACCTTAAGAGTGCCCATACAAAGGGTTATGTTAAGTGTGTAACGATTAAGGCAGGATATTAATACAGCAGATGGATGAAAGTTTTCGTCTCCAGACTGCAGCCCTCAAATCCTTAGGCCGCGTACACACGAGGGGATATGTCCGCTGAAAACGGTCCGATGGACCGTTTCAGCAGACATCTCCGCTCGTGTGTATGGGCTAGCGGACAGATTTCTCCACCCGACAGATTTCAAAGCATGCTTTGAAATCTATCCGGTGGGAATCTGTCCGCCCGACATGTCTGCTGGTTAGTACACTTACCAGCAGACATGTCGGCTCCCACCGCCGCCGCGCCGCTGCCGAATGGATTCGGCGCATGCGCGAAAGTGTTTTACTTCCTGGTGCGGTGACGTGGCGGTGACGCGGCGGCGTCAACGTCACCGCCGCGTCACCACTACGTCACCGCGCCGTCCGGCGGCGGGGAATTTGATCCGATGGTGTGTACACGCCATCGGATCAAACTCCCGATCGGACATATCCGATGGAAATGGTCCGCGGACCGTTTTCATCGGATATATCCGATCGTGTGTACGCCGCCTTAGGTGTATAATCCTTCAGAACATAGACAAATTCTAAGAGGCTGAGGTGGGAGCTTAACAGGAGTGCAGTTATATGCAGGGGGTCTTGTGAGGTGACTGTGAATTAACCACTGGTTTCCTGACCCTGAGTATTGTTTCCAAACAAATCTAGGTTGCAGGGGGAAACTCACACAAATGTCCCTGTATAAGAGTCTTGAGTATCTTGGTGTAACGTCAAATGTCAGGAGCTATTAAACCTCTGTTCTGTTGCTGTGATATAGGCAGGTGTAGGCACAATTCAGGGGGTTCTCAAAATGGGGGAGGGCACCTGAGGGAAAGGACCGAGACCGGTGCTATCTTCCCCCGGTAAGTCTCTATCCTGGGGTTGCTCCTGTATCCTATCACTGAGCGACAGACTGCCGGGAGGAATGTCACTAATGCCGCGTAGACACGGTCGTTTTTTTGCGATGAAAAAAAACGACGTTTTTTGTGAAGTAAAAAACTATGTTTTTGAAACGTCAACTTTCAAAGACGATGTTGCATACACACTATCGTTTATTTCACAAAAAACGAGGTTACGTTCACCACACTTTTCCATTGAAGCTTGCTTTATAACTAGCTTCTGGGCATGCGCGGGTTGAAAAACGTCATTTTAAACAACGTTTTTGCTACACACGGTGACTTTTTGTGAAACAAAAAACGACGTTTTGAAAAACGACACAAAAAATTCAAGCATGTTGGAATTTTTTTTTGGTCGTTTTTTTTAAGACAAAAAGCGTCGTTTTGCCCACACACGATCAATTTAAATTACGTTTTAAAAAACAACGTTTTTTTTCATCGCAAAAAACGACCATGTGTACGCGGCATAAGAGTGTGCGGCTATTACCAGAAGGAATTACCTCACCGCGGAACAGCTGCGGCTGCTGTTATGTGTGCCTCAGAGTGGCGGCGGTGTCTCCTCACACACGCTCCGAGAGTGGGCCCTCCGGGGAAACAGGAACGGTACCAGGCTGTGCAGTGTGGGTACCGGCGTCAGGCAGGAGGGTACCGAGAAACGAATCTCATGTTTACAGTGAGGGGTGGACACTGAAAGAGTTTCCTGACGGAGCTCCCTCAGAGCACGTCATCTTCCTCCGCGTCCGGCCACGCCCCCGTGGCTGCGTTTTTAATGAGCACAGTGGCTGCGTTTTGATGGGCATAGTGGCTGCAGTTTGGATGGGCACAGTGGCTGCGTTTGGATGGGCACAGTGACTGCGTTTGGATGGGCACAGTGACTGCGTTTGGACGGGCACAGTGGCTGCGTTTGGGCACAGTGGCTCCATTTTTAATGGGCACAGTAGCTGCGTTTGGATGGGCACAGTGGCTGCATTTGGACGGGCACAGTGGCTGCGTTTGGGCACAGTGGCTGCATTTTTAATGGGCACAGTAGCTGCGTTTGGATGGGCACAGTGGCTGCGTTTGGATGGGCACAGTGGCTGCGTTTGATGGGCACAGTGGCTGCAGTTTGATGGGCACAGTGGCTGTGTTTTGACGGGCACATTGGCTGCTTTGATGGGCACAGTGGCTGCTTTTGACAGGCACAGTGGCTGCGTTTGGGCACAGTGGCTGCATTTTTAATGGGCACAGTAGCTGCGTTTGGATGGGCACAGTGGCTGCGTTTGGATGGGCACAGTGGCTGCAATTCCCATATGGAAGAAAAATATATTTCCAATATATTTATTTAAAAACATTATATATTTTAAATATATTTACAATATATTGGCCTACGCGAATATATTTTTACATCTATTCCAAAAATGTAAATTCAAATATATTTTCCAAAGGCATATATTTTAAAATATATTTTTTTCAATATATTTGACATATATTTTTGAGCATCTAAAAAAATGCATTTAAACATATATTTTTAAATATACTTGTAAAGGCATTCCAAAATATAATTTAAATGCATTTTCCAAAGACATATATTGAAAAATATATTTTTTAAATATATTCTTCAGATTTTTTTCAACATATATTTTTACATATATTTGTAAATGTGTTCCAAAAATATAATTTTAATATATTTTCCAAAGGCATATATGTGAAAATATATGTTTGAAAATATATTGTCCAGATATTTTTGAACATATAAAAAAATGCATTCAAACATATATCTTTAAATATACTTGTAAATGCATTCCAAAAATATTATTTAAATATATTTTACAAAGCTATATATTAGAAAATATATTTTTAAAATATGTTTTTCTGAAAATATTTAATGTCTAATAAAGACATTTCAACATATATTTTGTCTGATATTTTTGTAACTATGTCATAGATAACATTTTGAAATACATTTATAAGAGACCCACTACCATTTTAAAATGGCTTGTTTTACTCTTTTAAAATAAATAAAAAAAAAATAAAAGATTCAAATAAAATATATTTTTTTTATAAGATTTTAAGCACATAACCCATTCAATACAAAGCAGATAAACCTCTCGCATCCACTTTCCTTTCCCAAAGAATTTTTGTATAAGTCATTCTGAATTGAGAACGCTTGTCGGCGGACCAGCAAGTACAGTTATATTGATTTATTGATTGACCTGAATGAATGAGAACCTTCACAGACATCCACATCCACAGTCCAAGGGTCTTGTCTGCTTACAGAGTACAGAGAGAAACTCTGGATATAAATCTTCAATGTTCTGTTTAATCCATGAATCAGAAGTTGCACTATTATTACCAAACTCGCTCATCAGTGTCTTTATGGACCTTGCTTTGTGCACTGGTCGGCAGTCATGTTGGAACAGGAAGGGGCCATCCCCAAACTGTTCGCACAATATTGGGGGCATAACATTTTCCCAAAATGTCTTGGTATGCTGACGCCTTAAGAGTTCCCTTCACTGGAACTAAGGAGCCAAACCCAACCCCTGAAAAACAGCCCCACACCATAATCCCCCCCCCCCCCACACACACACACCATAATCCACCAAATGATTTGGACCAGTGCACAAAGCAAGGTCCATAAAGACATGGATGAGTGGGTTGGGGTGGAGAAACTTGACTGGCCTACACAGAGTCCTGACCTCAACCTGATAGAACACCTTTGGGATGAATTTGTGTGGAGACTGTGAGCCAGGCCTTCTCATCCAACATCAGTGCCTGAACTCAAAAATGTGCTTCTGGAAGAATGGTCAAACATTCCCATAAGACAGCCTTCTCAGAGGAATTGAAGCTGTTATAGACTGGCATGCTATTAAAACTCATGTGCGTGTAAAGGCAGGCGTCCCAAAACTTTTGGCAATATAATATATATTGTATATATACTGTATATTCTTTTTATACTAAGTCCAGTCCATTGTTTGGACTTCGTACCTGCCGAAGGGTAATTCCAGCAGCAAAAAGTTCCCCCCAGCACAAAATTAAAACTCAGCAGCTACACAAAGGGGGTTATTTACTAAAGGCAAATCCACGTTGCACTACAAGTTCAAACTACAAATTCAAAGTGCACTTGAAATTGCAAGGAAAGTGCACTTGGAAGTGCAGTCGCTGTAGATCTGAGGGGGGCATGGAAAATAAAAAAAACAGCATTTTAGCTTGCACATGATTGGATGATAAAATCAGCAGAGCTTCCCCTCATTTCAGTTCTACCCCTCAGATTTACAGCGCCTGCACTTACAAGTGCACTTTCAGTGCAATTTCAAATGCACTTTGCACTTGTAGTTTGCGCTTGTAGTGCAAAGTGGATTTGCCTTTAGTAAATAACCCCCCATACTGTACACATACTGCAGCTGCTGACTTAATATTAGGACACTTACCTGTCCTGGAATCCGGCGATGTTGGTATCCCAGCCAATGTTTCCATTGGCTCTCGGGTGCTGCTGCCTCCATTGCCTATATATAGGAACAATTCACACCACATGCAGCCCAGTGCGTTTTTTTTTGTCTGCATGGAAAGTAAGTTATATGGTTTTCAATGGCATAATTCACACTAGTGCTTGCAGTTCCAGAAAAAAAGTAGAGCATGCTGCATTTTTCCTGCACTGGACTGTAATGGAACACTGTAAAGCACATCAAAAACGCACTAGAATGCACCTGAACACACTGGAACACACATGTCCTTATCTAAGGTTAAGAAAAAAAAGAGGGGAAAATGCACTGGAATGCTTTAAAAACACACCAAACATACCCTGGAATGCATCAAAAACACACATGCAGAAAAGCATTGGCAAAGTAGGTGGGGGGGGGGGGGAGGCAAATAAATGGAGCTTCCACTTTTGGGTGGAACTCCGCTTTAAATGTCATATCCCTGCCCAAGCTGCACTGCCAATGGTAGGCTGTGCTGGAAGATAAATATGTAAGTGATGAGAACTGCATTCTTGTGCGTGTGTATATATATATATATATATATATATATATATATATATACTGTGTGTGTGTGTGTATGTGTGTGTATGTGTGTGTGTATATATATATATATTATATATATATATATATATATATACTGTGTGTGTGTACAGTATGTGCGTGTGTATATATATATATATATATATATATATATATATATATATATACTGTGTGTGTATATGTGTGTGTGTATGTGTGTATATATATATATATATATATATATATATATACTGTATTTGCTGGCGTATAAGGCGACCAGGCGTATAAGACGACCCCCTAATTTACAGTTTTTTAACGTTTTTTTTTTGCCTGTACTCACCGTATAAGACGACCCCCGTTCCGATACTTCATATTTCTTCCTTCTGGAGCCATATACTTCTTCATTCTTACTGGGACTGGAGCCAATCACGGCGAGCGATGTATTCTATTAATGAATACAAAGCCTGCTTGGATTGGCAGAGGTTGTAACATCATCAGCCCGTGCATCTCTGACTCTCAAAGCCAATCCGAGCAGGCTACTGTATGTAGGCACTCGGATTGGCAGAGGTTGTTACCCCAATCTGAGCAGGCTCTGTATTCATTTGAATACATCGCTCACCGGGATTGGCTCAGCGGTATATACTGTATGTAGCCGAAGCTACATGCGATATTACCGCACATCCAGCAGGCATCCGAGCAGCTGACCCGGTGTATAAGATGACCCCTGCTTTTTGCCCAGTTTTTTTAAGTGTAAAAGGTAGTCTTATACGCCAGCAAATACAGTATATATATATATATATACACACATATATATATATATATATATATATATATATATATATATATATACATATACATATATATATATATATATATATATATATATATATATACATATATATATATATATATATATATATATATATATATATCTCAGATATACTGTGTGTGTGTGTGTGTGTATATATATAGGGTGACCAGACATCCCCGGTTTCAGGGGACAGTCCCTGGATTAAGGACACTGTCCCTAGACCAAGTCTGACCCCAGTTTTGTCCCCATTGGATTTGAACAGGGGCTGGGGCAATTTCAAAGACAGTCAGTGCAGAATTAAAAAAATAATAATTCTGAATTACACCCCCCTACTCTGTCGCTCCTACTAGCTTGGGGGGGGGGGGATTTTTTCCATTACCTGTGCCCCTTTCTGATGATCATGTGTTGGTCGGAGCAGAGGGAATATTTCTTCAGTTTCAGGTGCATTCCCATTCAGCTCCGCTTCCATGTTCTTCTGCCTTAGCTCAAGTCCCGGCCAGCTGCCTGCCTGCTTATCTTCCTCCGCTCCCCACCAAGCAGTAGCGGGGACCCGGAGTGTAAGACTTGGCAGGCTGTGTGGTGGGCGGCTGCAGCGATGGGCAGAGAGACGCTGATTGCCGCCATTACTAGTAAAAAAAAATGTGTCCCTGGATTTTTAAAAAAAAATCTGGTCACCTTAGTGTATATATATATATATATATATATATATATATATATATATATATATATATATACACACACACATACACATAGAGTATATCTGATATATATATACACACACACATGTACCAGAATGAAGATACAAAATATATATATAGAATGCATCTCCCATCACTTACTTACATGTATAAATATTTTTCTCATTTCTTTTATCTCATTCTTTTTATTGGGATGTGGGTCTGATTTCTGTGCCTTCGATCTTATAATATGTGAATTCAGCCCTGGGGAAAACTCCTTAAATGAGACTGCAATGATAATACAGGAAACAATACAGGAGGTGTGTGACAGGAAGTGAGCAGTGGGAACCAGAGGGGCGAACTTTCACCTCTCACTTCCTGTTCCTGGTAAGGCCTAGTCTGAAAAGGAAAGCATGGCAGCATGGTGGAGACGCTCTCTGTATTCCCCTGGATGTATTCTCCTGGATGAAAGGTGAGCCTTCTATGTAATAATATTAGAATTGTGAAAGTTTGGTGTATGAGTTAAGTTATATTTGTCTATTTCCTGCTGAATAGTTCTCATTCTGTGTACATTCACCTTCCCAGTTACCATACAGCATGTGCACAGTAATGTAATATTATAGAGCTCCTCTTCCACAGCATGTCACCCTGCTGCATATAATATGTATGGCCTCCATGTTATATCCAGTAACTGTGTAACATACTGTCAGTGCACATTGCTGTATATAATATGTATGGCTTCCATGTTATATCCAGTAACTGTGTAACTTACTGTCAGTGCACATTGCTGCATATAATATGTATGGCTTCCATGTTATATCCAGTAACTGTGTAACTTACTGTCAGTGCACATTGCTGTATATAATATGTATGGCTTCCATGTTATATATGTTACTGTGTAACTTACTTTCAGTGTACATTGCTGCATACAATATTATATAGCTTCTATTCTATATCCACTCGCCATGCAGCATAGGAGTTGATTTACTAAAGGAAAATCCATTTTGCACTACAAATGCACTTGGACATGCAGTCGCTGTAGATCTGAGGGGTAGATCTGAAATGAGGGGAAGCCCTGCTGATTTTATCATCCAATCATGTACAGGCAAAAATGTTTTTTTTTTGTCCCCTTCAGATTTATAGTGACTGCACTTCCAAGTGCGCTTGTAGTGCAAAGCGGATTTGCCTTTAGTAAATATACCCCATAATGTCAGTGCATAGTGCTACCAATGTTTATGTCTCCCTCCCCTTTTGCATATTATTATCTGCCCTGCTACTAGGTGCCATTAGATATGGATTTTTCCATACAGATACCAATTATGGGCCACCTTTCAGGCCGATAACAATATGAGGTAATGATATTATGTTTACATCCAGCTGCCCCAGAAGTAGCCTGATATCAGTTGACATCTAGGCCTTTTTTTGTATTCTAACAGCCACTGGCCACTGTCAGAATGCAGGAAAAAAGAGCAGATAGCAGGGAAATCAATAGCCTGCTGTCAATCAGCAAAGGAGAGGATTTGAAGGAGAACATTCTTCTTCAGGTCTTCCTCTGCTGATTGACAGCAGGCAGTGGGAAGGGGGCACAATAGTCAGCCTAATTTTAAAATTTGAAACAGCCAATGGCAGTCTGGCTATGGTTCCCCCACTGCCTGCTGTTTACATTCAGCTACCATCAAATAAATTGTGCAGAAGGAGGTTAGCGGTGTCTGGGTGTGTGTGTGTGGGCGGGGGGTTTGAAAGATGGGGGTGTGTGTGTGTGTGTGGGGTGGGGGGGAGTGGATGGGGGGTGTGGAGGTGGAAAGATAATTTATTTATTTTTTATTTTTGGCGGATTCTGACAGATGGGCCGCCAGCCGCTGTCAAAGCACCTGACCAAGACTAACTGACAGCTGGTGAATATAAAACCAGAATAAGCACTTGGAAGAAGAAAACCAACAACTGAGACAACTTGCCTTTGGTAAGCGGACAACTTAATTGCGGTTTATATCACTGCATTAAACTGGCACTGTATCTGATCATCATATCTGCATCATCCTTCATTATTCATTTGGTCATCAGCGTTTGAGTTTTGTGGTGATATCATTAAGAATTTTTGAGGTTTGGTTTGCCAATTGTGTGCTGTTGGCATACAATTTTGGGATCACCGATTTGGCGTATTAACCTCTCATTGTTTATACATATAATTTGACATTCATTTTGTGAATTTATATACAAATTTTTCCTTGCACTCTGATTTTTTTGTTTTGGTTAATTATTGTGCACCGTTTTTGGCATATCAGCCCCTGGATGCCAATCTTTCAATGGAATTGGTATTGGTGACATTTTTTCAATTTTAATTTTCATTTGAATCTTTTTTATTGGCACAGTCTTTTATTTTTGTTATCTATTTATTGTGTGTTATTCCACCAGTTCTGCTGCCTTTGTTATTTTTATCTTTATTTTCTGTTTGACCAATCATTTGCCCTTTCATTCTACAGTGTTTTAAGGCAGAGGTAGGCAACCTTAGAGAGTTGGAGATCTACCTGAACAACATGGGAGAAGTCAAAGATCACAGGGCACAGTCTCCTCCAATGTTGCCTCCTCACACCTGACTAAAACCTATAATTTGCGTACTACCGCGCTGCAATTGTGTGCCTTTCACTGCAATTTTTGGTGTAAACATTTTGCCTCCTCACCACCTTGCAGAATTTCTCAGAGGCGCATTGGAGCATTGCATACCGCACTTGTGAATGAGCCCTAAGTTGCATTTGGCAATAGCACTTTTAAGGCTCATTCACATGTGAATTTGGGGGTGGTAAAACCCTGCCCCCAATCCCTACCCCCTTTAGCTGCTAAGTGGGAGGGGGTCAGGGTGCCATGGGAGGTGGATGCTTGAGAGTTACTATTAGATCTCAAGCAACCAGAAATAACAGTAACTGGGAGTTTACTGTACTACATTCATTATAGTATCAGTGAGTGCACTGAGGTAACTACATACTATATGCACAAATAGGATTTTTGTTTTGTGGAACATCCTTACTTTTACCTTGGGAGAAACCCTCTTGGGGGGGTCAGCAGCAGACTGGAGGAAACCCTCTAATCATTTAAGTACATTTTTCCACAAGTCATCAATTTCTAACAAATGAAATGAATGGATATAGTGAGAAAATAGGCCATTATGTTACTTAAAAAGTTGTTATGCTTTTCCATAGAGTTGCCTGGTGTAATGGAGCTTTTGAAAACAACAAGAGCGCAGCTAATAGCACTGAAGAATGATGGTGGAAGTTCATCCTGTGTGGGTGTATCGTGTGCATCACCTTTTGTCCCATCTGAAGACTTGAGCTCATCTCCTTGTCAAGTGTCGTACTCAAGGCCTAAACAGGTAGGTTTTCTTTTGGTATCGAAACATTAAATGGTTGTCTTTTTTTTTAAATATCAAACATATCCTACTCCTATTTACCTGCTCTGTGTAAGGGTTTTTGTACAGAGCAGCTCAGATCCTTCTCTTCTCAGGTCCCATGCTGGTGCTCCTGAACCAGAGCTCTGTGTGTCCAATCACACACTGAGCCTTGCCTTGACCCCATCTCCTAATTAGCTCACTGGCTGTGCTTGACAGCACCGTGAGCCAATAGCTCCCACCGCTACAGAAAGCCAATCAGCAGTGCAAGTCCCTGGAGAGACAAGGCTCTCGTGGACATCACTGGATTGAGAGAGGGCTCATGTAAGTATAGGGGGGCTGCACACAGAAGTTTTTTTTACCTTCATGCATTGAATACATGAAGGTAAAAACCCTTGTACCTTTACAACCACTTCAATAAAAAGTAACCTTTAAGGAGGTGCCTCCAAGCGGCTGACAGATAGAGAGAAGCAAGTACAGTTAGACCCTATGAAAACATCAGCTTTGACATGTAGACTGTAAGCCAATTTGACTGTTGTGTCAAAATAAGATATCTTGCTCAGTCTGGTAGTAGTCTGAACTAAAAAGGCAAGTTGTAGGCAAGATGTTGATTTTTATACAGATTTTTTAAAAGTCTACAATATTTTTTTTTTACATGCTTAATTTTGTTCGTTTTATTTACTCAGCTGCATCTATTAGACCCCTTTCACACTGAGCCAGTATTCAGGTGTTTTAGCACTAGAAATAGCCTCTAAAAAGCTCATGAAACTGCATCCCTTTCAGTGCAATGAGTACTTTCACACTGGGGCGATGCGCTTGCGGAACTTTAGAAAGAGTCCTGCAAGCAGCATCTGGGGCGGGTTGGGAGCGCTATAAATAGCGCTCCTAAAACACACCTGCCTATTGAAATTAATGGGCAGCACTTCCAAAGCACTTTAAAAGCGCATTAAAAACTGTACTTTTTCCCTTTTAAAAAAAAAAAAAACGCCTAAAAAGTGTTGCAAAAACCGCCGGAGCTTTAGCAGCGCTAAAGTGTGAAAAGGGTCTTATATGGCTTTTGATTCACAGGGAAAATCTAATAAGTCTAATATTTTCCATTTACTTTTTAAAGCTGCCACTTTGGCAAAGTTTCCTGGGACCTCAAACGGTGTGATCAGTGACGCTCTTACGAGAACAATTCCGGTGTTGAAATATCACCTGAAGGGAAACATCGGGAACCATCAGAATACCACAAATAAACTTGTATGTCATTTACCACAGTTAACACCACTTTCTATTCTCTGTGTTGTAGTGTTTGTATATTTACATGATAATAAAGTTGTGTGTATTGTACTGTGTTATCGTTTTTATTTCCAAATATTTGCTGGTTTTATAGACCTACAATATATAAAATACAATATATAAATGCACAGCATTTCAAAATGTAATAGGAATGTATTTTTTTTTATTTTACATTCAGTACATTTATATTTAAAATATATTTTAAAAAACATTCTTAATATATTTTTTCCCAAATATATTGCCATATATTTGAAATGCTACAATTTTGGCCAGATTCAATATATTTCAAAAATATATTTCAATATATTTGTGAATATATTGGGTAATGCATTGTGAAATATGTTGCAAATATATTCATAAATATATGTTAAATGCATTTAGCAATATATTTATGCAGCCATAAATATATTGCAAAGTGCATTTTGGAATGCATTGTGAATGTATTCAGAAATATATGTTAAATGTACTTCTGAATGCATTTAGCAATATATGTCTGAATATATTCACAATGCATTCCAAAATGCATGTTGCAATATATTTATGGCTGCATAAATATATTGCTAAATGCATTCAGAAGTACATTTAACATATATTTATGAGTATATTTGCAACATATTTCACAATGCATTTCCCAATATATTCAATAATATATTCACAAATATATTGAAATATATTTTTGAAATATATTGAATCTGGCCAAAATTGTAGCATTTCAAATATATTGCAATATATTTTGGAAAAATATATTTAGAATGTTTTTTTTAAATATATTTAAAATATATTTTTCTTCCACGTGGGTTTGATGGGCACAGTGGCTGTGTTTTGACGGGCACAGTGGCTGCTTTAATGGGCACAGTGGCTGCTTTTGACAGGCACAGTGGCTGCATTTGGACAGGCACAGTGGCTGCTTTTGACGGCCACAGTGGCTGCTTTTGATGGGCACAGTGGCTGCGTTTGGACGGGCACAGTAGCTGCGTTTGGCGGGCACAATGGCTGTGTTTTAATGGGCACATTAGCTGCATTTTGATGGGCACAGTAGCTGTATTTTGATGGGCACAGTGGCTGCAGTTTGATGGGCACAGTGGCTGCAGTTTGATGGGCACAGTGGCTGCAGTTTTACGGGCACAGTGGCTGTGTTTTGACGGGCACAGTGGCTGCTTTTGACGGGCACAGTGGCTGTGTTTGACAGGCACAGTGGCTGCATTTGGACGGGCACAGTGGCTGCGTTTGGGGCACAGTGACGGGCACAGTGGCTGCTTTTGGACGGGCACAGTAGCTGTGTTTGGCGGGCACAGTGGCTGTGTTTTAATGGGCACAGTAGCTGCATTTGGGGAACAGTGACTGCATTTGGATGGGCACAGTAGCTGCATTTTGATGGGCACAGTAGCTGCATTTTGATGGGCACAGTAGCTGCATTTTGATGGGCACAGTGGCTGCAGTTTGACGGGCACAGTGGCTGTGTTTTGATGGGCACAGTGGCTGCATTTGGATGGGCACAGTGGCTGCTTTTGACAGGCACAGTGGCTGCATTTGGACGGGCACAGTGGCTGCATTTGGACGGGCACAGTGGCTGCATTTGGGCACAGTGGCTGCTTTTGACGGGCACAGTAGCTGTGTTTGACGGGCACAGTGGCTGTGTTTTAATGGGCACAGTGGTTGTGTTTTAATGGGCACAGTGGCTGCATTTTGATGGGCACAGTAGCTGCATTTTGATGGGCACAGTAGCTGCAGTTTGATGGGCACAGTGGCTGCAGTTTGATGGGCACAGTGGCTGTGTTTTGACGGGCATAGTGGCTGCTTTTGACAGGCACAGTGGCTGCATTTGGGCACAGTGGCTGGTTTTGACGGGCACAGTGGCTGCGTTTGGACGGGCACAGTAGCTGTGTTTGACAGGCACAGTAGCTGTGTTTGACGGGCACAGTGGCTGTGTTTGACGGGCAAAGTGGCTATGTTTTGATGGGCACAGTGGCTGTATTTTGATGGGCACAGTGGCTGCAGTTTGATGGGCACAGTGGCTGTGTTTTGACGGGCACAGTGGCTATTTTTGACAGGCACAGTGGCTGTTTTTGACAGGCACAGTGGCTGTTTTTTGACAGGCACAGTGGCTGCATTTGGATGGGCACAGTGGCTGCTTTTGACAGGCACAGTGGCTACATTTGGACGGGCACAGTGGCTGCTTTTGACGGGCACAGTGGCTGCTTTTGACAGGCACAGTGGCTGCATTTGGACGGGCACATTGGCTGTATTTGGGGCACAGTGGCTGCGTTTGGACGGGCACAGTGGGCAGTGGCTGCATTTGGAGCACATTGGCTGCATTTAATGGCACACAGTATAACAGTAACTTACTTACACAGAGTCACAGACAGGTAGGGAGGGTGCAGTCAGCACTCAAAGGCACAGGCACAGCAGCAGGCAGATCGATGGCAGTGGCACACTGGCACTCAGTCAGACAAGGCAGAGATGGCAGGCTGAGGCAGAGGCGCTCAATCTCAGCTAGCTGAATCAGGCGGCAGAGCAGTAATAATATGCTCCGCTCCGCGCTCGCTCCGCCACGCTGTCTGAAGATTGCAATCTCCAGCCGCAGAGGCAGCGCGCTGTGGATGCTGGGGTGGCGGTGTGACGTCACGTCGTCACATCCCGCTCGGCTCTCGGATGGCTTCGGCGGCTCGCGGCTCTGCAGCTCGGATTAAAAAAAAAAAAAAAAGTAATAATCTCGGCGGATCGCTCGGCGCCTCACAGATGACAGCGATGGGTGCGGGAAACCCACTGCACCCTGTGTAGGATCAGCCCTGCTTGTGTGCTTGGGAGACAGGAGCCACACTGGGGCAGAGGTTCTGTCTGCTCTACAGGGGCAGGCTCAGCTTAAGCCAGGAATGGTAGTTAACGACAATGGCACCAACCTCCTTTCTGCCCCTCGACAGGGAAAACTGACCCATGTGTCCTGTTTTGCTCATGTTCTGAAGTTGGTGGTCCAGCGGTTCTTGGGCAGGTACCCGGGCTTACAGGATGTCCTGAAACAGGCCAGGAAAGTCTGTGTGCATTTCCGAAGGTCATATAATGCCAGTGCTCGGCTGACAGACCTCCAAAGGGAATACAACCTGCCCAAGAACCGCCTAATCTGTGACATGCCCACCAGATGGAACTCTACATTGGCCAAGCTGCAGCGGCTTATTTTTTCCCCCTTGCCAGTGGGCCTTGATCATTAATGCATGCACTGTCTTGTCACCATTTGAGGAGACCACGAGGATGTTGAGCAGTGACAGTGCATGCATCAGTGAGACTGTCCCTCTTATTCACATGTTGGAGCACACGCTACGTGGAATAATGGACAGGGCCCTTGAGGAAGAACAGAGGGAGGAAGAGGAGGACTTCCTTACCTCTCAAGGCCCCTTTTATCCAGACAGTGGTCCTGCTTGCCTGCCTAGCACACTGGAAGAGGACGAGGAGGAGGGGAGGATCATTGTATCAGCAGCATGGAGGTGGAGTCTAGCACTCAGCTTCAGCAGCAGCAGTCTAAAAGGGATCACTTACAGTCCCAAGGAACCCAGGGACTTTTACGTGGCTGGGATGAGATGGCTGTCGCCCTCAGTGACCCTGAGGACTGTGCCCCAAATGCCTCAGCAAACCTACGATGCATTGCCTCCCTGATCCTGCAAAGCCTGCGTAAGGATCCTCGTGTTCGTGGTATCAAGGAGAGGGATCATTACTGGCTGGCAACACTCCTTGATCCACGTTACAAGAGTAAGGTTGCGAACCTTATCTTGCCATCGCAGAAGATGAAACATCTTCGGGAGGCCTTGCAGAAGAGCCTGTGCAACGCATTGCCAGAACCTGGGGGATTGCCAAATCCTGGTCCTAGACAACGTGTTGCTGTGGCTTCAGTGAGTCACAGAAAGAGCGGTGGAGAAGGTGGCCATCTGACCGATGCGTTCAGACAATTTTTCAGTTTGCAGCCCCAAGGTATGACCGGTTTCAGCAACCATCGTCAGCGTCTGGTTTACATGATGCGGGAATACCTAGGGGCAAGATCAGACTTGGACACCTTCCCCACCGACAAAGCTCTGGCTTACTGGGTCTTGAGGATGGATCACTGGCCAGAGCTTGCACAGTACGCAATTGAGCTACTGGCTTGCCCTATGTAACAGGAGTCCCTTTTGTGCACAGATTGATCCAGGAAATAAGGGACATATGTTGGATTGTTTTAGCATGGACAGTAATCCACAATATATTCCTTAATGTCTGCAAAGAACTGATTACAAGTTGTTGGCTTATTCTAAGCCTACCGGTCAATAGGAGTGTCTCCTTCAATGCTAATACTGTTTTGTATGAAAAGTCTATTGATAACAGGTGTTGTGAGCTAGCAGTCTAAAGGTCAGATGTCTCCTTTCAGGGGTAGGGAATTAGCATGTCAATTATGTTTAGTAAAGGAATGTGACTTGTCAAGCTCTCGTTTTTATCTCCTCTAATTGCGGAGACGGGACGTCTGGGGGATGACTAATGATTAGCTCAACTGAATGTCATTATCTAAAAGAATGTGATTGAAGTTCATTGTGTGATGTGTGGGTGGAGAGTTCATTGTTCCTGTGATTACTGAAACATGCCTTGTACTGTATATAAGAGAGCTAACCATTAAAGAGTTTGTGCATTCTTTTTGAAAGCAGTACCAGAGCTGTGTCTCGGTTATTCTGGGAAATGGAATGGATCGGATCGTGTCTGCAGGATTGTCAGAGTGTCGGAAAAGCTGTCTTGAGTGGATGGAAGATCGTAAACAGTTGTGACCGTTACACCCTGCATCCAGCCTTCTTTCAGAACGCACATTAACCATTTAACCCCCAGACTATATTGCTGGCCAATGACCAGAGCACTTTTTGTGATTCTGCACTGCGTTGCTTTAACTGACAATTGCGCGGTCATGCGATGTGGCTCCCAAACAAAATTGGCATCTTTTTTTCCCCACAAATAGAGCTTTCTTTTGTTGGTATTTGATCATCTCTGCGGTTTTTACTTTTTGCGCTACAAACAAAAATAGAGCGACTATTTTGAAAAAAAATCAATATTTTTTACTTTTTGCTATAATAAATATCCCCCAAAAATATATAAAAACATTTTTTTTTCTTCAGGTTAGGCCGATACGTATTCTTCTGCACATTCGTAAAAAAAAAACGCAATAAGCGTTTATTGATTGGTTTGCGCAAAAGTTATAGGCCCAGATTCACAGAGCAATTACGCCTGTCTAACTGGTGTTAGACAGGAGTAATTTCAAATTTTGCGCGCCGTATCACTAGTTTGAATCCTCAAACCATGATACGGCGGCTTCGGGCTTCGATCCGAGAGGCTTACGTCCTCGTAAGCCTTTGGATCTACGCTGCGATATATTTGCGGCCGCTGGGAGAAGTTTGCGTCGTTTTCATGCGTCGGGATATGCAAATGACTTTTTACGGCGATCCACGAAGGTACGAGTGTCCCTCGCAATCGCCTACGTCATTTTTTGGCTACGTAATGTTAGAGGAGCTTTTTGCTGGTCTAACAGTGCGTAACCCATGTAAAGTATGGCCGTCGTTCCCGCGTCGATTTTAAAATATTTTTTTTTTTTTAACGTAACTCGTTCGGGAATAGGAATGTACGTAAACGACGCTACTACGACGTGACGACGTGTTTACGCGCAATGCACGGCGGGAAATTTGGGAAAGGAGCATGCGCAGTTCGATCGCTGCGGGAACGCGCCTATTTTAAATGCTTCACGCCCCCTACTCGCGCAGATGGATTGCGACGGGAGAAATACACTACGCTGCCGTCGTTTACTGGACAAAATCTACCTGAATTCCACGTAGAGCCAGGTAAAAAACGGCAGCGTAGTGTATTTCTGATACTCTACGAGAATCTAATTCTCTGTGAATCTGCCCCATAGCGTTTACAAAATAGAGGGTAGTTTTATGGCATTTTTATAAAAAAAAAATTTTTACTAGTAATGGCGGCGATCAGCTTTTTTTTCAGTACTGCGACATTATGGCGGACACTTTTGACACATTTTTGGGACCATTGGCATTTTTTTAGCGATCAATGCTATAAAAATGCATTGGATTACTATAAAAATGCCATTGGCAGTGAAGGGGGCGGGGGCGGGGGCGGGGAAGGGGTTAAGTATGTCCCTGGGTGTGTTCTAACTATATGGGGGGTGGACTCACTAGGGGAAAACACTGATCTTCTGTTCATACATTGTACCCTTTTTTTTAACTTAATAAAATAGGCAAATATCCTTTAAAAATCTTTAAAAAATTATTTAATTTGTTTTAAATTATTTTTATGATTTAGATAATTCAGAGATGATATATATTGATTGAATAATGCAATACAACACCAGCATTGAACTTTCCAAAATTTTCCTTTTAATTTTAAACCTATATGTTGTACTGTGATGTCCTGTGTGTTGTGAGAGACACAAGACTCTGGTCTGGAGCAATGGATGTTTATTCTCTACAGGCTGTACACTGCAACATGCATCTCAGGACATTACATCGTATCTGCTTCCTACATGAGCACACTCTAAGGCCTCGTACACACTATCGGACATATCCGATGAAAACGGTCCGCGGACCATTTCCATTGGATATGTCCGATCGGGAGTTTGATCCGATGGCGTGTACACACCATCGGATCAAATTCCCCGCCGCCGGACGGCGCGGTGACGTGGCGGTGACGCGGCGGTGACGTTGACGCCGCCACGTCACCGCACCAGGAAGTTAAACACTTCCGCGCATGCGCGGAATCCATTCGGCGGCGGCGCGGCGGCGGTGGGGGACGACATGTCTGCTGGTAAGTGTACTAACCAGCAGACATGTCGGGCGGACAGATTCCCACCGGATAGATTTCAAAGCATGCTTTGAAATCTGTCGGGTGGAGAAATCTGTCCGCTAGCCCATACACACGAGCGGAGATGTCTGCTGAAACGGTCCATCGGACCGTTTTCAGCGGACATATCCCCTCGTGTGTACGAGGCCTAAGATGGCCACCGTACCCCTTGACCCTTGTCATCACTGCTGGGTGGAGCCAGCCTTAAAGTGCCAGTACATGTGGAACCCTTCAGGTATAACACCTTCCATCCATCCCTCAAAAAAACAAAACAACAAAAAAAAAAAACACAATAAAACCATAACAGAAACAAAACATTAACTGATAACTGTCCAGTAACAGTCCTCCAAACACAGGAAAATTACAGGACTTCAAGCTTCCAGGGACAGTTGCAGTTAATATGTCACTGAATCACTTCCGTCGGCCCCGTCGAAAGTCTCGTAACCGCTCTTGCAACTGCAACCGGTCAGGAGGGCGACAGTGTCGTTGAGGCCGGGCATCCAGCGATTCGGGACCGGAGGAAACAGGGCTGGCCGGAATGGGTACCGGTGGGGCCAAGAAGGGATCCCCCAACTCTGAGGGTAAACAGACCTCCGGACCAGAGCTGGAGGGCTCTGCTGGAGCTGAGTTCAAAAGTTCAGAGTCCCCACAATCATCAGTCTCTGTGCATCCTGATCCGCTGGGAGCAGATCCTTGAGACACTGGTGGTTCAGCCGGCATGAGGGATTCGGGCAGTTGAGAACGAGGACGCAGTTGGTCCGCATGACGTCTGCAAATGGAACCATCTTCCAGGCGGACCTTGTACATCTTGGGTCCCAAAGTCTCTGCAATGACAGCAGGAAGCCAACGGGTGTTGGAAGACCCATAAGATCGGGCCCATACCTTTTGTTGGGCTGTGAATCCAGGAAGCTCATGGTGTTTGACCATCTTGTCTTGGGACTGCAATACATCTTCCTGGACTGTTTGAGAGCGGAGCATATCCAAAACAGTCCATGGCTGCCGACCCAGAAGGAGTTCTGCTGGAGTTTTACCAGTGGTTGCATGTGGTGTGTTTCTGTAAGCAGAAAGGAAGGAGTCCAGCTGCTGGGGTGACAGAGACTGTTGTTTACTTGCAGCCACTGTAGCTTTGAAATAGCGTTTGAAAGTCTGCACAAACCGCTCTGCTTGACCATTTGTAGCTGGGTGGTAAGGTGCGGTCAACTTGTGCTTGATGTTGTGGGCAGTCAGGAAACGCTGAAACTCCTGACTGGTGAATTGTGCACCGTTGTCCGTGACGATTTCTCTGGGGTATCCAAACGTAGCAGCGAGATGTAACAGTATGGAAACCGTTGCCTTAGTCGTTGGATGAGTAACAGGAATGACCTCAGGCCACTTTGAATGAGTGTCCACTATAATCAAGAAGGTGTGTCCTCTGATCAGGCCTGCAAAGTCCAAGTGTAGGCGAAACCAAGGAACCGTGGGCCAAGTCCAGGGCTGGACAAACCCTCGAGGAGGGTCTCTTGCCGTTTGTGCACATCCAGCACAAGCATTCACATATGTTGCGATATCTGAGTCTAGGTTTGGCCACCACACATAGCCTCTGGCCTTTTGTTTCATACGAGTGCCCCCGGGATGACCGGTATGTAGCAAGTCCAGAATGTGTCTCCGGAGGGTCTGTGGAATGATCACTCGGTCTCCCCATAAAACACAGTTGCCAGCCACAGTTAATTCCATACGCCTACGGAAATAAGGTTCATACTCCTGTGTGACAGTTGCAGGCCAACCGGACCGTACCCAGGAGAGTATTGTTTTCAGAAAGGTATCCTTGGTTGTATGGGCTGCTATCTCTCCAGAAGACAAGAAGGACAGGCTGGTGTAACGACAACTCTTGACTGGTGGAGAAGAGTCCATGGACCTCCCTGTCAGTCGGGACATTGCGTCCGCATTAGCATTGGCATCATGACCACGATACTGAATTTTGTAGCTGTATGCCCCCAAGAATAGGGCATAGCGTTGGAGGCGGGCCGCAGTAGTCTGGGAGATGCCTTTGTCAGGGCTAAAGATCTGAAGGAGTGGTTTATGGTCCGTCAGTATGGTGAATTCCCTACCATACAGGTAAAGATGAAACTTCTCAAATGCCCATATCAGTGCAAGAGCCTCTTTGTCAATGTGTGAGTAATTGCTTTCTGCTTTTGTCAAAGACCTGGAGGCAAATGCCACTGTTTTTTCTGACCCATCTGGTAAGATGTGGGATAGTACCGCCCCCAGACCATAGGGTGAGGCATCACAAGCCAAGGTGAGAGGCTTCTGGAGGTCATAGTGCACGAGCATGCGTGACGCCAACAGCTTCCGCTTAGAAACTTCAAAAGCACGCTGGCATGCAGCCGACCAGTCCCATCTGGAGTGTTTCTCCAAAAGCTTGTTCAACGGAAACAAGGTGTGTGCCAGATCTGGTAGGAATTTGTGGTAATAGTTCAGCAAGCCAAAGTATGATCGCAGCTGCTGGACGTTGGTTGGGGCTGGAGCTTTGACTAAAGCATCAACCTTGGCTTCTGTGGTGTGTATACCTTCTGCATCCACAAGGTGGCCACAAAACTCCAATTTAGGCACCATGAATTGGCATTTTGCTAAGTTCACTTTCAGACCCTGTTCTTGGAGTCTCGCCAACACAAGCTCCACATTCTGCTTGTGTTCCTGGTCAGTCCGTCCCGTGATGAGCATGTCATCTAGCAGGCACTGCGTAAAAGGAATGTCCGCCAAAATCTCGTCCATTTTTCGTTGCCAAATGGCTGGGGCAGAGGCTACCCCAAACACCATCCGATTGTATTCATATAGTCCCTTGTGGGTGTTGATGGTCAGAAACTTGCGGGAAGAAGGATGGACCTCAAACTGTAAATATGCTTGTTTGAGATCAAGCTTGGTGAACTTTTGACCCCCTGCAAGAGAGGCAAAAATGTCATCTACTCTGGGTAGGGGATACTGGTCTATTTCCAGTTGAGAGTTCAGTGCCATGCGGAAATCGCCACAAATGCGCAAGTCCCCATTCGCTTTCTTTACCGGTACAACTGGTGATGCCCACTCGCTGTGCTCTACCTTTGAGATGACACCTTGTTCCTCCAGCCGACTTAGTTCTGCTTCCACACCTGTTTGGAGTGCGAAAGGTACTGTCCGAGCTTTGAAGAACTTAGGCTGAGCGTTGGGTTTCAGCCTGAGTCTCACACAGTCATGTTTTACTTTTCCCAACTGGTCATCAAAAACCTTTGGGAACCGCTGCTTTAGGGACACCACCCATCCCTCATTATCTCCTAATGGCATGGTAACGGTGTTACAGGGACTTATGGCGATGTCTGGCATACCAAAGTGAGCAATCCAGTCTCTCCCAAAGAGAGGGGGTCCCCCATTTCTCAGGATATATAATGGCAGTCTCTTTGTCTGACCCTTGTACAATACCTTTACTTTTGCGTAACCCAGTGGGTGGAGTATCTGCTTTGAGTATGTCTGCAGTTTGATTGGTGTTGGGCGGACAGTTCTTCGGGTCTGAAGTTGTCTCCATTGTTTCTGGGTGATAACTGAAACTGCTGCTCCTGTGTCTACATCCATCTTGAGTTTCTTTCCCTCAATGGTTACATCTACAGGGTGCTGAATGCATATGATGTATGTCTAATCTGTGGAGCACTTCCTCATCCTCTGACTCAGATAATGATGTTTATGGTCGTGGCCCTCTGACTGAGAGTGATGTGGATCACATAAACACGCGACAAGACTTACAACATAAATAGACCTGAAGTGTGCCTTGGTGGTCTGGTCAGTATGCCAAGAAAAGGGGGCATACCCAAAGTAAGTAATGGGTAGTTAATTGAAGAAGGATATGCTGAGAAGTGCCCTGAAAAAGGGAAGGGCGGGAGGGTGTCGAATGCGATTGAATGCGCAGACTCACGGACATGAGGTGAGCTGGGAAGAGTCGGCCCAGTGACATGTAGTACTGCACACTGAACCGACAAAGAGCATGTGTGAGTGGGCTGCTTAAATACCCTCCGGGCTCCTCCCATAAACTCAGGCCACCATACTGGCCTTCTTATTTATGGTCGTGGCCCTCTGACTGAGAGTGATGTGGATCACATAAACACGCGACAAGACTTACAACATAAATAGACCTGAAGTGTGCCTTGGTGGTCTGGTCAGTATGCCAAGAAAAGGGGGCAAAAGACTCAGATAGGGAAATAGCTTATATTGATTTCTTGTATTTATTGAGCCAGCTTGGTAAAGGCTTGTGCCATTTCTTCCTGAGGATTTGGGATGTATGTGGCAAAACAAGGAGACTTCCCATCAGCCTGGTGTCTTGATTACGTGGTCTGGTACTCCCTGTTGTGAGGCATTTGAGGCTGCTCTAATTCGGAAAGAATGTCCTGAGAACAGACTGGGATTTGAAGCCCAAGTTGCTTAGGATTCTGACATGCTTGACAAACTGGCTGCCACTCTGGAAGCTGGTTTAGAAAGGGTAGCAACAAGCTACCATCAGATTGGCTGGGTAGATGGAGCAGTAGTTGGTCGAGCACCGTCACTGGGCGTCAGGCATTGTTAGATATAATATAGGAATGGAGGGCGCCACTGAAATTATATATGAAAAAATTTGTTTTCCACTCTTAGTGACTATAACATAACATATATACTACAAGTATTAGATAAGTGGAACAAATCAACAATATTGAGAAATAGATTCTATATGTCTATCAATGCATGTTGGGGATAAATTAGTACATGGACTATAGTACATCCACCTAAAATATCAGAAAATAAATAATAAAAAATAATAAAAAACAATGAATATTAAGGAATGTCCAAAGTGATGTCCAAAGGAAAAAACTTCTTGTGATACAATAATTATATATCAAGTCCGTGCAAAATTGAAACAGGATTGGGATGTGTTGATTCTGGGATGTGAGAGAACCTTCACCAAATTGAATAATTCGTGCTCCACCTCAGGTGCTGGGGAAGTGCTAAATGCTTACCAGATGATTAGACCTCTCTTTTAAAAGTAGGTCTGATGGGCAGATCAGGATAAGTGCCTGAACACTAAGGGCATGCTGGATCACGTGGTTCCACAGTGCTAGCAGATACGCTCATATGATCATGGAAAAATGAAAAAATATCATGGTGCAATAAGTTTTATTAAAATCAAATAAAATGCACATACAGCCGATTGGCCTCCTACCCCAGCTAGTGCCTGCCTGGCACTGGGAGTACAGCGTGTCACAGCTCTTCTCTCAAATTTCACACCGAGGAGGGGTGGTTAGCAGACAGGTCCGGGTTAGGTAGGTGCAGGTAGGCTCAGACGGAGGGCTTGTAAGCCGTGCAGGATGCCAGAGTACAGCCGCCGACATATGTTTCGCATGTTGTGCGTCTTCAGGGGGGCGTGTCTGGCTGCTAAGGTTTGTGGGATTTGTAGGCTGCGATGGACTCTGCGTGCTGCGTGTTTCTGGAACGGAGCGTGGCTCGCGCTGTCACTCCCAGGGCCACGCTCGTGCATAATACAAATCGCCTGGTATTTTACACAAAAAATTACTTTCCTTTTGTCAAATTTGCACAGCTAGGTTTAATCTCACTGCCTAAAATTATAGACTACAAAGCCGTGTGGTAGATTATGGGTAGACAGTTGGAATATATAAAAAATCCAGATATATAAAAAATCCAGATATATAAAAAATATATGGATATCTGGAAATAAGGATACATACAATAATATACATGTGCCTCCTATAGCTAAATCCTTACGGTACCTAATATTTCTGTGTTATTCTAATGAGATATTTATTGAAATAATTGGTCTAATTATATTAGCCATCTAACCTTGTCAAGGAGAATTAATAGGAACTGGGGGTGACCTCTAGTGGTCATCGTGTATATTACTACTCCTATATATAATTAGTATGCCTTTAGCCTTGGCAGTGGAATACTAATGATTAAGGTTGTATTTTTTCCTTAGTTGGTAGGTCTAAGGGGATTGAAAAAAGATTGAAAAAGGGGGGGGGGAGGGGAAAAAAAGGATTTTTCATAATTGGTTTAATATTATTCTCTCATTAAATTTATGATTATTCATTTGACAGAAAACAATTAAGGTCCAGTTCTATGTTCATTCCCAATGGGTGCATAGTCTGGGCTTTATGGATCCACATGGTTTCGTTTTGGGAGATACTTTGTCTTAAATGTGTCCCTCTCCAATGCTTGGATACATGATCTATACCATAGAAGGTACATTGTGTGGGGTCACTGTGGTGTTTGTCCAGAAAATGTCTGGACACACTATGGTTCGGAAATTTGTTTCTAATGTTCGCCAGGTGTTCATTAATTCTGACCCGCGATTTACGGGTGGTTCTCCCTATATACTGTAGGGGACATGTACATTCAAGAACATAGGTAACATGATCTGTATTGCATGTCATAAATGGAAAAATCTGGAATTCTTCTTTGGTTGTTGCAGATTTGAATTTTAACCGCTTCTTAGGATCTCCTGATCTACGGGTGGTTTTGCAGGCCTTACACCTATTGCAATAGTGAAAACCTGGAATATCTAAGAAAGTTTTGGTTTTTGCTGGTGGATCCGGTACATTACGTGCAATTTTATTTCTCAGTCCTGGTGCTCGCCGATATATAAATTTGGGTGTTGCGGAGATGGTGCTTTGGAGATCTTGATCTTTCATCAGGATTGGCCAGTGTTTTTTATATATGGCTTCTATTTCTTTGTATTGTCTATTATATCCTGTGATTAGGGCTGTCTCTCTCCTTTGTTCTTTCTTTGGTTTTGTGATCAGCAGTGATTGTCTATCCATGTTGTCAACTTCTTTTTTTTGCTTTCTTTATTGCCTTTTCTGGATACCCTTTTTCTAGGAATCTATCTGTCATATGGCTTGCTTGTGCATAATAATCTTCTTCTATTGTACAGTTCCGTTTCAGTCTCATCAGCTGTCCTTTGGGAATGCCGTTCAACCACCGTGGATGGTGGCAACTTGTTATTGGGACAAAGCCATTCCTATCTGTTGGCTTGAAGAAAGTTAGTGTTTCAAAGCTTTCATTCTTTTTCCTGATGGTAAGATCTAAATAGTTGATGGATATTTTGCTAATTTCCGCTGAGAACTTGAGTCCATACTTATTGCGATTCATAGTGGAGACATAAGGCATTGTTAGTCTGAAACAGGTTGATGTCAACCCCCGGGGCTGGTTTGTTGCGTTTGCAGACTGAGAGTGTAGGGGTTCGAAAGCGAGTCGGGTGGCGTCGGAGTAGTGTCTGACTGCCGGAGCCACTGATTGTAAATTCACTAGGCCGTAGGGAACCGTAGAAGGCCTGGTAGATGGCTGCTAGGATGACTATGCTGGGCAAGGCCCTAAATGGGGAACGAGTAAGGATTTCAGACATGTGCCTAAAGAGGGCACTCTTGAAAGTTAGGCGCTTGCTACTGGCTACAGGTTGGTGCTTCTGTATGCTCTGTAGGAGGGACTTGACTGCATGGGCTCGAGAATACTGACAGTTTACTGGGGTTCTGCAGGGACAGGAAATGCTGGACGCCATCTAGATATGGCGTGATAGTATTGTGAGAAAGGGTCAGCTGCGTGTGGCAATACGATATGAAGGCTAGGACGTGTCTAACGTTGCCTATTGCTGCTCGGAGGCAAGTGGCCAAAAATTAGCAGTTAGTATTCCAAGCAGTGTATTAGGCCTTCAGTGTGTTGCGTGCCAAGGAGTTAATAAGCTGGGTTGAGTTGGTGAGATGCTACTTCAGTCCATTGTCAGCAATGACCAGGGTGGGACAGGGATGGTTATTGGGTCAGCTCCAGGCTCTTGCTGGAAAAACAAATGGTTAGGTTAGAATGGGACAGAGCATCAGCTGCGATTTTGCATTTGCCTGGAATATGACTACAGAAGATATTAAACTGGTGACGGAGTGACAGCTGCACGAGCCTGCGCAGGAAGGACGTGATGGGGAGAGGCTTGATCTACCTTAATTGATGAAGTCAGCTGTGGCCTGATTGTCTGTGGTGAAAAACACTGTCTGTCCAGTTCAAGTGTGGCCCCAAACCTGGGCAGCTGCCACAATGGGGTACAGCACGAGACGTGATGAAGACTGGGTGAAGCAGAAATTTAAGAGAATTTCTGGGGGCCAAGGTTTGGAGAACCAGTGGCGGACGAAAAATGCACGCAAAAGCCTGTGGTGGCTCGGCTGACACTGCCGGGATGAAGATTGAAATGCTGTTCTATCAGGTGGGGAAGTTGTCCCACATAGCTAAGTCTGCTACTGATGCTTGGTCTAGTTTAAGAACTTGGACTGGATCTTGCATTGGTGTGAGAAAATCAAGACAATACACAGGTGATCAACAAGATGATATACGTGCACTCACTGACCAACGTGCACTCGCTGACCAACGTGCACTCGCTGACCAACGTGCACCCGCTGACCAACGTGCACTCGCTGACCAACGTGCACTCGCTGACCAACGTGCACTCGCTGACCAACGTGCACTCGCTGACCAACGTGCACTCGCAGACCAACGTGCACTCGCAGACCAACGTGCACTCGCAGACCAACGTGCACTCGCTGGTGCTGGATGGAAACCTGAACTAACTGCAGGGAAAAAGACAGGGAAAAGATGAGTGGCCCGTGTGCCACTAAAGATGAATGGCCAACTGGGTGCCACTGTGTGTTTGTTTGGCTGATTGTCACTGAGGTGTGTTTGCAAGTTTAGTTTGTATTCGGGTTTGCACGTAGGTGCATGCTGCAAAGTGTTTTTTACTGCTGCAGACAATATTGTGTGGTTGCAAGGGTCTCAATCTGGTTTGCTGTGACGATATTGCGTGGTTGCAAAGGTCTCAACAAGTGAGGGGTTGCTGAGACGATGTTGCGTTTGCAATGGTCTCAAGTGAGTGTCGGGCTGCTGAGATGACTATGTATGGCTGCAAAGGTCTGAACGGGTGTCAGGTTGCTGAGACGATATTGCGTTTGCAATGGTGTCAAATGAGTGTCAGTTTGCTAAGACGACTTTGTATGGCTGCAAAGGTCTGAACGGGCGTTAGGTTGCTGAGACAAGATTGTGTGGTTGCAAAGGTCTAGACGAGTGTGAGGTAGCTGAGATGATATTACATTTTGCAAGGGTCTCAAATGAGTGTCAAGTTGCTGAGACAATATTCCCCCCTTTTTTTTTTTTTTTTATAAAAACGACTGTAAATGAAACGCTGGTAAACATGAGTTACCACATGTGGCTGTGTTTACAAGCTGTTACAGGCATCGGCGTTTCGAATGCCGTCTGAACCCAATTTTTTTTTTTTCCGAGAAGGTTTCTGAACTCAACTGCCTAGAAATTACTATAAATGCTCCTGTGTACATGTACTGATAAGATAACATAGAGGAGTGATTGGGGATCCTGTGTAGACGTACTGGTAAGATAACATAGAGGAGAGATCAGGGGTGGCTGAAAAACACCCATTTTTCTGGCTGCAAGGGTCTCAATGAATGCCATGTTGCTGGGGCGAGACTGCGTGGTCACAAAGGTCTTTGATGAGTGGGAGGTTGCTCGAGATGTTATTGCGTGGTTGCAAGGCTCTCGATGAGTGTGGGGCTGCTGAGACGGTATTGCGTTTGCAAGGGTCTCAACAATGGTGTGAGGCTGCTGAGACGGTATTGCGTGGTTGCAAGGGCCTTGATGAATGTGGGGCTGCTGAGACGGTATTGCGTTTGCAAGGGTCTCAACAATGGTGTGAGGCTGCCGAGATGGTATTGCGTGGTTGCAAGGGCCTTGATGAATGTGGGGCTGCTGAGATGGTATTGCGTTTGCAAGGGTCTCAACAAGGGTGTCAGGCTGCTGAGACGATTTTGCGTGGTTGCAACAGTCTCAACAGGTGTCAGGTTGCCGAGGGGCTGAGATTGCGTGGTGGCAAAGGTTTTTTTTTTTGCGTTTTTATATTTATTTTTTATTTTATTTTGCGTCTTGTAAAGGTCATGTGTTGCAAGGGTCTAACAAGGGTGTCAGGCTGCTGATTTTGCGTGGTTGCAAGGATCTCAATGAGTGTGAGGGCTGCTGAGACGATATTGCGTTTGCAAGGGTCTCAACAAAGGTGTCAGGCTGCTGAGACGATTTTGCATGGTTGCAAATGGTCTCAACAGGTGTCAGGTTGCCGAGGGGCTGAGATTGCGCGGTGGCAAAGGTTTTTTTTTTTATTTTATTTTTTATTTTTGCGTTTTTATATTTATTTTTTATTTTATTTTGCGTCTTGTAAAGGTCATGTGTTGCAAGGGTCTAACAAGGGTGTCAGGCTGCTGATTTTGCGTGGTTGCAAGGATCTCAATGAGTGTGAGGGCTGCTGAGACGATATTGCGTTTGCAAGGGTCTCAACAAGGGTGTCAGGCTGCTGAGACGATTTTGCGTGGTTGCAAATGGTCTCAACAGGTGTCAGGTTGCCGAGGGGCTGAGATTGCGAGGTGGCAAAGGTTTTTTTTTTTTTGCGTTTTTTTTTTGCTTTTTGCTTTTTTTTTTTGCGTTTTTATATTTATTTATTTTTTTATTTTGCGTTTTGTAAGGGTCATGTGTTGCAAGGGTCTTAACAAGGGTGTCAGGCTGCTGAGATGATTTGCATTGTTTGCAAGGTCTCAATCAATAAGAATTGGGTTACTGAGAAAGGATAGAAACACCTGGTTTGTTTGTACCTTAAGCAAGCAGTATAAGGTAGAAGGACAACGCCTGTTTGAATCGTGGTTCCGTAGGGGCCACTAATGAACGATATGGGAGACAACAAATGGTAGAAAATTGATAGGACATAAGAATGTAATAACAAATCTTACTTGCGACAGTGGACCATTCAAGTGAGTTTGCGGCGGACTGTGGCTGGAGTGAAACATGTCTGGAAGGTGTAGCGTGATGCCGTGCATGGGGCAAAACAATGAGGTTTGGTGTGTAGAAAATAGAACACGAGAAGTGCGTATCAATGCTTTGTAAGCTCCACTGCGGGAACCAAACATATGGTACGGGTGACACCATGAGTGGCCTCAAATTTGACGTGACAAACAAGCTAACGAATCCTACCTGGGACAGTGAACGTGCGACTGGGTTTGCTTTGTACTGGAGTGGATGTGCAACACATCCGAAGAGTGTGGTGTGGCGCCATGCATGACGCACAGGCAATAACTTTGGTAAATAAATGAGAGAGAGGAACCGTGTACAAAAAATTCGTAAGTTCCGCTGCGGGAACTAAAAACACACGGCATGGGGGAACAATGAATGACAACGGTAGAAAGCATGCAATGTATCTGATACAAAACGGTTGTAAAAATGCATAAAACAAATTCGATACGAATCGGTAGTAAGGAGTATTGAACGAATCTGATACGATTTGGTTGTAGAGTGTATGCTACCCCTTGCTTTGAAACCGAACACCTACCAACCACCCATCCCCCCAGGCTAATCAAGTGCAGACAAGGCACCATGTGAGTCCAATTACCACCTCAATCTGCCAAAGAACCCATACAAACACATGCTAATCTCCAAATGGATTTACAAATGAATCGTATGTTTGGCATAAGGAAGTTACAAATGTACTACGCCTGAGCCGAATGATGTTGGAACATAAGCAACAGTAACTCAGAGGCAGATTTTTTTTCCAAAAGAGATGCAGGATTTGCAAGATTGCACAAGATACGAAAAGGTTTGAATCCTACCTGCGACAGTAAGCGGGAACCGGCGGCGAAGACCATGAAGGGAGAAGCCACAAAGCGATTGCGATGTCGAATGCGATTGAATGCGCAGACTCACGGACATGAGGTGAGCTGGGAAGTGTCGGCCCAGTGACATGTAGTACTGCACACTGAACCGACAAAGAGCATGTGTGAGTGGGCTGCTTAAATACCCTCCGGGCTCCTCCCATAAACTCAGGCCACCATACTGGCCTTCTTATATATCTTCCCACCATATATGTCTTTGTCTTGGGGTTCAGAGGTTGTTTATCTCTTGCTACGGCAAAATTGTTTCAGATAGCTGGTCCTACCGCAATTATGACAGTTATGATCCTTAAACCGGCAGATTTTGTGGTCATGGTCTGTATTCCCACAACGGTAACAAGCTGACTCCCGGCTTGGTGGGGGTCGGTATTTCCAGTTTGCGGCAGTTGGCTTGACTGCTGTTCTGAAAACTTCCTGCTTCACCTCTTTCCTTCTGCTCTGGGGGTTCAATTGCTCTGCATCTTTCACAGCCATTTCCATCACTGAAGCTATCTCAATTGCCTTTGTAAGGGTAAGGTCTTTCTCTGTTAACAGTCTCTTTTGTGTCGACTCACAATTCAGTCCCATGACAAACTTATCCCTCAGTGCAGTAGGTAGGTAGTCCCCAAAAGAGCAGGTAGAGGCTAGTCTGCGAAGGGCAAGCACATAAGCTTTAATCTCTTCACCTGTCTGCTGCTGCCTCTGATAGAAGCGAAATCTTTCTGCTATTTCTAGTGGTTTGGGCTGGAAGTGATCATCTAGCAGTGTCAGCAGCTCTGCCAATGTCTTAGCTGAAGGTTTTACAGGGGAAAGCAGATCTCTAAGAGTGTCATACGTTTTGGACCCGACCACTGTCAAAAACACTGCCACTTGCCTGTTGTCTGTGATGTCATTTGCACTGAAATACTGTTCCAGCCTCTCAACCCAGGAACTCCAGGATGTCTGTTCTCCATCAAACTCACTTAATGTCCCGATTAATGACATTTTCCTGCTGGGATCTGTGACTGTTTTTATCCAGGTGACAATCCACAATGTCCTTGTCTCTCTCTATCTCTCAGACTGATAGACACTTTGTAAATCCCATTCTCGTCGCCACTGTGATGTCCTGTGTGTTGTGAGAGACACAAGACTCTGGTCTGGAGCAATGGATGTTTATTCTCTACCGGCTGTACACTGCAACATGCATCTCAGGACATTACATCTTATCTGTTTCCTACATGAGCACACTCTAAGATGGCCACCGTACCCCTTGACCCTTGTCATCACTGCTGGGTGGAGCCAGCCTTAAAGTGCCAGTACATGTGGAACCCTTCAGGTATAACATGTACTTTGAACAATGTCTGTCCACCTGCATTTCCATTCAGCCCAACTAATCTAATCAGTGATTAGTTTGCATATGAATGCCTGGCATTTTATTATTTTATATTATTATTATTATTATTATTTATTATTATTTACAAATCCATTTGAATTTTTTAATTCAATTAAATAATACATTTGATATTTTATAATTATAACAGCTTTTAAAATTTCGAATTTTCAAAGTTTGAATTTTTAAAATTTCGAATTTTCAATTTTTGAATTTTTAAAATTTCGAATATTTAAAATTTCGAATTTTAACATTTTGAATATTTAAAATTTCGAATTTTAAAATTTCGAATATTTAAAATTTCGAATTTTGAAAATTTCGAATTTTGAAAATTTCGAATTTTCAATTTTCGAATTTTTTAAAAAAAAATTTTTTTTCGAATTTTCAGATTTTGAAAAATTCGAAAATTGAAAATTCGAAATTTAAAAAAATCTTAATTTGAAAATTCGAAATTTGAAAATTCACAATTTTCAAAATTCGAAATTTTCAAAATTCGAAATTTTCAAAATTCGAAATTTTCAAAATTCGAAATTTTCAAAATTCGAAATGTTCAAAATACGAAATTTTAAAAATTCGAAATTTTCAAAAATTCGAAAGTTTACAATTTCGAAATTTGAAAATTCTTAATTTGAAAATTCGAAATTTAAAAATTCGAAATTTTCAAAATTGTTAATTTTGTTTTTGTCAAAAAAATTAACAAAAAAAAAGATATTTAAGAAAATTCAATTAAATAATACATTTGATATTTTAGTTCATTCTGATTTTATTATATTATGACAATACATTATAGAGTATAATACAGACATTGATGTGTTCGTATAAGTAATACAGTTATTTCATCTAGTCAATTTCGAATATATTTTTGTTTCCATATATTATTCAAAAAGACTATACAAAACAAGACTGGGGAAGACAAGACTAGACAGGACAAGACAAGTCAAGACAAGACAAGACAAGACTAAACAAGACAAGACGAGACTAGACAGGACAAGTCAAGACATAACAAAACAGGGCAAGACAAGACAAGACAACATCCCCAAACAAAAAAAAAGAGGGAGGGATAAAAACCACAAAAAAAAAATGAAAAAAAAAATAGGACAGGGTTAAAAATTAAAAATTGGCAGCAAAAAAAACCCACCACTCACCGCTAATTTGTTCTGTTCCCACAAGTGATTTCTAAATTCTTGTTGTTTCTCTATATACCCTCCAGGGGACCCAGGTCCGAAGGTGCTCCTCATGTGTATCCAATTCAAGTGCTAAAAGTGATTCCATCTTCTCTATACCATCCATTTCACTGGCCCACTCCTTAACTGATGGAGTTTGTATTGAGCGCCAGTGCCATGGTATAACTAATCTTGCTGCTGTCAACCAGTGTCTCAAAAGACCCCTTTTAATATTCTTATATGATCCTGGTTATATTGAGAGCAAAGTGATTTGTGGTGTATTTAATATTAGTTCCCCAGTAACTAAAGTATAGAGCTGCATAATTTTTTCCCAAAAATTTAAGATTTGGGGACATTCCCACCAGATGTGGAGCAATGAACCTTTTAATGTATGGCATCGCCAACATATGTCTGATTTATCTGGATATATACGCTTTAATGACATTTGTCTCTTGTGCTTTAATTGTTAGTGACATACAATGTGTTAAATTAAATGCTTTCTTCCACTCTGCGGCCCAGATTCAGAGAGAATTAGATTCTCGTAGCGTATCAGAAATACATTACGCCGCCGTTTTTTACCTGGCTCTACGTGGAATCCAGGTAGATTTTGTCCAGTAAACAACGGCGGCGTAGTGTATTTCTCTCGTCGCAATCCATCTGCGCGAGTAGGGGGCGTGAAGCATTTAAAATAGGCGCGTTCCCGCGGAGATCGAACTGCGCATGCTCCGTTCGCAAATTTCCCGCCGTGCATTGCGCGAAATCACGTTGTTACGTCGTAGTAGCGTCGTTTACGTACATTCCTATTCCCGAACGAGTTACGTTAAAAAAAAAATATTTTCAAATCGACGCGGGAACGACGGCCATACTTTACATGAGCTACTCACTGTTAGACCAGCAAAAAGCTCCTCTAACATTACGTAGCCAAAAAATGACGTAGGCGATTGCGAGGGACACTCGTACCTTCGTGGAGGTAAAAACTAATTTGCATATCCCAACGCATGAAAACGACGCAAACTCCTTCCAGCGGCCGCAAAAATATCGCAGCGTAGATCCGAAGGCTTACGAAGACGTAAGCCTCTCGGATCGAAGCCCGAAGCCGCCGTATCATGGTTTGAGGATTCAAACTAGTGATACGGCGCGCGAAATTTGAAATTACTCCTGTCTAACACCAGTTAGACAGGCGTAATTGCTCTGTGAATCTGGGCCTGCATCTTCAATTTGAACATTTAACTCATTCGCCCATTTCCTTGTGTATTCAGGGTGTTCAGGGTGTTTTTTTATGGCTAATATCTTATAGATTGAGGATAAGACATGTTTTGGTTTTGAGTCTTGTAGCAACAGAAGTTCAAACTGAGCTGTGTCTCTATACAAAAATGTATTTGAGGGAAGAGAGGACAAGAAAGATAATAGTTGCCGATATTCCAACCATTGCGTAAGTGAGGGTTTCTGTGTAAAAATTAGGTTTAATATGGGTGGGAATGCTGCCTGGCAAGTAATCTGGCACACTCTACGATGTGATTCTTTGTTCCAAATGAGGAAATCTTTACGTTTTAGGGCCGGCGGAAATCGTGGGTTACCAAATAAAGGTGTCATAGGTCCTACTAATGAGGAAAGTTCTAATTGTAAGATTGTTTTGGTCCAAATTTTTAATAGATGGGATGTTAGAGAAGGCATAGTAAAAAATGAATCTCGATAGATATCACTATTCCCAAAATCTAACCAAGGAAGGGCGGTAAGATCAAATTGATTTAACCCTTGCTCTATTAGTACCCATTGATTAGTGTTGTAAGAGTGGAACCAGTTCACTATCCTTGTTAATACTGCCGCTATATAGTAATGGTAAAGGTGCACCCGCTCCTCCGTTCACTTTGGGCAGTGATAGTAATTTATTTTTTAATCTATGTTTTTTATGGCCCCAAATAAATTTTGTAAAGGCCGACTGTAAAGTAGAAAAATAAGATCTAGGAATAGAGACAGGCATGGTTTGGAAAAGATACAGAAACCGAGGTATTATATCCATTTTTAGAATATTAATCCTCCCAAACCACGAATATTGATTGTGATCGTATTTTTTTAGATCCTGTAAGGTTCGTTGCATAAGGGGAATATAGTTTGTTAGATATAGATGGTTTAAATCGGAGGGGATTAAAATACCTAAGTATTTTAATACCGAAGAGCAAATTTTGAAAGAGAAACAATTTTTCAGTGATGTCATTTGTTGTGGACTGAGTGACACATTGAGAATAACTGATTTTGATATATTTACTTTAAAGTTACTAAGGGTACCAAAACGTTTAAATTCAGATAAGATAGTGGGTATGGAAACATGTGGATTAGTGACATATAGCAATAGATCGTCGGCAAACAAGGCTAATTTTATTTCCGTTTGGTTTATCTGTATGAGTTGAGTTGAGGTGCACTTTCTATAGCGTGGTCAATTACCCCGGAGGATCCCGACACGCTGGCGATGTCCCTGGGTAAACCCAGGGACAAGTGGACAACAAGATGGTACGACTTGGACTGATGTTCCCGCTCGGATGTTACACTCAGGCCAACTGACGCCTTAAGCCGGGTAGGCTTGATAGAATAGCCAGGTTTTTAAACTCCGGCGAAAGGCCGCCAGTGATGCCGCCTCCTGGATGTCCTCCGGGAGGGAGTTCCACAGCATGGCACCCTGGTGGGAGAAGGATCTGCCACCCCGACGAGTCTTCTTAGGCACCGGTATGCTTAGGAGGCATTTCCTGCTAGATCGCAGAGTTCTTCCCGGGGCTCTCTTGAGGAACTTTCTCCGCAGGTAGCCAGGGGCTGTGCCTTTCAAGATCTTATACATAAGGCAGCCGGCTTTGAACAGAGAACGTTGAACAACACAATTAAAGGGTTCTGTCTAATTGCTATTGCTAGATGCTCCATTACCAGGACATAAAGTATGGGTGATAGAGGGCATCCTTGTCGGGTACCATTTTGTATAGTGAAACTTGTTGATAACGATCCATTGATCTTTATCCTAGCCTCAGGTTTAGTATATAATGCCAGAATCTTGTGAAGTAAATTTGGGCCCAGACCTATTTGCTAGACATGTGCATTTCGTTTAGCTTCTAATTCGTTTTTTAACGAAAATTTGTAAATTCGTAATTTCCGAATTTTCGTATTAACAAATTTTTTTTTCCGAATTTTCGGACTTCCGAAAATTTCGAATTTCGGATTTTTCGGAATTCCGAAAATGCGAATTTCCGAATTTTCGTATTTCCGAAAATTCGAATTTCCGAATATTCGTATTTCCGAAAATTCGAATTTCCGAAAATTCGAATTTCAGAATTTTCGTATTTCCGAAAATTCCAATTTCCGAATTTTTTAATTTTCGAATTTTGAATTTCCAAATTTTAGTATTTCCGATTTGTTTAATTTCCGAATTTTCGTATTTCAGAATTTCGGATTTTCGGAAATTCGGAAATACGAACATTTTTAGTTTTTTTTTCGATTTTTTTAATTTTCGAATTTCGAATTTTTCAATTTTCGAATTTCGAATTTTTCATTTTCGAAATTTCCAATTTTTGAATTTCCAAGTTTTGAATTTTCGAATTTTCGCATTTCGAATTTTTCAATTTCGAATTTTTTTCATTTTTCGAAATTTCGAATATCCCAATTTTCAAATTTTTTATTTTTCGAATCTTTCATTTTCGAAAATGAAAAATTCGAAAAATAAAAAATTTGAAAATGAAAAATTCGAAAACTCGAAAATTAAATAATTCGAATATTCGAATTAGAGAATTCGAAAATTGAAACTTCCAATTTCCGAATTTTGAATTTCCAAATTTTTGTATTTCCGAATTGTTTAATTTCCGAATGTTCGTATTTCCGATTTTCGGAAATACGAACATTTTTAGTTTTTTTTTTAATTTTCGATTTTTTTAATTTTCGAATTTTTTAATTTTCAAATGTTTGAATTTTTAAAATTCCGAATTTTAGAATGTTTCGAAAATTGGAATTATTAATTTTCTGTTTTTCGAATATTCAAATGTTTCATATTCAAATTTTTCATTTTCAAATTTTCGAATTTCGAATATTCGAATTTTTTTTTCGAAATTTTGCATTTTTGAATTTTTCATTTTTTTCGAAATTTCGAATTTCCCAATTTTTTTTTTCGAATTTTTCATTTTCGAAAATTATTCGAAAAATTCGAAAAATGTGAAAATTCGAAAATTAAAAATTCGAAAAATGTGAAAATTTCGAAAATTAAATAATTCGAATATTCGAATTAGAGAATTCGAAAATTGAAAAAATTTGAAAATTCGAATTTTCGAATTATTTCATTTTCGAATTTTCGAAATTTCTAATTTCCCAATTTTTTATTCATTCGTTTTTTTTTCGCAAATTTCGTTTTTTCCGTTTTATTCTTTCCGTTTTATTCGTTTTATTTCCCGAATTTACGAAAAAAGCAAAAAAAACGAATAAAACGGAAAAAAATATTTGTTCGATCTTCCTGAATTTACGAAAAAAAATAAAAAAAACGAATGAAACAAAAACGATTTTTTTTTTTAATTTCCCGAATTTCCGAAAAAATTAAAAAAACGAAGATAACAAACGAAAAAAACGAATTTTTTGGCAGTGCACATGTCTACTATTTGCATTAATGATTGTTTTAAGAAGGGCCATCCAATCCGGTCAAAGGTCTTCTCTGCATCAACTGAAATGAGACATACTGGTATTTTTGCTGTTTGGGCATAATTCATTGATAAAAAGGTTTTTATAGTATTGTCCCATGCTTCTCTACCTTGTACAAAACCCGTCTGGTCTAAATGTACCAGGTTTGGAAGGAGAGGTTGGAGACGTAATGCAATTAGTTTCGCAAAGATTTTTAAGTTTATCCCAATTAACGAGATCGGTCGAAAACTGGAACATAATGTTAGGTCCTTTTCCGGTTTCGGAATCAGGGTGATATGAGCTTCTAATGTCTGAGTTGAGAATTGGTTCCTAGGGGAAATAGAATTTAATACTTGGAGCAAAAATGGGGATAGATATTCCTTATAGGTTTTTTTGTAAAATTTTGGGGTGAATCCATCTGGGCCTGAAATCTTTCCTGATGGAATATCGGCAATCACATCTAATAATTCCTCAAGTTGAAAATGACGATCTAACAATTTTCTTTTGTCATCATCTAATACTGGAATAGTTGTTTCCTGTACATAGTCTTCAATTTGTTGTTTGACTCCAACTACATCTTCCGAGGATGGTGATGGAGCCAAGTTATAGAGACCTGAAAAATAATCTCTAAAAATATGTTGAATAGATTGTGGGTCTGACGTAATTTCTCCAGATGGCTTTTTTATACTGGAAATAAAGGTCTGGGATGAACGGGGATGCAATGTTCGTGATATAGTCTCCCGCATTTATCCCCTGATCTATATCTTTCCAGAGCTCTTCTCTGTTCGTATGATTTATGGGATGTTTCAAATAGCTGCAAAAGAGAGGCCCTTGTAGATTAAATATTAGCTAATATTTCTGCACAATGACTGGTTTTATGTAAAGTTTCTAAAGATTGAAGCTTTGATAGAGTGTTTTGGATAATTATGTTTTTTTCTTTTTTAAGTCGTGAGCCATGTTGAATAAACAGGTCCCGTAATACTGCTTTTAGAGCTTCCCATTTTAAGGGGAGTGCTGTTTCATCTTGGGCATGGTCAGAGATGAGGGCCCAGATTCACAGAGCGATTACGCCTGCGCAACTGGTGTTGCGCGTGCGTAAGTCTAAATGTGCGCGTGCGTTTAGATGCGCGCGATTCAGAAAACGATTTACGCCAGAAATCAATTTTTTTTTGTCCGGCGTAATTTCGTTAGACAGACGCATCCGTCCGCGCAAAAATGCGCTAGACACACCATTGATTTGCTAGTCAAATATGCTAATGAGGGAGTTGCGGGGATCCACAAAAAAGCGCAGTTGCTGCGCAGGCTACGCGATGTGCGCAACAGCAAAATGTCCTGTCTAAAGTTAGAGCACCTAAAAGCTGGTCTAAATTTTGAAAAAACGTCTACATCTCACAGAAAGCAACACCGTTACTGAGGAGCAGACCACACACACGTGTTGCACTACAATTTGACTGCCAACATGCCAGGGGCATCGTCGCTCATAGCTGCACTAGTGAATTTAGATGACCAAAGAAGGAGGAGGGCACGGAGGATGGCACGGGAGAGGGTATACCGCACACGCATAGACCTCTTTGGCATGAGTGATTCTGAGGTGTATCGCATCTTCAGATTCCCCCCTCATGCCATCCTGGAATTAACCACAACCCTGCAGGAGGATATCACCAGCCCAACACAACGCTCACAAGCTGTGCAGCCACTGGTCAAGGTCATGGCAACACTCCATGTCCTTGCCAGTGGCTCTTTTCAGCGTACAAGTGGAGTGGTGGCTGGGATGTCACAATCCTCCATGAGCAGATGTGTGCACCAGGTTGTCCCTGCAATCCTCACACGCTTGGCCAACCAAATCATCAAACCCACCACTGAGGACCTGCGGCTGAAGGCAATGACAGATTTCTACAGAATTGCCAGATTCCCACGCACCATCGGGGCCATTGATTGCACACATGTGGCACTCCAGCCCCCCCATGAGACAGAGCACATGTACCGCAATCGGAAGAATTGGCACTCCATCAACGTACAGGTGATAGTTGATGCCCAAGGCCTCATATGGCACGTCCGTGCCAAACACCCCGGATCCACCCATGACAGCTACATCTACAATCAATGCCACATCCGAATGGAATTCGATCAGAACTTGTATGGGAACACCTGGCTGGTTGGTGAGTGACATGGGAGTCAGGCATGACTATCCCCTCCCGTGATGCACACCTCACAAGTGGCACATGCATGACTAACATTCTCCTGTCTTTTCCCTTCCAGGTGACTCTGCATATGCACTGGGACCCCATCTCATGACTCCTATCCGGAACCCCCAAACCCCAGGGGAGGAAAGATACAATCAAGCACACATCAAAACCCGAGCAGTGGTGGAGCGCACCTTTGGCCTCCTGAAGTCACGTTTCCGATGCCTGGATAAGTCTGGGGGTACACTGTTGTATTCCCCAAACTTTGTGTGCCATATCATCGTTGCATGTTGCATGCTGCACAATCTCGCAGTGAGGAAGGGCCTGCAGGTTGAGCTACGTGATGACCTGACCCCCCAACCAGACAATCAACCCCTAACCGAGGATACCCCGTCTTCTGAGGGAAGAGCAGTCAGGAGACAGCTCACATTGGGCATCTTTGCACGTTAAACACACACATTAATCATGGCACAATGAGAATGCATGCATGCACACCACTGTGGTCCCTAGCACACACACCCCACATCCTCATCAAATTGGATTGGCACCAGTCCACCATGCACGACTGGTGAGCAGTAACGCCACGTCAAGGCTCCAATTATGTCACTGTACATTCATACACCATTCACACGGACCTGGGAATCACTTCTCCCTGGTCCTGGGGAACCCTTCTCCACCAAAATTGAGGGTGACACCCCTTTTCCAGCAGGAATGTCACCCCCACATTCAAACAGCATGCACAACCCAAAAAAAAAAAAAAATGTCAGCAAAAAAAAATGCAAAAAATGTCAGCCAAAAAAAAAAGAAAAATGCAAACAATGTCAGCCAAAAAAAGAAAAAGGGGGAAAAAAAATTATTGCCCTCTGCGTGAGCCACGCCTGGGGCGCCCCCGGCCACGGCCCCGGCCCCTCAGGGGAGACTCATGGGGGAGGGGCAAACCCGGGGAAGGAGGAGCAGCCCCTGATATCTGCCCACCTGGCGGCCTGCCCTCCAAGGCCACGACAATTCTGTCCAGGGAAGCACCAAGTGTTGCTGTGTTGGCCTGGATAGCCTGGGTAAGGGCCCTCACATCCTGCCCAACGCCTGCTGCTGTAGTCTGCAGTTCATTTAGGCAGGTTGTGAAAGCCCGGGAGTGGGAGTCCAGGTTACCCAGCGTATCCTTCATGGAGGACAGGCTCTCCTCCACCCGCCCAAAAGTCTGGCAGAGCTGTCCCAGATGGCGGGTCTGGAGGGCCTGGTCCCTTCGCAGACTGGCGGGCAGGAGATTGGGCGCCCCCTGGTGCTCTGGGATGACATCCTGCCTCCAGCTGATGGTTGTGGGCGGGGAGAAGGGGAGGCCCTTGTGAGGGGAGCCATGTTGGGGGAGGAGGGGGGGGCTCCCCCTTAGGGAGGGCAGGCTTCTGCCAGCCAGAGAGGAAGAGTCCGCACAAACCACTTGTCCAGTGCCTGACTCCTCCTCCTCATGATCGTCCTCCTCATGATTATCCTCCTCCTCCTGATCGTCCTCCTCCTCATGATCGTCCTCCTCCTCTTGAACCTCCTCCGTGGACTGTGGCCTTGTTGGGGGGGCCTCATTAGGCTGCTGTCCTGGGGTTGGAGCGGTCAGGCCAGATGGCCCTGCACCCTCCTGCACATCTGTGGATGACACAAACCATTCACAGGTTGGAGGATCCACACACTTGCCACATATTCCCTTTCACCCCCTCCCCCACACATGCTACACACCTGATAAAAAAAAAACCTTACCTGGCAACGCGGGGACCGGACTTGTGTCAAAGCCTGGCAGGCCCTCCACTTCATGCCAGTGAAAGGTTAGGGCCACCACATGCTCCGTCGCTCTAAGCCTAATACGGCATGGTGGGCCCCCTCCTGTGCCCCTGGCATGGGCATGCATTGCGGCCAGTTTTTTTTTCACCTGACGCCGGAGATCATTTATTTTTTTGTCGATCCCAGACCGGGTCCGTGTCTCCCCCTCCCCCGATGAATTCACCTGCTCCGTGATCCTATCCAAAATCTCCCTCCTCCTGGCCGGGGTGGTGGTGGCACTCTGCGGGCCGTGGAGGTAACGCCCATACTCGCTAATGGCCCGGGCAAGAATTCTTTTTTCCCCCCACAGTAAAATTCAGCTTTCTTTTTCTCTCTGTCATACTTCCAAACAAACTCACTACCAGTCACCAAAAATCAGTCACAAATACAAGCACAACCAATCAGGCAAGAACACACACAAAGAGAAAACGAACCCAAAAATCACACTAGCACTCAGCAAGAAACAGTCACCAAAAAAAAAAGAAGAAAAAATAAAGCAAGAAAACAAACGCACAAAAATATATCAATCAAACAAACAGTCTCTCAAACACTTATCAAAAACACTTTCACAAATATACCAACAAGCACTTGATCACACAGAACACTAATCTGACAACAACAAGACACACTGCAACGAACAACAGGAACAAAAGCACTTGGTTAAATGGGAAGGGACACAAAGGGATGTACTTTTGCAATGCAAGTGCGTTTGTGTGTGTCTATTTATGCTGTCTGCGTAGTTCACAACGTTGCCCTAGTCCATTTCCAATTTCACTGATTGCGCCGCTCCCGAGTTGTGAGCATGCGCACAGCGGAGCTGACATGGTCTCCTTCACACGCGCATGCGTGAGCCGGCCGGCCCATTCATTTGCATGGGGTCATGGCTCATTTCAATGTAACACGCCCACGTCCCTCCCAATTTGTATTACTCCTCCTTACGCCTCTGGAAAAAACCTTACGCTTGCGCAATTTCCTGCGCAAAAGCTACGTGAATCGGGGGATTACGCGGCTAGATGGCGCAAGTCTAACGTAATGGAGGTGCGCTATGCCGGACCGATAATGCGCCGATGTACGTGTGAAGATGAGGTAAAGAGAGAAAAATAAAGAAAAGAGGAAGAAAAAGAAAAAGAGAAGGAAAGAAGGGGGGAGAGGGGCAAAGCCAATCTCTCCACTCTTCTTTAGCGACTCTTGATCCATACTCCATCCAGCACTAGATTGTCGCTACAATATTACTGTAGCATCTATTATTGATTCTCTAACTGATTCCCATGCTGGTTCATCATACCCCTACCCTGGTGTTCAGTCCTTCTAAATAGTGTATATGTCCTGGGCCAGATTATTAGTGGGATATCTGGTAAGTCCAAAGCAAGTTGTATAGTAGGGACTATCTGATGGGTCTCGTAGATTATACCACTTGCCATCTTTCTTAATTTGAAGTAGAAAAGGAAAGTTCCAACGATATATGATGTTACATTCTTGCAACATTTTGAGTAATGGTCTTAGTGCTCTCCTCTTCTCCAAAGTGAATTGACACAAGTCCTGCAATAGTTGAATAGCTGTCCCATTGACATTAATTTGACCTTTTTATCTAGCCTTCCTCATAATCTCTTCCTTCTCTCTATAGAAATGCACACGACATATAGTATCTCTTGGTTTATTTATATCTGTATTTCGTGGCCCTAGAGAATGATGAACTCTGTCAAGCTCTAGCTTCTAGTCCTCTGTTTTCCCCAGCACAGAGGTAAGAATTTTATTAACCGTTGGGGCCAATTCATCTCCCCCAACTGTCTCTGGTAGTCCCCTGATCCTAATATTATTTCTTCTATTGCGGTTGTCCTGGTCTTCCCAGATCTGAAACAGGGTATGTAGTTGGGATTCATGGGCATCTATACGCTGCTCCTGTAAGTGCATAGAGTCCGCTAAACCTGCTACAGAATTTTCAACTTCTGCCAATTTTATCTTGGATGCTTGCGATTCAGCCTGTAATTCATTTGTAATAAGTTTAACAGATTCAAGCTCCTTGCGATAACCATGCTCTAACCGTTGTACAAATGCTTCCATCTCATTACGGGTGGGCAGGGCACGAAGATATTCCCGCAGATCACCCAACTCTGTACCCAATACTGCTGCTATCGCTGTCTGCTTTAAACCCCCATCTAGATCCCCATCTAGACCTACATCCAAAACTCTGCCTATGTTAGCTGGATCAATCGTGTCCACTAGATTACTAACTCCACTTCGGCTGGAACAAGGTAGTAAGGATGAGGATGGGGATGAGGATAAGGATGGTGGGGGAGATGGGGGGGGAGGATGTGACTTGCTAAAAGTAGATGGATTGCTAGGGGTAGAAACAGTCCCAAATCCTCCCATATTAATATTTATTTATTTATTTAGCGTTAGCGTTAGCGGTAGTGGTAGCGTTAGTGTTAGACATAGCAGTAGCAGTAGCCCCAACAGCAGCAGTAGCAGTAGCAGTAGCAGAAAGTGAAGTAAGCGAAACAGATAACATACGTTCTGATGATCTGTTGTCCTCAGAGGATATAGACATGTTTAAAAGTGCATCAGGGGCATCCTCTGTGGGATCCATAAAAGCAGGCTGTGTAGCTCCTGCTGGTTGTGTCCACTTGATCTCAGTGCCCTCCACTAGAGATAGTGGGGTTAGAGGGGTTAGAGATGGAATAGACATTGACAACGGCAGAGGCTGTGCTAGCGGTAATGCAGACGGCAGTGATAGTTTTAATGGAGATGAAGATGAAGGTGATAATACAGTCTTTACAGCTGCCAACGGCAGCGATAAATATGCTTGCTGAGCACAAACAGCTGCCCCTCTGCTGTTGTCTGACACTGCTTTAGAGGTACGTGAGCGAGTCCGTCCACCGACAGGAAAGAACTCAGCTATACCCTGCTGAGCACAAGCAGAGGCAGCCGTGGGTGACGGACAATCAGATAAGGACAAGGGACCAGGCATTCTCACCGTGTCACGCTGAGCTGCACACACTGCTCCTTGAACTCCTCTCTGTGTTCCTCTCCCCTCCTCCGTCCCATGGATCCTAAGCCGACTCGACTTTGAGCAATCAAGCGGGACAGCCAGGGAGAATAACAAGCTGCACACTGCACGTGGATAACCAGAAGCCGAGACAGAGATCAGATTCCTGGGCAAATTAGCATCAGGTGAGCCCAGATCTCTGCGAGAGTCGGAGCGCGGCTAGCACGCTCCCTCCTTCATGCTCAGACACTCCCCTTTATGGTATGATATTTTATAATTATAACAGCTTTTAAAATTTCGAATTTTCACATTTCGAATTTTTACAATTTCGAATTTTCAATTTTCGAATTTTCAATTTTCGAATTTTTCAAAATTTCGAATTTTCAGATTTCGAATTTTTAAAATTTCGAATTTTCAAATTTCGAATTTTCAAATTTCGAATTTTCGAATTTTTAAAATTTCTGATTTTCAATTTTCGTATTTTTAAATTTCGAATTTTCAATTTTCGAATTTTTCAAAATTTCGAATTTTCTAATTTCGAATTTTTCAAATTTCGAATTTTTAAAATTTCTGATTTTCACATTTCGAATTTTCAAATTTCGAATTTTCAAATTTAGAATTTAGAAAATTTCCAATTTTCAGATTTCGAATTTTTCAAATTTAGAATTTTCACATTTCGAATTTTTAAAATGTCTGATTTTCAAATTTAGAATTTTTCAAAATTTAGAATTTTCACATTTCGAATTTTTCAAAATTTAGAATTGTCAGATTTCTGATTTTCAAGATTTCGAAATTTTCAAAATTTAGAATTTTCAGATTTCGAATTTAGAAAATTTCGAATTTTCAAATTTAGAATTTAGAAAATTTCGGATTTTCACATTTCGAATTTTTCAAAATGTCGAATTTTCAGATTTCGAATTTTCACATTTCAAATTTTAAAAAAATCGAATTTTTAAAATTTCTGATTTTCAAATTTCGAATTTTCAAATTTCGATTTTTTTAAATCTGAAAATTCGAAATTTAAAAAATTCGAAATTTAAAAATTCGAAATTTAAAAATTCGAAATTTAAAAATTCGAAATTTGAAAATTCGAAATTTGGAAAAATTCGAAAATTCAAAATTCGAAATTTTAAAAATTCGAAATTTGAAAATTCGAAATTTTAAAAATTCGAAATTTGAAAATTCAAAATTTTAAAAATTCGAAATCTGAAAATTCGAAATTTTGAAAAATTAGCTCCACCACTTTTGTTTTCTTTTTTTATCTGCCCTAAGCAGATATTTATGTCCTCAAATTGAGACCTGCAGGCCAACACCTCCCCAATTAAGACCTGGGCGCTGTAGGTGTCCAATCCGCCCCCAACAGCATGAATACCTCCTGAAATTTGGAAACAAACCATGTATTACAATTATGCAGGCCTACATGTATTACCTGAAGCTGTGCTGTATGACATTGACCTGATGTGGTGGCATTTTCCACAACCTGCACATCCGGCGAGGGTGGGGCTCGGCTCTGTGTGGGGTTGGTCTGCTCCAACTCCTGCAGCTTGATTGCGCCATATGAGATTGTACAAAAGGGATACATGAATCAAAAAGATTAGAGGTCTGAAAGAGGAATATCGATCATTCTTTTTGTAACGTGTGGTACAATTGTCTGTTTTTGCAATCCTTCTAAGCTTAACACAGGATTGTATCCATTACCAAAACTTTGGCCAAGTTTCCTACATGGAAAAACACCAAGTATCCACTGAATCACCTCTGTGTGACACCCTAACTAGGTTGTTCTTGTGGCCAACAGTGCCGATCCTGCCCTCCCTGAGGCCCTAAGCAAAATCACATTAAAAATGAGAAGCGGGGGGCGCTGATGACAGTGACATGTCACATTAAAGAAAGTTGCGAAGCGGGGGGAGGGGTGTTCTGCTGTCGGAAATGACATCTTACATTAAATTGAGAAGCAGGGGGTGCTGACTTCTTACCTCTTCTCCCATGCAGCCAGTAAGTTGAGAAGCAGGGTGAGGGGGAGAAAATGACTTATCAGGCGGGGCCTCTAGTAATTTGGGGGGCCCTTCGCAGCTTTGTGTGGCCCTAAGCGGCTTGCATAGTCAGCCTATAGGGCTGATCGGCCATGCCAACACTTGTGCTACTGAGTCCATATGTGTAACCAACTGCTGAGCATACTCTCCTTTTACTGTATATTGACTTAAGTTGGATTATTTAAAACTAGTTAATAACACATCTACATTAAATAAAAAATTGGTCTCACATAAAAAGATTATAAATAGAATGAACGACGACATATACAATCAATTATTATTCCCACAAACATGAACCTTGACATCTATTCTTGAACTGTATATATACAACCCGAAAGAAAAAGCATATTTCGCAAAATAATAAAAAGAAATAATCAGAGTACACATGAAAATTACTTACTTCTTCTGATAACTTTTCTAATCCTCTCCATCTGCTCCGGCTCTCGTATTTTCAGGGCAGACCACCTTTTACGCAACTGTACCCTTGACCTCTGCACCCCGAATTTATGATGGATAGTCCTCTGAACATTCTCCATGATCTGGGCCTTCACTTTCTTTGGGTTATTGTAAGGCCCATTTTTGCAATCATAGTCCTCCTTTTTAAGGATTGCTACCATCTCGACCATCTCATTAAAAGACATGTTGGTGGCTTTGTACCTCCTGCTCCTGGTGTGTGCTACCGCCTGGCCTCTCTCCTGCCTTGGGGTTGCAGCTTGCTGTGTGACCTCCATGATGTCTTCACCGTCTTGCATTGACCGACCGAAAAGGGGCGTGGCAATTACTAGAACGATTGTCATGGGCGTGGAAACGTGCAGAGCTTTTTGCATGCGCAGTGTATAAAGGGATATTGCGTGAGTGAGAACGTTGTTCACAGTCGGTAGAAAAAGTCGGAAGAAACGATCGTGCAGTATGACGATACACAACTCGATTTTGGACTTTATGATCAGTGGATGAGTTTGTGGGTTAGATATAGGGAGAAAGCCTGGTAGTAAAAGGCTTGACTGACATTAGCTTTTTTTGCTTAATTTTGACTTGCAGAAATAATGGAGGCCTTCAGAGAACAGGAGTTCTTCACAGAATTTGTTCAAAGGGGGCCCCGGATGGCAACCCCCATTTTTCTAGAATTTTTATTTCCCCAAAAAATATTTTATTTAGCCAAGATCTGGCATTGTAATGCCCCCCCCACCCCTAAAATAATCAACATATTGTTGCCACACAGCACGTAAGCTTTGGGGGGCCAAGCCTGTATGGACAGGCTCACGGGCCACCACTGGAACATCAATGGCCTCATCAGGCACCAGTGTCATGTAGTTTATTGAGGGTCTGTTTAGGAAATTGTGCAATATGCAGCAGCAAATTATGAAATGGTTCAGATTCTACTTAACAAACCTACAGTCCTTGTCTTGTTTGCACCACCTGTATACTGCTGTATACTGCTGTTCAAAGTATATAGGGTCAAAGGGTCTTGTAATGACCTGGGGGAGTGGTGGCAGGGAAACCCATGCTATTTTTTTCAGTGATTTTTATCCATATTGCAGGGCCAGGGACAAAACATTACATTAAAGCCACAAGCAGTCTTAAATTACCTTTTTCTTACAGTAATCTCATTTTGTGCAGGTACAGTTCTAAACATGTGCCACTACTATAGACACCCAGCAGATACAATATTTAACCACTTCCCTTCTAAATCTCCGGGCTGCCGTGTTTTCACGGCAGCCCCTTTCCTCGTTCCCAGCGCGCGCTCCAGAGCACGCAGCAGGGAACTTGTGTACTGGCCGTGTCCCTTGGACACAGCCAATCACAGATCGCCGCGAACAGCCAATCAGAGTGGCCGTTTGCGATGCGATCTGTGCAGCGAATGAGAGATGATCTCATATGTAAACATATGAGATCATCTCTCATTGCCGGCTCTCACAATGACAGCGTCCTGTCATAGAGAGAGCATACCGATCTGTGTTCCTAGTACATAGGGACACAGATCGGTCACCCCCCCTCCCCCCACAGTTAGAACACAATGCAGGAAACACATTAACCCCTTCCTCACCCCCTAGTGTTAACCCCTTCCCTGCCAGTCACATTTATACAGTAATTAGTGCATATTTATAGCACTGATTGCAGTATAAATGTGAATGGTGCCAAAAATGTGTCAAAAGTGTCCGATTTGTCCGCCATGATGTCGCAGTCGCAATAAAAATCGCAGATCGCCGCCATTACTAGTAAAAAAAAAAAAATAATAAAAAATAACAATTCTGTCCCTTATTTTGTAGGCGCTATAACTTTTGCGCAAACCAGTCGCTTATTGCGATTTTTTTTTTTTTTTTAACCAAAAATATGTAGAAGAATACGTATCGGCCTAAACTGAATTTTTTTTAAAATTGGGCTATTTTTTATAGCAACAAGTAAAAAATATTGTATTTTTTTTCAAAATTGTCGTCCTTTTTTGTTTATAGCGCAAAAAATAAAAATCGCAGAGGTAACCAAATACCACCAAAAGAAAGCTCTACTTGTGGGGAAAAAAGGACGCCAATTTTGTTTGGGAGCCATATCGCACGACCGCGCAATTGTCAGTTAAAGTGACGCAGTGCCGCAAGCTGAAATTTCACCTGGTCAGGAAGGGGGTTTACATGCCCAGTAAGGAAGTGGTTAAAAATAATTTTTCATTTTATTTTTTTCACTTTAAGCATCATTAAAATCGCCGCTACAGAAAAAACTACAGTTTTTAAAACTTTTTTTCCCATTGATACATGTTCTCTGGGGCAATACCTAGGTTCTCAAAGACGTTTTCCAACAATAACTTGAATATTGGGCTTTAAAATGAGCACTTTTGAATTTGAATGTTCGAGTCCCATAGACTTCAATGGGGTTCTAAATGTTCGCGGGAACGTTTGGTCCGTTCGAACGTTCTGGTGCGAACCAAACGCGGGGGTGTTCGGCTACTCCCTAATGAGGAGCAAAGAAAGTTCCGCTTTGATCTTTGGTGTGGGTCTTTGAGGTACGCTTGCCAATGAACTGCATGGCAGCTCGACAAATGTCTGGTCAAGCATGTGGTTCCCAAGCGGGTGATGTTTTGGCCACGCGTGATACGCTTGAGACATGTGTTGCAAATAGCAGCGGTGCAATCTGATGCACACGTCTCAAGAAAGGCCTGCACCAAAGAAATTTTGGAATAACGCTGAGAGACAGCAGCACCCTGCACATGCGTAGCTCTGCGTTGTGATGCAGTCTGTGTGATACCCTTAAGCTGGCCCCTGGAGGGCATCCTGCCTCATTGGAGAAGTGCCTGTGCCTCCTCCTCCTCCTCTCTCCTATCAGGCACCCACGTAGTGTCAATGACCTCATCATCCCCTTCCTCCTCATCACTGTCCAAAACCTGACAGTATGCTGCAGCTGGGGGAGCATGACTGCCAGATTGCTGTCCTTCTTGGGCACCCCCTTTCTCTGGGCTCACGTTACTGCCTTCCTCTAGCTGTGTACCATCATTGGAGCCTTCAAAATGCTGCGCATCCTCATGCAGCATATACCCAACTGTCATGGACAACTTTGGCCACCAGATGGCGCCAGCGGCGCATCGGCGCGGACGGGGTGCGCGCATTCACGGCAATGGCGCGCAGGCACGCGCGATCACGGCAATGGCGCGCGGGCACGCGCGATCACGGCAATGGCGCGCGGGCACGCGCAATCACGGCAATGGGGCACGGGCATGCACACCGGTGGTAACGGCGTGCGGGCCCGTGCAAACGTCACTCTGGCGCCAAAACAGGGCATTTAAACTTGCTGTGAGCCTTTGTCTCTTGCTGTCCGGTCTACAGCAGTTCCTGAGATTACCTGTACCCGTCCTGCTTGCACCTGTTCCTGACAACCCGGCCTGTTCCTGACTTCTCTTGCCTTCCGCCTGCCTTGACCTTTTGCCTGCTTGACGATCCACCCGCCTGACCCTCTGTACCCGCTGCTGCCCGCCTGTTGCCGACCCGGTCTGAACTCGACTCTGCCTTACCTGCCGCACCTGTACCTGATCCGCCAGCCTGCTGCGGACCCTCCTGCTGGGACTTATCTCCACTGTACTACGGTACACTTCCCCCTCTCTGGTTGTCCCTTTGCTTCCAGTGTCTTCACCTGCCGCCTGCAGCTATCAGCCTACACCTGCTACTCTATGCAGCACTGAAGCCTCCTGAAGCCTTCCCAGCCCAGCACCAGCGCTGCAACCGGCGCTCATGCGACTCTGTATTCCTGTACCCCCTGTCTGCTCTACCAGGGGTACCGAGATAAGAGGAGTAAGGGCAGCCACTCCTTGCACGTCAGGCTCGACCACCAAGTACGTGACACCAACACTGTGGTCAAACAGTTCGGGGGACTCCTCAGGAGGACATGGTGGGGCTAGGGAAGGAGTGACTGATGCCATTGAGCAGAGGGAAGAGGCCGCCTTGGCAGCTGCTTTGCCAGACAAAGTACCCTGAGCCTGGGTGAGAGAGGATGAGGATGAGGACGACTTGGTCATCCACTCTACCAAGTCTTCGGCATGTTGCGGCTCAACATAGCCAGCTGCCCAAAAAAAGGACTAGCGTATCCCACGACCACGTGGTGATGAGGATGTACCGTGTCCACGACCAGCACTGTTGCCTCTAGACGCAGAGCCTGCTTGCCCTTTTTTATCGGCTCGTGACTCTCTGCCTCTCCTTGTTGTCCTTTCAGACACACTTAATGGCCTGCAGAGGACACAGACAGTACACTACGTGAAAGTACTTGCAGCAATATACCCTGCCTGTAGTATTAATATGAGCATTTTCCTTGCATGTGATTGGGTATTCTTTGTAAAGTGAAGCATTACCTCATTTACTAAGCTCTGGAGCATCTGCACTTGCAGAGGGCAACAGCACTTTTCAAAGTGCAAAGTCTATTTTCCTTTAGTAAATAAACCCCTAAGTCTCCATCATATTTGTGTATACCTTTTTTCTTTATCATTTCTTTTTTTTCCAATCTGCTCATATCCCCTTATCCTGTTTATATGCCTTCCTCTCTCTCTATCTCTCTCTAACCTACTCTTCTTGGTGGTGTCAGTGGGAATAAAAAAAGGCCCCATCATCTAGTGGGAAAATTCTTGCCCATCAGTGTTTTTAGTCAAAGAAAGGATTCCCCAATGATGGTTTTAGTGAGAGAAATAATGGCCCATCATTGGACAGTAGGAAGACAGGTGCTCCTTTATTGGTATCAATGGAAGTAATGGTACCCCATCACTGATGTCAGTGGTATGTTGTCTCATCAGTAAAGTCAGTGGGGGGAATGGTGCACATTATTGTTGCCAGTGGGAGAATGGTGCACATTGTTGATGTCAGTGGAAGGATTGGTGCTCTATTGCTGGTGTCTGTTGTAGAAATTGTGCCCTATCATTGGTTTCAGTGGGAGGAATCGTTTTCCATCATATTGGTGGGATTAGGAAAGCCCATCCAAAATTGGTGTTCCATATTAAAGTTCAAGGGTTACCTTTGAATACACTTCATCTCCCACACTACCCCTCCACTGGTCAGATGATATAGCAAGCAGAACTATGATGTGACCATCAAGCAGTAGATCACTTGATCCAACAGTGCTGTTCCATTGCCTGTCACCTGCTGCCAAGCTGCATACAATGGATCTCTCTAGAGTGCAATTGTAGGTCTTGTCTGCAGCAGTTTATGGAAGGTAAAAGGCTGTGGTTTGAGGACTGCTGGTCTAATCTATCTGTCTATCTATCCTCTGTATATTTTTCTCTAATCCCCATTAACATGCAATCATTTGTTATAATAAAGACGTAGTCTGCTTCTAGGGCTTCCTTAGTAACTGATAAGAGAGTCTTTTTGTGTCATTCTATCATAATCTGTTAGTGGGATAGTTATACATTTAACAGCAATTTCTCCAATATTCAGGTAACTCCAAGCAAGGCCTGCGCTGTAAAATGTGTAAGATTGGTGTTCATCTGTGGTGCTCAGAGGAAGTGTCACACCAGCAATGTCTGGGAAAGACGGTAAGATACTATAATATTTACATTTTTATTTTTATTTAAAATTATACTAAAGTCTTTTTTTATACCTTAAATGAAAAAAGTTGCACAGAGCAGTTCCTTACCTCCTCTTCTGGAGTAGCCTGGTGGCACTCTTTGTTTCTTCTCTCCTCAATGCCCCGTCATTAAACCCAGTGCTGGGGGGGCACCCATGCAAGCATTCTTCTAAGCCAGGCCGTGTGTGTCCATACACGCACAACACAGGATTTCAGCAAATGCATTAACATAAAGAAAAAAAACACTTTAGACTTTAGAACCAATTAAAGTTCCCGTTGTCTGCACTTTTTTCATCTAATATAACTAATGTCTATTATTTCTATAATTCTGTCCAGTCTTTTATTTATTCATCAATAATGTTCATATACGTTAAAATCTGGGTAGTAGTAACCATATCATGATTTTATTTAATGGAAACTCTAAACAACAAGCACATCCATGAAGGAGAAAAACACTACATTTTAAGAGAACTAATTTTTCCAAGGCTGAAGGCTGCTCTTCAAGATTTAGCCTGGGAGAGAATACCATCAATAAAGAAAACAGAACAGAAATAGGAATGCTTCAAATTTACTTATGTAAAAATACAGAAAAATACAGTATATTCACATTATTCACCCATTATTGGCCCATGGCCAAAGTTAAAAACTATTGGTAATAAGTAAAGAGCATTTAAAAAATATAAAATTAAGGAATCATTGTTTAACCACTTTAGCCCCGGACCATATTGCTGTCCAAAGACCAGAGCACTTTTTGTGATTCGGCACTGCGTCGCTTTAACTGACAATTGCGCGGTCGTGCGACGTGGCTCCCAAACAAAATTGGTGTCCTTTTTTTCCCACAAATAGAGCTTTCTTTTGGTGGTATTTGATCATCTCTGCGGTTTTTATTTTTTGCGCTATAAACAAAAATAGAGCAACTATTTTGAAAAAAATGCAATATTTTTTACATTTTGCTATAATAAATATCCCCAAAAAGATATAAAAAAAACATTTTTTTTCCTCAGTTTAGGCCGATACGTATTCTTCTACATATTTTTCATAAAAAAAAATCGCAATTAGCGTTTATTGATTGGTTTGCGCAAAATTTATAGCGTTTACAAAAAAGGGGGTCGTTTTATGGCATTTTTATTATTATTTTTTTTTTACTAGTAATGGTCGGCGATCAGCGTTTTTTTTCCGGTACTGCGATATTATGGCGGACACATCGGACACTTTTGACACATTTTTGGGACCATTGGCATTTTTATAGCGATCAATGCTATAAAAATGCATTGGATTACTATAAAAATGCCATTGGCAGTGAAGGGGTTAACACTAGGGGGCAGGGAAGGGGTTAAGTGTGTTGCTGGGTGTGTTCTAACTGTATGGGGGGGTGGCCTCACTAGAGGAAATCACTGATCTTCTGTTCATGCATTGTATGAGCAGAAAATCAGTGTTTCCCCCGCTGACAAGAACGAGAGCTGTGTGTTTACACACACAGCTCCCGTACCCCGCTCTGTAACGAGCAATCGTGGGTGCCCGGCGACGATCGTACCCGCCGGGCACGCGCGCGGGACTCGGGGGGCGCGCCGCCGGCGGCGCACATGCGCGCCCTACATGTCTCTAAAGGGAGGACGTAGAGCTACGTGCTCCCGCGAGACAGAGCCACCGCTCCGCAGTAATATGACGGCGGGCGGTCGGCATGTAGTTAAAAGTTATATTATTTATAATTGGTTACCGGTAACCTGATTGGCTGAAGCGTCACCGAGGGCGGGAGAAGACATCGAGGGACAGTGGAAGGAGGATGGCTGACCCCAGAAAGATAAGTTCCCGGGCGGGGGGGGGGGCAATCTGCAGGCATTTTACAGTGGTGACAATTGATGGGCACAGTAGTGACAATTGATGGGCACAGTGGTAACAATTGGTGGCATGGCACAGTAGCTGTGTTTGGCATGGCACAATGGTAACAATTGATGGGCACAGTAGCGACAATTGATGGCACAGTGGCGACAATTGATGGCACCGTGGTGACAATTGATGGCACAGTGGCGACAATTGATGGCACAGTGACGACAATTGATGGCACAGTGGCTGCATTTGATGGCATGGCACAGTGGTGACAATTCGATGGGCACAGTGGTGATAAATGATGGCACAGTGGCTGCGTTTGATGGCATGGCACAGTGGCAACAATTGATGGCAATTGATGGCACAGCACAGTGGCTGCATTTGATGGGCACAGTAGCTGCCTTTGTTTTTTTTTGCATTTGTTTGCATCCCCCAAAAAGAGAGAGAGAGGAGAGAGAGAGAGAGATCACACCATATGTCGGTGAGGTAGATCTGATCCTGCAGGGCTGAGGACATGAAAAATAATGCCCGAGGAGAGGGACAACTTATTTTTTATAGAGTTAAGTGGTCCTGTGGGTTGGTCAAGGATGGAGCCACCAACCATTGGTATGCACCAGGAAATCAATTACAAGATCGACTTATGTCACACAAGCTTGATGGAAAAAAAATTCTCTATTAGCCAGCTGCAGCCAATTTGCTGCTGTCATCAGTGCTTTAAGTGGGCCGGAACGCGGCACTTCCAAAAATGGCCCTGGAAAGTACCAGCACCTCTCCGTGCGCCCAGTACGTGGGTTTCCCGTACCGGAACGCACTGGCGTAGCGGGGGGGGCTCCTGCACCGGGCGAAAAATCATGGCGTCCGCAGAATGCGCCGCCGCCTTAGGAAAGGCCGCGGCTTTGGCCTAGCTCTGGAGCTATCGGCCATCTTGGTACACCCGGCGGCGGCGCGCGATGAGTTTTTTTTCAGCCCTTCCGCCTGGTTGGCTGGTGGAACTGTCTGTCTCCCTTGATGTGGGAGTGGCGGAAAAAAAACCCCAACTAGGCAGAAGGGCTAAAAAAAAACAGATAACGGCGTAGGAGATTGGCGGGCGGTGGAGTGGGAGGCGATGTACCTCTGTGCTGCACTGATTGGCCTGGAAGTTGGGACATGTGTTTACAGCACGGCGGCGGCGGTAAGTTTCTCCATCTCCAGTAAGGTAAGCAAAACACAGGGGAGAGAGAGAAGGGGGGGGTCGGTGTAAATCTAAAGGGGTGCACTGCCTGATCCCCACCTATCCACCTCAGAGCCTGTCATTTTAGTAAGACTGCTGGGACTTGTAGTTCTCCATCTTCTCCTGGGGCTCATGGAGATTGGAGAACTACAAGTCCCAGCAGGTTATACATACAATAAGGCTCTGAGGTGGATGGGTGTGGATTGCATGCACCTGAGCCCCAGGAGAAGATGGAGAACTACAAGTCCCAGCAGGTTATAATATAAAGCTCCGAGGTGGATGGATGTCCGGACACCCATCCATCTCGGAGCCTTATATTATAACCTGCTGGGACTTGTAGTTCTCCATCTTCTCCTGGGGCTCAGGTGCATGCAATCCACACCCATCCACCTCAGAGCCTTATTGTATGTATAACCTGCTGGGACTTGTAGTTCTCCAATCTCCATGAGCCCCAGGAGAAGATGGAGAACTACAAGTCCCAGCAGTCTTACTAAAATGACAGGCTCTGAGGTGGATAGATGTCTGGACGGTGACAATTGGTGGCACAGTGGTGACAATTGGTGGCACAGTGGTGACAATTGGCATGGTACAGTGACTGCATTTGATGGCATGGCACAGTAGTTGCGTTTGTTGGCATGGCACAGTGGTGACAATTGATGGTACAGTGGCTGCATTTGATGGCATGACACAGTGGTTGCGTTTGGCATGGCACAGTGGTGACAATTGATGGCACAGTGGTTGCGTTTGTTGGCATGGCACAGTGGTGACAATTGATGGTACAGTGGCTGCATTTGATGGCATGACACAGTGGCTGCGTTTGATGGCATAGCACAGTGGTGACAATTGATGACACACTGGCTGCATTTGATGGCATGGCGCCCTGTGATTGGGCGTATGTGGTCATGCGTTAGCGCCGGGGGGGGTGAAAAAAAACGTTCTGCCCCGGGGGGGGGAAACGTTCTGCCCCGGGGGGGGGGGGGGCACCGGCGCCTAATAGAGTACCGGCACCTCTTTTGGCCCACCTAAAGCACTGGCTGTCATTAATCAGTGTATTCTGACAGCGGAGACAACTCCCTGTCAGAATACAATGTCCCAGCAGGGAGAATTCCCCTGTTGACCTTGATTGTGTAGATGGAGGACCAAAACTATAATTTCAGTGTTTGCAGATAACACTACAAATTATGTAGATAATGTCCTTACAGGATATCTCCATTTTGCAATCCAACTTCAATGCACTATTTAATTGGGCAACTATAATTAATAAAAACTCATCTGGAATACGCAATTCAGTTATAGGCACCTGATCACAAAAAAAATATCAGAGAACTGGAGAAGGTGCAGCACAGTGCATCCAAACTGATTATTTTAAAAAAGAAAACTCGATGCATTCCTAATTGCTAAAAATTTAGCTAGATACTAACATTTAGGTTGGATGCAAATTCCAGCTCCGTTTTCTCTACAAAGAGAAAAAACAGCTATTCAGTGGTTCCTCTTCATTATAGGTAAGGATCAGCTGAGCAGGGAGGGGGAGGTGTAGTGAGAAAGGGGAGAGAAGACCTGTTCACAATGGAACGCATCTGCGAATCAGATGTGTTCCCATAGAAGATAATGTGCTTGCAATTTGCACCGCAATGCCCAGAAAACGTACATGTTTTTTGGGCAATGTGGAGTGCGAATGCAACACACATATGTGAACCAGCCTATTTCAAATGAACGTATTTTAAAATGTCCTACAAATTGTATGCGGTGTAAGGCACTTCCAATTCGTATAGGTAAAAACCCAGCCTTACAGGTAATAACACCAGGAACAGTTGATCTAAGGAATATTCAATTTCTTTCTGTGAAATCCGGTTATTTTCCCCTGCTAGAGCAAATTGCATAATGCTGTATTGGGGTTTTTGGCCTTCCTCTGGATTAGCTGTGGGTATAGGATTGTGTATATGGAGGTTTTCTATTTGTTTTTTGTTTTTTTCTTATTGATTAGACTGGATGGACTTGTGTCTTTTATTTATGTATTTTTTTTACAACCTGGCTAACTAGGTATTGTAATTATTAGTTGCACTCATTCTTTTACTGTATACTGACTGATAAGGCATCTTCATCATAGTAACCAACTCTTTCTTTATTATTTTCTTCTACTTCTCTCTTTTTAGTCCACATCTTTTCGGCGTAATTTCAGCTCTCCTATCCTCATCCATGAGCCTCTTTCCAGCCCCAAGGAGTCTCCTGCAATTGGTAAATGATAACAAATGATATTTAATAATGTGCTGCTATTGCATCAGCTCCCTGTCTATATTTGGCTTTTCTGAGTTTTTATTTCCCTCCTCATTAATATGCTAACGCGATGCTTAAATAAAACCTTTCCATTTTCATTACATATAAGAAGGCCAGTATTGTGGCCTGAGTTTATGGGAGGAGCCCGGAGGGTATTTAAGCAGCCCACTCACACATGCTCTTTGTCGGTTCAGTGTGCAGTACTACACGTCACTGGGCCGACTCGTCCCAGCGCATCTCATGTCCGTGAGTCTGCGCATTCAATCGTATTCGACATCGCAAGTACATTGCGGCTTCTCCATTCATGGTTTTCGTCGGTGGTTCTTGCTTTCTGTCGCAGGTAGTATTTAAACCTTTTAGTATTTGTTATGCTTCCTATCCTGCATTTATTTTGTAAAAAACCTGCCTCTGAGTTATTGTTGCTCATGTTCCAACATCATTCGGCACAGGCTTGGTACATTTGTAACTTCCTCCTGCCAAACATACAATTCATTTGTAAATCCAAGCCTCTGAGCCACTGTCAGTCGTTGTCTGATATCACTCGCTACAGGTTTCACTGGTTATAAAATTCACTGTCCATTGTTGCTGTCTCAATTTGAAGATTAGCATGTGTTGTTTGTATAGGTTCTTTGGCAGATTGAGGTGGTAATTGGACCCACCTGGTACCTTGTCTGCACTTGATTAGCCTGGGGGAATGGGTGGTTGGTAGGTGTTCGGTTTTAAGGCAAGGGGTAGAATACACTCTACAACCAATTCATATCAGATTCGTTCAATACTCCCTACTACCGATTCATATCGGTTTCATACCATGCATTTTACAACTGTTTTGTATCAGTCATTTGTCTTTATAACCGATTTGTATCAGATACATTGCATACTTTCTGCAGATGCCCTTTGCCGTTTCCCCTATGCTGTGTGTTTTAGTTCCCGCAGCAGAACTTACGAATTGTTTGTACACGGTTCTTCTCTCTCATTTATTTACCAAAGTTATTGTTTGTGCGTCATGCATGGCGCCACACCACACTATTTGGATATGTTGCACACCCAATCCAGTCCAAAGCAAACCCAGTCGCACGTTCACTGTGTCAGGTACATAGTTACATAGTTAGGTAGGATTCATTAGCTTGTTTGTCATGTCAAATTCGTGGCCACTCGTGGTGTCACCCGTACCATATTAATTTTGTGAAAATAGTGCAGCGCTGTGTATCTATGAATGTTATATAAACAAATAATTAAACATTCCTTAAAAAAAAATCTGAAAAAAGAAAATAAATTATAAAAAACAGTTCATGTGTAGGTTTCCAAAGCTGCCACTGCTGTGAAAAATCCTATTTATTTATTTTTTTCCAAAAATCCTATTTAAATGGATCCAATATTCAGTGCACACCACCACCTGCTAAAATTCCTGCTCACCTCAAGGATGAGTATAAAACTCATAGACAGATCACTCCTTGTGTCCACCACGATCAGTCCACTTTACCTATGGTAGTAATTCCTACAGTCTCCAGGCTGAACCTCTGTGTGGGTAATCAACGTATAAATTGTCTCCAAACACCACCTTCCTCCATCCGCTTTTTAACCACTTGCGGACCGCCGCATGTAAACACAGGAAGGGGGAAGTGATGTAATCTCTCCTCTCAGCTGTATTTTCAACCGCTGCTGAGGAGAGAAGACTCACACAGTAAGTCTGCACCAACACTACACTGACACACACTACACATAGGCACATTAACCCCTTGTGATCACCCCCCACCCCCTGTCACAGTGTCACTGAATGCAGTGATCATATATGTACTGATCACTGCATCTAGTGTCAGTGTGACAGTTAGTGTGACAGGCAGTTAGTGTTAGGTCCAGGGTAGTCCCCGTACCCCCCCTAATAAAGTTTTAACCCCTTGATCACCGCCCTAATTAACCCTTTCACTCCCTATTGCCAGTGTCACTAAGCGATCATTTTTCTGATTGCTGTATTGGTGTCTCTGTTCCCGCTAGGTAGCTATTTATTAATTTTTGCGATTTTTTTTTTTTTTTTTTTTTTTAACTAAAGACATGTGGCTGAATACATTTTGACTTAAATGTTTGACTAAAATTTAGTTTATTTGATTTTTCTTATAACAAAAAGTAAAAAATATAGATTTTTTTTCAAAAATGTTGCTCTATTTTTGTATATAGCGCAAAAAAAAAAATCGCAGAGGCGATCAAATACCACCAAAAGAAAGCTCTATTTGTGGGAAGAAAAGGATGCAAATTTTGTTTGGGAGCCACGTCACGTGAAACAATTTGTATAGATCTCATCCAAATCGGTGAGATAATGTGATATATGAAAAACAGTACATAAATCAAATCAAAAACAATATAAGGATACAGTGTATTGAAGGGCATGGAGGAAGTCCTTTAAAAAAAACTGTGTATAGACACCAATAAGTCTTCTTAAAATATGAGACACTCCTGTAAGACCCTCCTGTGTTATTAGAGATTCGAATGGTGCCGTGATCCACTTCAATGAGCATACAAGACAGCCAGACTGGTAAACTTAAAAAATGGGTACTCTTACCGCATAAGGTGGACACCTATGCCAGTGGCACTGTGTCAGATAGGCGTGTGAGAGCTCCTCAGATGGATAGCTCTATGGAGAGAGATGGTTGGAGGAATGGTAGATCCTTCCCAGTAGGGTTGTCCCGATACCACTTTTTTAGGACCGAGTACAAGTACCGATACTTTTTTTCATGTACTCACCGATACCGAATACCGATACTTTTTTTAAATGTCATGTGACAGTTTTCAAACCACAATCCAGACTAAGGATATTTTCTTTAGAATCATGAAGAACTCTAACTCAAGACATTATAAAAGAATAAAAATGAATAAAAATGTTTTATTTGCTTATCACGCAGTAGTAAAAAACTCAAAGAATTTTCACAGAACATGTTGATAAATACAAAAAAGTATTCTATTTAGGTATCGGGAGCATTTGCACAGGTACAAGTACTCCCGCAAATACTTGGTATCGGTCCCGATACCGATACTAGTATCGGTATCTGGACAACCCTACTTCCCAGGAATCCAAAGCTCCACGTTAGAGAATGGCTCCAAGCTTTTAACTGGAACAACTCTTGTGGATATCCATGGAAAAAACAAAAAAACTCCACATAGTGTAGTTTGTTCAAAAGGGAAGCCTTTATTAGGCTGATAAAATACAAAGCAATTAAAACTGCCAGTCCTATGGAAAGACCTGGCACACGTGATCACATGAATATAAAAAGAGCGTGGTAGTTGGGTATGTAAAAGAACTATGTACCCGACATGTTTCGAGCTAATGCTCATCGCAGATAAGACTCCTCCCTTCTAAACGCGTGTCAACCTTTCATTGGCCTTCATCAGTAGAACTACTTGTGTTTTTTGTTTAATGTCCTTAACCCCTGGATAAGTGGAATTGATTATTAAAAAGTAAATGGAGGAAGGTGGTGTTTGGAGACAATTTATACGTTGATTACCCACACACAGGGCCATCTTAATAGCATCATGGGCCCCTGGGCAAAGTAATGCTATGGGGCCCCTACAAGCTTGCCCCAATTTACGCACCTACTCTCAAGAATGAAAGTACAATATTTATACTCTTACAGCATGTCTCTTGCCACCGTCCCCTGCCACCAGATTCAGCATGTCACTTGCCACCGTCCCCTGCCACCAGATTCAGCATGTCACTTGCCACCGTCCCCTGCCACCAGATTCAGCATGTCACTTGCCACCATCCCCTGCCACCAGATTCAGCATGTCTCTTGCCACCGTCCCCTGCCACCAGATTCAGCATGTCACTTGCCACCGTCACCTTTTACCAAATTCAGCTTGTCAATTCCCACCCGTCCCCTGTCACCAGAATTAGTGTGTCACTTGCCACCGGTTCCTTGTCACCAGATTCAGTGTGTCATTTGCCACCGGTTCCTTGTCACCAGATTCAGTGTGTCACTTGCCACTGGTTCCTTGTCACCAGATTCAGTGTGTCACTTGCCACCTATATTCTGTCTCTCTCTACCTCCCCTTCAGCTGGGCATGCTGGGGGCTGCAGTTTCCCTCTTAGGATTGCTGGGGTTTGCCAGTCCCCGGGACTACATGTCCCATGATCCTCCTTTGTGCTCCTATTTTTTGGCCAATGGGAAAAAGAGGGCTCTGCTCCCGAGTACAGCAGCATGAGGAGGAGAGGGGGGAGAAAGGCCCACAGCTGCTCTCTCCAGAGACACAGCCACTCTCCCCACTGCTGACAGAAGGAGGCAAGAAATAGAGCCTCTTCTGCAAGCGGTGGCTCGGGGGGGAGGGGCAGCAGTTTCTTCTCTTCAGACCCACTTGTCGCCGGCACTTAGCTCGCTCAGTCACTCAGGGACGCTCAGGAGACGTAGCGACAGCCCAGCTTGCAGGCGGAACCAAAGATGCCACCACAAGCTAGACTGCCTGTGCCCGCTCAGCCCAACTCCCTTGTCCCACTGCTAGTGATATTTGTAGAAAGTATTAAAACATCTAAATATGAAACTACTACATTTACAGTATTTTAATTTTGCAAAAATTCATGCCATAAAATATCATATCATGCCATAATCCAGCAAAGAAACATCCACATATATATCAAATAGACAGCCCAATCCAAAGAGACAGCCAATCCCAGCAAATAGACATCCCCATATAACAAAGAGGCATACAAATCCAGCAGGTGGGGGAACAGTGTGGGGGAGGGGCAGTGTGACAGAAGGTGGGAACCAGGGAGGCAGGTGGAGGAGAGTGGGATCGGTGGTGGGGGGCCAGTGTGACAGGTGGTAGTGGGTGGCCAGTGTGACAGGTGGTGGTGGGGGGGCCAGTGTGACAGGTGGTGGTGGGGGGGACCATGTGATAGGTGGTGGTAGGGGGGCCAGTGTGATAGGTGGTGGTGGGGGGGCCGTGTGATAGGTGGTGTTGGGGGGGCCAGTGTGATAGGTGGTGGTGGGGGGGCAGTGTGATAGGTGGTGGTGGGGGGCCAGTGTGATAGGTGGTGGGGGGCCAGTGTGCAGGTGGTGAGGGGCAAGTGTACAGGTGGTGGGGGGCCAGTTTACAGGTGGTGATGGTGGGGGGCCAGTGTCATAGGTGCCAGAACTCTACTTACTGTCTTGGTCGACTCGTTAGTGACAGCTTCTCAGGGATGCCTTTAGAAACAAGGAGAGAGCTGAGGCACGTTGCATTGAATCCTATGTGAGCGCCGAGCAGAGGCAGGAGGATGGCGTACGTGTGGTCACCTGCCGGGTGGGACAGCCTCCACCGTTATTGGGAAGGGATTCCCACACTTCCCTTGCGCCTTCCTTTCAGAAAATTGTGACAGGCAGACTGGGGGGCGGAGCGGATGCCCACAAAGACTCTGCTCTCTGTTTATGTGTGTGTGAGCGGAGGCTGCGGAGCTATGGCAGCCGGCCGTGGTAGTGTGCTCTCCCCCCACATGCTGGACTACGGGGAAGGAGACACTGACAAGCTCCCTGACTGCGCCAGCCCTGCTGATGGGGCCCCTAGGCTGTGCCCAGGGGTGCCCGCTCAGTAAGACGGCCCTGCCCACACAGAGGTGCAGTCTGGAGACTGTAGGAATTGCTACCATTGGTAAAGTGGACTGATCGTGGGGCGTGGCCTAGCTGAGCAAGGAGATGGCTGCTTAATCCAACAGCTCCCGCAGACAGAGGATAACCATTGGCTTTTCTGGGGAAATACAAAGCCCATCAGCCATGGGCAAGTCACACTGGAGTGCCTCAGCGTCCCGGGCACCGAAGGAGACCGGAACACAGCCCGGCCGCAACATCCCTGAGCTGTTCCGCTCTCTCCGCTCTGACTCACACGTGGCCTCGCAGGCTTCAGGGCCTACTTCCCCGAGCGAAGCATCGGACTCCCAGTCGAATCGAGAGCCGCTAGACGGCCGTACCGGCCCGTCTGTTAGCCTCTCCGACCTTAACAGACTGGCCTCCAGCATCACCGACACTTTATCGGCGGCTATTCAGGACCTAAAGTTGGAGTTTCGCGCGGTCGCAACCCGCCTTGGGGAGGTCGAGCAGACGACGCAACTCCATTCAGCGGCCATCAGGCAAGTTCAACATGCCCACGACGCCCAATTGTCTTATTTGTTTGACCTCCACCGACACGTCGAGGACCTCGATAACAGGGGTCGCAGACATAATGTTAGAATTCGGGGGGTCCCGGAGGCAATCGAAGCGGAGGCCCTGCCGCAAGCTATCTGCTCTGTCTTTAACGACTTATTGGGCCGCCCGGCGGATTCCCCGGTGGAGATGGAACGACTACACCGTGCCCTTAGACCCCCTCCCCGCGATGGTGACCCCCCGAGGGACATAATATGTTGCATCGTCAATTTTCCACTTAAGGAGGAAATCATGAGAAGGGCAAGGGAGAGGGGCCGTGTTCTCTACAATGGCAACGAGGTGAAACTGTTTCAGGACCTTTCTCAAATTACCCTGCAAAACAGACGAGCTTTGAGACTTCTGCTGGACATCCTGCGCAATCGCAATATCGTATACCGTTGGAAGTTCCCGTTCTGCCTTTCCGCCACCGCTAGAGGGCGCACAGCCCTCCTACGCTCCCCAGACGATCTACAACTTTTTTGCGAGCAGCTCGACAACCCGACGGTGGAACTGCTGGACTGGTGCTCTTTTCACTTCCCTACGGAACCCTGGCGTCCGGTCTCCCACCATTCCTCTCCGAAAGCTCAGAGGCAGCGATCCCGATGCCGGAGGATGGATTGTCCCTTGCCCGGAGCTCCAGCATCTCACCGGGATCAAGACTGTCACAGCCCTGACCCTCTCGCTACCCCTAGGAGGGACCGTCAAGAACCCTGAGCCTCACGCTCCCGCTCCGGCTGCCCGTAAGTGACTTTGCATTCCGCTTCCTCTGCTTCTCTCCCTACCTCGCTGCTGCCAGACCTCCACCACAACTTCTCCCCTTTTCGCTGTCCCTGTGAACTGGTGGCCCAGACGAATCCTTGCCATACTCTGAAATCCCCATGTTGCCTTATTGCTGCAACTCTCCCCACCCCCCCTTCTTATAATTGTTTCTTTTGTTTTTATTTTTCCTACAACGTGCACCTGGCCATCCCATCCCTGTTCCATCCCCCCTGAGACTTGTCCATCTGTTTACTGCCCTGATGCTTCCCTGACCTCCCCCCCTGGTGGTAAGGCTGATGTCCTGCTCCCTCGTCCTGTCATACTGGGGCCATACCTCTACAGACTCTAGATGCTATCCTCCCAGCGGTACTGCCAACTCCCTGTTTAATGTCAGCCTTTCAGCCCCTGCCACGCTGCCCACGCCTGCCCAATGTGACTGGTGACCCAGATTGGTGATGGCCCTGCCCCCTCTTGTCTCCGGAGGATTGCTCTCAGAACCATAGACTTCCATCCAGGTTCTCGTTTTGCCCATCATCTTCCTGACCACTGTGATCATGGACAGCTGGCAGCACCTCCCCCCGGATCTAATGAAATCAGTTGCAATTCTGTGTCAGTTGTACTACTTATGTAACAGGTCTGAACTATAGGCTCGGCCGGATATTTCTTTACAAATAACCTGTGTAGTGTTATCCCCCCTTCCCCTCCTCCTACTCCCAACCCCCCCTCTCTCTCTCCCCCTCCCCCTCCTCCTTCCCCTCTCCCCCCTCCCCCTCCTTCTCCCCTCCTCCCTCTCCCCCCTCCTCCCTTTCCCCCCCTCCTCACCCCCCCCTTTTTATCTATGCAGGTATATACATGTTTTTGTTCCACCTTCTCTTAAGTTCCCTGTACGTGTGTTTCACTCTCTCTTATTGTATCTACAGCTAAGGTCGCAGTGGTCTCCCACCACACGTTGGGGCCTCTTTTGTGGACTGCTTGCCCGCCAGCCGGCTTTCTTGAATGGTAAGCCGGATCCTATGCCCTCCTAGTGATTTGGAGGGTGGTGCCCCCTGGGTCTGGGGCTTATTTCCACCCATGAGACCCGAGGGAGCTGCCAACGAAAAATCACTGGACAGGCCGTCTGATAATGTAGAAGTTAATTAATTAACTACTAATGGCTATAATTACTAGTGATTGACTCTCCACCTAGCAAACCGCTCCACTGTTTAATTGACAGAGGGTGATTGCTCTGGGGAAACAGGGTACATGCTCGTGGGATATCCCTTGGGGCCCCCACAGGTCGCCGGCCTCCATACCCCTGAGCTACCTTCTTTAGTACCCGCACCTGTGGGGGGGTTTTGTTTTGTTTTTTTTTTGTTTGTTTTTTTACCTCGAGCCCTGCTGGTTCTGGGGGATGGCGGGACACCGATGACCAGTGGCACATCCCTGGGACCTATGGGCCCCATATGTATGTACCCCCCACTAGTCCTATGGTGGGCCCATTAGTGAATGCCCACTCAGTAGATCCTACCCTCCAGTTGAGGCTACTGTAGTACCCAGACCATTCAATCTACTATTTGGGGTCTTGACACAACGTTGTATCATTGTTCTTGAATACTATGTGTGGACTGTCCTTAATAAGGTTCGTCTTGTTCATTCTGGCATGCAAATTTTTGCTGTTTTGTGAGGGATGTTTATTTACCTGTTTATGTACGCTTCCTGCAATGTTTACTGCTTACGGGTGGGGCTCCGGGGTTGTTGTGATTGTATACATGTATTATCATTCAATGTCTAGGTTTTACTCAACTTCCATTTGTCTAAGCCTACAAGAGGTCGATCTCTCTCTTTCTCTTCACATATCGTTCCCTGCCCTGCTTAGGCCCTCTTCCTCCCTCTGTCTTGCCCGACCTAACCCACTCACATGCCTTCTGCCCTCCTCCTTTCCTTTCTCCGAGCTCCCCATTACGATACCATTCACTGATTCCTCTGTCTCGTGGCAGCCCATGCTCCCGGTTAGACTTACTGTCCCCCAGCAGTAGAGCTTTAAAAGGCCTGCTGACACTCCGGCCCTCTAACTCCCAGGCGGACTAGATTCTCTATCCCCGCCTCTGGTGTCAGTCCCCCTTTACCTCCCTCTTGTGGGGTAACTCCCTCAATACTTTTCTATCGCCTCTCTCCTTCTCACTCTCGCATCTTTGCCCCCTTTTTGTGTCTTGTTCCCCTCCCCCTTCCCTCCTACCGACCCGTTTATCTACATTGTTGGTGTCGGTGGTCTCCCACGTCGGGCATCCCTCCAGCGGTTGTCGTTCATACCTGCACCTGTTTCAGTGGAACTTGCTCTACTATTAACTCCTTTCCTTCAATTAAGCTATGCAAAAGGCCTCGCAGCCCCCTCTTCCCCTGTCGCTGAAGTGTGTGTCTCTTAATGTAAGAGGCTTGAATGTGCCGGAAAAACGATTGCAGGTCCTCTCCGCGCTGTCCAAACAGAAGGCCCAGTTTGTATTTCTACAGGAAACCCATTTCCGATCGGACTCTATCCCTAAACTTCGCAGTATCCTATACCCCACCGCGTTGCACTCCACGAATCCTTCCGCAAAGACCAAAGGCGTTTCCATCCTGGTCTCCAAACATGCTCCCTTTCGCTTGTCAGACTCTTTGGTTGACCCGGAGGGTAGATTTTTGTTCATCAAGGGCCACTATGCCTCTAGGCCCCTGACCTTGGCAAATGTGTATGCTCCGAACGAGCATCAGGTTTTTTTTTTTTTTTAAATTCACAAACTTCTACTCTCGTTCCAGGAAGGCATTGTCCTCCTAGGAGGTGACTTTAATGTTCCCCTGAACCCTGACGTTGACTCCTCGTCGGGGGCCACCGCATTGCCCTACCGAGCCCTCCGACAAATCAAATTGCAGTTGCAGGGCCTCGAATTGCATGATACGTGGCGCATGCTTTTCCCCACAACTAAAGATTTTACTTTCTACTCTGCTCCTTGCCAGAAATACTCTCGTATAGACTATTTCTTTTTGTCCCAACCTGACTTGACCTACTTAACCCAAGCTACCATAGACCCAATGTTTTTGTCCGACCACCATCCCATCTCGGTCACCCTGACCTTTCCTGAGTCGATTCCCAGGACCAAAACATGGCGGCTAGACTCAGCTCTGCTCAAAGACGCTGGCTTTTCGGTGCAACTGGACTCCACAATCCGCAATTACTTTGCCGAGAACTCCTCCCCCGACCTGCCCCCCCTCACCGTGTGGGAGGCCCACAAATGCGTGGTACGCGGGGACCTTTTAACTCAGGCTGCAAGGCTCAAACGAACCCGACAAGAAGCTATAGCCAGCCTGCTTCACAAAATCGGTAGGCTGGAAGCCTCTCATAAGGCTTCTCTCTCCCGCAGTTCACTACAGGAGCTCACCCACACCCGTTCACTGCTTTTGGACGAGCTGGGCAAACCCTCCAGATGGCGGTATGTTCTCCATCAAAGAATTTTCTACGAGCAAGGCAACAAATGTGGGAAACTGCTGGCAAAGGCGGTGCGGGCATCTAGGCCCTCCACTACGGTCCACCAAATTCGAGATCCCAACGGTGTGGCCTTGTCTAAAAATGAGGATATAGCGAAATGCTTCCAGCAATATTATACTAAGCTTTACAATTTAGACCCCTCTACCCGAACCCCGGTCCAGGCAGCAACCAGGACGGAAGCAATTAGGGATTTCCTGTCCCAATATTCCCCAGCACAAATCCCAGAGGCATGCGCTGCAGAGTTGGATTTACCCCTCTCAGCTGGAGAACTCCAAACTGCAATCCGTCAAATGAAACCAGGTAAGAGCCCGGGACCTGACGGGTTCACACTGCAATATTATAAAGCATTTCTGCCTGCTTTTTCTCCTGGGATGTTAACTGCCTTTAACGCCCTAGCCTCCCCGTCTGCCCCTATGGGTCGTTTGCTGGAAGCACATATTGCTATTATCCCGAAGGATGGTAAGGATGCCGTGCTTTGGGCGCATTGGGCCTTCGCCCTCGCATGTTGGCGCACATATCTGCGTTATACTCTAGTCCCAGCGCAAACGTACGGGTTAATGGTCACCTGTCGGACGCCTTCTCCATAGGTAATGGTACTCGTCAGGGCTGCCCCCTGTCCCTGCTGATCTTTGTCTTAACCCTGGAACCTTTTCTCAACAGACTGCGTAGCAACCCTAACATCAAGGGTCTGGCAGTAGGCGACAGAGAATACAAGGTGGCGGCATTCGCCGATGATATACTTCTTTCCCTGTCCCAACCGAGAATATCTTTGCCGAACCTCCTGAAAGACATAGAGAGTTTTGGGGAATTATCCCATTTCAAAATCAACTACACAAAGTCCCACGCCCTGAACGTGTCGCTCCCGTGATGCGAGGTGGACAGCTGCCGTGATTCCTTTCCTTTCCTTTGGAAGGACAGAGCCATTACATACCTGGGCATCCAAATCACGTCAGACCTGACCCACCTCTTCACTGACAATTTTCTACCCGCCCTTGGGAAGGCCAAGCAGGATCTAAAAGATTGGGGTGCCCTCAATGTTTCCTGGTTTGGCCGCTCTGCCCTCCTGAAAATGGTCATCCTACCACGTCTTTTGTATCTTCTGCAGTGTGTTCCAATAGGCCTGCCCCCCTCCTTTTTTGCGGCATATAAGACGGCTGCCTCTGCATTCCTCTGGAGGAACGCTCATCCTCGTATCAAGTACAAGCGACTCACTCGCCCTAAAACCAAGGGCGGCATTGGCCTGCCGGACTTGTTCCTTTACTATCTGGCGAGCCATCTTACACGTATTGTGGATTGGAATGTGCATGCAACCAGAAAAGGTTGGATAGAGCTGGAAAACTTGTTCACCCGATGCCCTCTTGACTCACTTCCCTGGATTACGCCGCGGGACTGGCCTACGGAGGCTAGGATACATCCACTCCTCGGGCCCACCCTTAGAGCCTTTGCCCGAGCGACAAAGGACCCGTCATTCTCCTCGGTCCCAGGGCCCTTAACCCCCTTGAGGGGTAACCCTGGCTTCGAGCCGGGCCTGCCCTCTTCATTCCTGAATCGTGTTTGGGCGCACGACCGGGTCCAAGCACGCCATTTTTTCTCCCGTGGTACCCCTCGAGGACTTAGTGTCCGCCTCGCCATCCACTTTTTTCCCTTTCTGGTCTTATAGACAAGTGAGACACTTTCTCTCCTCACAAGTGACCGCAGAAACATGGTCAAGACGATTGACACCTTTTGAATCCCTTTGTACGCAGACATCCCCACAAAGACACCTGATCTCCAGTATCTATCAAATCCTATTGGACACTAACCCGGGCTTGCCGGACCCTGCTCACTCAGCATGGGAAACTGAACTCAACATCTCCCTTGGAGAGGATGATTGGGCCCGTATCAACGATTACACCCACAAGGGGTCCCTCAACGTGGCTATCCAGGAAAACTGCTACAAATTACAGACACGCTGGTATAGAACTCCAGCTCTCTTACACAAATTTGCACCAGCGGTTCCGGATACGTGTTGGAGATGCGGTAAGGGACGAGGGACCATGATCCACATTTGGTGGGACTGCGAGTCCATCCAGCCTTTTTGGAAAGAGGTGCATGATCTTATCGCACACGTGACTACTTATGTGCTGGATTACTCTCCAGCACAATATCTTCTGCATCATACACATCTGACCAAGTTCGAGTTCCTTAAGTCCTTGGCCATGCACATGGTGAACGCGGCGAGGCTCTGCATCCCGGTACATTGGCGCTCCTCGCACACTCCGACAATTGGGGAATGGTTTAACAGGATTTCTAGAATTGAAGAAATGGAGGAGCTTGTCCATATCTCACAAGAGCGTATCACACAATTCTCCACTACTTGGGCCTGCTGGACCCACTTTAAAACGACTCAGCGTTTCCGAACCCATAATGCTTAAAATGAATCCAAGCAAAACTTAGGCAAAACAGGAACTCCATTGACCCGACTTTCTGCTGCCCGACTGGGATAGGCCCTTTGAGGGGAGACCGCCGACACTGACGTCCCTCAATCGCACCTTCCCCCCTCCACCCCCCCCTTTTTTTTTTTTCTTTGCTCTGCCTCCCTCGTTCTCACTCCCTTTCTGCCCCTTCTTTCTCCCTTCTTCTTCTCTCGCCTTTTTCCCTGCGCCCTCTCTTTCCTTCCTCGCAATAGGGTTCTACAACGACAAGTGGAAACGACCTTATGGTAGTTTCATGCAAGATAACGAAATTGTTATAGCCTATCGGGCTCAGGCCCTAAGTTTTGACCCCAACCTAATGAGTCAGCCTTGGCTCTTTGTTACTTGTTTAATTTCTTGACTCTATTTCTGGTATTCACATAGGCCATGTAACCTTAGATAAATTCTTGTATCTGTACTTCTCGTCTCTGTACGACGTATTGTTCATTTGTCTTTCAATAAAATCTTTATGAAACAAAAAAAAAGTGGACTGATCGTGGTGGACACAAGAAGTGATCTGTCTATGAGTTTTATACTCATCCTTGAGGTGAGCAGGCATTTTAGCAGATGGTGGTGTGCACTGAATATTGGATCCATTTAAATAGGATTTTTCACAGCGGTGACAGCTTTGGAAACCTACACATAAACTGTTATTTATAATTTAATTTATTTTTTCAGATTTTTTTTTTAAGGATTTTTTTAATTATTTGTTTATATAAGATTTATAGATATGCACGCTGCACTATTTTCGCAAAATTAATATTGTAGTAGGTGTGGTGTATCACTATAAGTTTTCAACAGCTGTGTGGGTTATTTTTGTTGTGTGTGTGTGTTTTTTTTTTTTTTGTTTCCTCACGTCATTATAGGAGTAATTTATTAGTATTGTGGCACTGATTGTTTTTCTCACAAAAAACCTGTACCATATGTTCGGTTCCCACAGTGGAGCTCACAAATCATTCGTACGCACTTCTTGCGTTCTATTTTCTACACCAAACCTTGTTTTGCCTCATGCACGGCATCACGCTACACCTTCCCGATATGTTTCGCTCCAGCCACAGTCTGCCGCATGGCCCATGGCCCACTGTCGCAAGTAAGATTTGTTACTACATTCTTTATGTCCTATCAATTTTCTACCTTTTGTTGTCTCCCATATTGGTCGTTAGTGGCCCCTACGGAACCTACCAATCAAACAGACGTTGTCCTTCTACCTTATACTGCTCGCTGAAAGGTACAAACAAACCAGGTGTTTCTATCTTTTCTCAGTAACTCAATTCTTATTGATTGAGACCTTGCAACCATGCAAATCATCTCAGTAGCCTGACACCCTTGTTAAGACCCTTGCAACACATGACCCTTACAAAACGGAAAAATATACTGCAAAAAAATAAACTCTGCCACCACGCAATCTCGGCCCAGCAACATGACACCTGTTGAGACCATTGCAACCACGCAAAATCATCTCAACAGCCTGACACCCTTGTTGAGACCCTTACAAACGCAAGCCCCACACTCATCGTGACCCTTGAAACCACGCAATACCGTCTAGAGCAACCTCTGAGACCTTTGTGACCACACAGTCTCGCCCCAGCAACCTGGCATTCATTGAGACCCTTGCAGCCAGACAAATCATCTTGGGCCTCATGTACACTGCTGTTGGCAAACGGACGTTTAGAAACAGCTGGGTGTTTTTCAGCCGCCCCTGATCTCTCCTCATTTATAGTCGTTTCTAGGCAATTGAGTTCAGAAACCGAAAAAAAAAGAAAAAAATGGGTTCAGGCGGATGTTCAGAGGCATTCGAAAAGCCAATGCCTGTAACAGCTCAGCAACTTGACACTCATTTGAGACCCTTGCAAAATGTAATATCTCAGCTACCACACTCATCTAGACCTTTGAAACCACACAATCTCGTCTCAGCAACCTGACACCCGTTCAGATCTTTGCAGCCATACAAAGTCATCTTAGCAACCTGACACTCATTTGAGACCATTGCAAACGCAATATCGTCTCAGACACCCCTCACTTGTTGAGACCCTTGCAACCACACAATGCCATCACAAAACAAACCTCATAATCGAGACTTTTGCAACCACGCAATATTGTCTCAGCAAACCAGACTGAGATCCTTGCAACCACGCAATGCCGTCTCAAAACAAACCTTTATACTCATTGAGGCCCCTGCAACCACACAATATCGTCCCAGCAACCTGACACTCACTGACACCCTTGCAACCACACAATATTGTCTGCAGTAGTATAAAACACTTTGCGGCACGCACCTACGTGCAAACCCGAATACAAACTAAACTTGCAAACACACCTCAGTGACAACCAGCCACAAAAACACACAGTGGCACCCAGTTGGCCATTCATCTTCAGTGCATGGTCAGCGTGGGCACGTTGGTCTGCAAATGCACGTTGGTCTGTGGGCGCATTATGGTCTGCGGGCGCACGTTAGTCTGCGGGCCACACTTGAACTGTGCTGTACCTCATCGTGGCAGCTGCCCAGGTCTGGAGCCACACTTGAACAGGACAGACAGTGTTCTTCACCACACACAATCAGGCCACAGCCGACATCATCAATTAAGGTAGATCTAAGTCACTCCCCATCACATCCTTCCTGTGCAGGCTCACACAGCTAACACTCCATCACCAGTTAATATCTTTTTCCACGCAAATGCTAAATCTGATGAGCTGTCCCATTCCAACCTTACTTTGTTTTTTCCAGCAAGAGCCTGGAGCCAACCCAACAACTCTCCCTGTCCCACCCTGGTCATTTCTGATGATGGACTAAAGTCATCTCACCAAAGCAACCCAGCTTATTAACCACTCCTTGGCACGCAACACACTGAGGGCCTATCGCACTGCTTGGAACACTAACCGCACATTTTTGGCCCCTTGCCCTGGAGCAGCAATAGGCAACGTTAGACATGTCCTAGCCTTCATATCGTATTGCCACACACAATTCTATCATGCTATATCTAGATGGCGTCCAGCATTTCCTGTCCCTGCAGGACCCCAGGAAACCATCAGTATTCTCAAGACCATGCAGTCAAGTCCCTCCAACAGGGCATACAGAAGCACCAACCTGTAGTCAGTGGCAAGCGCCTACCTTTTAAGAGTGTCCTCTTTAGGGACATGTCTGAAGTCCTTACTCTTTCCCTGTTTAGGGCTTTGCCCAGCCTAGTCACCCAAACGCCAATCTACCAGGCCTTCTACAGTTCCCTATGACCTAGTGAATTTACAGTCAGCGGCTCCGGCAGTCAGACTCTGCTCCGACGCCACCCGACTCACTTTCAAAACCACTACACTCTCACAGTCTGCAAACGCAACAAACCACCCCCGGGGGTTGACATCAACCTGTTTCAGACTAACATCGCGTGACTCCCAGTGAAGGTGCTCGACCAACTACTGCTCCATCTACCCAGCCAATTTGATGGTAGCTTGTTGCTACCCTTTCTAAACCAGCTCCCTGAGTGGCAGCCAGTGTGTCAAGCATGTCAAAATCCTCCTAAGTAACTTGGGCTTCAAACCCCAGTCAGTCCTCTGGACATTTTTTCCGACTTAGAGCAGCCTCAGCTGCCTCCCAACAGGCAGTACCAGACCACATAATTAAGATACCAGGCTGATGGAAGTCTCCTTTTGTCACATCCCAAATACTCAGGAATAGGCATGAGCCGAACACCCCTGGGTTCGGTTCGCACCAGAACCTGCGAACAGACCAAAAGTTTGTGTGAACTTTAGAACCCTGTTAAAGTCTATGGGACTCGAACATTTGAAATCTAAAGTACTAATTTTAAAGGCTAATATGCAAGTTATTGTCCTAAAAAGTGTTTGGGGACCTGGGTCCTGCCCCAGGGGACATGTACCAATGCAAAAAAAGTTTTAAAAACTGCAGTTTTTTCAGGAGCAGTGATTTTAATAATGCTTAAAGTGAAACAATAAAATTGAAATATTCCTTTAAATTTCATACCTAGGGGGGTGTATAGTATGCCTATAAAGTAGCACTTGTTTCCTGTGCTTAGAACTGTCCCTGCACAAAATGTAATTTCTGAAGGAAAAAAGTCATTTTTTTCCTTCAGAAATTACACTTTGTGCAGGGACAGTTCTAAGCATGGGAAACAAGTTCACACGAACTTGCCGCGAACACCCCAAATAGTTCGCTGTTCGAGTCGAACATGAGCTCTACTCGAACTCGAAGCTCATCCCTACTCAGGAATAAATGGCACAAGCCTTTACCAAGCTGGCTCAATAAATGCAAGAAATCAATAAAAGCTATTTCCCTATCTGAGTCTTTTGCCCCCTTTTCTTGGCACACTGACCAGACCACCAAGTCACACTTCAGGTCTATTTATGTTGTAAGTCTATTGGTGTGTTTATGTGATCCACATCTCTCTCGGTCAGAGGGTAACGACCATAAACCTTATTTCAGACCCAGTGATATCATCACTAGAGCTCTTTGCTTTTTTGCAATGCAGACAGATCGTGGCTGGTGGGAGGAGTCAACAATTTGCTGAACATAAATAACATCACATCCCAATACCTCATTTATGTAAATATCAATGTACCATGGGTGGATGTCAGTCTGGAGGGTGAGGCAAGGACCGTAAAGCTGGGAAATTAATGTTAGATGATGCTGGACATTCTCCAGCCAATAATTTAGATGGGCTTTGTCTGACTTGCTGTAGGTTCTAATGCACACTGTAAGAAGCTCACAGTGTGCAGTGAAATCAGAGTTAGCAATTTCAGTACAGAAGACGAGCCTATACAATGGTACAAGACTGATGCAGCGTACACACAATCACTTTTTGTGATGAAAAAAAAACGACGTTTTCAAAAACGTCATTTAAACTCACCGTGTGTGGGCAAAACGTCGTTTTAGGTCTTCAAAAAAACGACCAAAAAAAAAATTCAAACATTTGTGTCGTTTTTCAAAAGGTCGTTTGTTGTATCATAAAAAGTGATGGTGTGTGGGCAAAACGATGTTGAAAACAACATTTTTAAACCCGAGCATGCTCAGAGGCAAGTTATGAGACGGAGCTTCAATGGAACAGAGTGCCGTCGAACGTGGTGTACATCACCACGCTTTGCTAGAGCATTTTGGGAAAAAACGATGGTGTGTATGCAACGTCGTTTTGGAAAATGAAGTTTGAAAAACGTCGTTTTGTTTCATCACAAAAAGTGATCGTGTGTACGCGCCATGAAGGTAAGAAAGGTAAGACTGGATTCAGCCGTCACTGAAGGAAGCCTCCCTGACAAGCTTACATGATACTTATAAAGACGACTATAATCTCCTATATATAATATATAATCTCCTACGACTATAAATGTTGTAAATACCTAAAAGCGCTGAAAGCTTTTTCACAAAGTGTACCGTAATGAAGTGCACATAAATTATAAAGACCACAGAACATGTATTTTCTGCTCTTTTGCGTTTGCCACATATTTCCCATTCACAGAAAAAGTTTTAGTTTTCCTTTTTCAGGCTAAGAACCTTTTCAGCAAGTATGGAAAAACGGAAAATTAAATTTAAATACTTACCATCATTTTCCTTTCCTGACATGCTCCATATCAACATAGCTGAGTAAGGCCCCTGCCCACCCCCACGTGATCTGAACTTAAAAGGTCACTAAAGGAAAAAAAAATTGTTGGCTGAAATGACTGTTTACAGGGTATAAAAGTTAACTGATTCCTTTTAAAAATTATTAAAAATAGATAAAAATCAATCATATAATGTGCCTACAGTTTCAGTTTAATTTTTAAACTGTTTTCGTGTTTCTGTGAAGTAAAGAGACACACAGAACAAAAACAAACAAATACAGGGCAATGTTTTGTTTTTAAAATTAATCTGAGGAGTTTTAGACACATAGGGCCAGATTCAGGTAGATGAGAGCATCTTTGCTCCAGAGTAACGCTTCTCATTTACGTTACTCTGAAGACCCTTTCAGCGCAAGTCCTGTAATTCACATAGCAGTTGCGCGTAAACTTGCGCCAGAGTAACGATAATGCGCTGGCGTAACCCGACGCAAGTGGAAGTGGGTGTGATCATATGTAAATGATGGGCGGAGCCCGGCGCAGAGGCTTACGTTCAGCGCATCATCCACGGAGCATGCGCAGTGAGTGCGGCTCCCCTCGCCCCCTTGTGCGCATGCTCACAACTTCCGTCGGCACCACTTCCTGGGAAACGTCAGCGCAATGCGTTCCGCTGGGCGCTTAAAAGCGCTGGCGGAAACGCCATTCCGGCGCAAAAGTAGTTCCGTTTCCCCCCACCCCAGGGAAGATACTTTTGCTCTGTGATGGCTGCTCCCGCTACCCCCAGAGAGAGGAGGAACCTCAATTTTAATACCCAGGAGGTCTCTGTCATTATATCGGCTATGGAGACGGAGAATGAATTTCTCCATGGCAAAAAAAGCCGCAAGACCAGCCGGGAGAGGAAGCAGGGCATCCTGGAGTCCATTGCTGCCAGGGTCAATGTCCTGGGCTACTCCACCCGGACTGCTGGGGACATACAAAAGAAAATCAATGACCTGCGGCGCAAGGTGAGGGACAAGGTGGCCTCCATCAGGAGGTATGAGAGGGGCACAGGTGGTGGTCCCCCATGTCCTGTCACCCTGACCGCAGAGGAGGAGGTGGTCGCTCGGTGCCTGGAGAGGGAGCAGGTGGAGGGGGTCGCAGGCTATGACTCCGTGGAGGAAGGCACAAGGACAGGTAAGTGTTTTTTAATCCCCTATTTGATGTTTAGCATTTGGGGGGGGGGGTACATGTGCCAAGTGTGTGGGACCACCAACATGTGTCTGCTTTGTGTCATCCACAGATGACGGAGCTGGGCCATCATCTGTCAGCCTGCATTCCACCCCATCCCCCCCACGCCATCATGTGCCCGAGCCACTGGGTGGTGAAGAGGTTGTTGAGGAGGAGAGTGGCCACACCACACCTGCCGAGGTGGTTGTGGAAGATCCTGCTGTGGCAGAGCAGGACTTTTCTTTGGTCTTGTCGGTCTCCTCCCCTTCTCCTGGCCCGTCTGTCGTCCCCTCCCCCATCCTTGGAAGCCCCTCAAGGGCGACACCTTCCACCCGAGGACATACATCTTCGGGCCCCAGGAAGGCGACCCAGAAGACCAGGGGGGTGTCTGATGGTGTCCAGGATCAGTTGGCAAGGGATCACGCCAGACAGACAGAACAAATGGGGGCCATAGCGGACCACTTGCAGAAAGTCTCTGACAGCCTGGGCTCCGTTGCCAACATCAGCAACGCAGTGCAGGATGTCAGCTCTAACTGCGCTGCAGTGGTCACCACTTTGGGGGAGGTGCAGGGGGATATCCAGCACCTCACTGCAGCCGTCCAGGCCAACACTGCTGCCATCCATGGTAACAGTGCTGCCATCCGTGAGCAGGGGAGGCTGAGTCGGCGGGCCCAGCATTACCAGATGACCCGTCAGCTCCGGATGCAGGCCCAGACCAACAGTTATCTTGGACGGATAGCCAGGGCCTTGGAGGGCACGCAGGCCACACCTGCCAGGAGTGGCCCACCTGGGGATCAGCCACCTCCAGATGCCCCCCCACCCCCACCCACTCCATCCAGGCAGCTGCGGAGCCAGAGAGGGGCCCCCAGAAGAAGCCCCCGGCATCCCCGATGAGGCCTTTTTTTTGGTGCTGGTTTTATATTATTATTTTTGACATACTCAGGTCATGAGTTTATTTTATTTTTTTCTCAGGTTATGAGATTATTTTTCTTTTATTGGTCAGGATATGATCTTTATAATTTCTTTTTGTACTGCACACGGTCAGGAGTGCAGGGGACAGTGTGAATGGTGTGTGAATGTGAGAGGGTGGCACTCCTGAAAGTAAGGGGTGTCACCCTCGGCCGTGGTGGTGAAGTGAACCCCACGGCTGAATGAATGACGTGTGAAAGGTGTGTGAATGGACAGTGACATCATTGGGGCCTTGACGCGGCGTTACTGCTCCCAACTCCTACATGCTGGACTTGGGCTAATCCAATGCGATGTGCATGTGGTGTGTGTGATCTAGGGACATCAGTGGTGTACATGCGTGCACTGTCTGTGTTAGTAATGTTTTGGTTTAGTGTCCAAAGATGCCTACGGCGAGGACCCTCCTGACTGCTCTTCCATCAGCAGACTGGGTGTCCTCTGGCAGGGGGGGGCTGTGTGGGTCGGGGGTCAGGTCATCACGTATGTCAATATGCAGGCCTTTTTTCATAGCAAAGTTATGTAGTATGCAACATGCACCGATGATCTGACACACAAAGGTAGGGGAATACAATAGGGCCCCCCCAGACTTATCCAGGCATCGGAAACGGGACTTCAGGAGCCCAAATGTTTGCTCCACCACTGCACGGGTTTTGATGTGTGCTTCATTGTATCTTCTCTCTCCTCTGGTTTGGGGGTTCCGGAAAGGAGTCATTAGATGGGGTCCCAATGCATATGCAGAGTCACCTGTAAGGTAAAAGACAGGAGAATGTTAGTCATGCATGTGCGATTTCTGTTGTGCATGACGGGAGGGGATAGTCATGCCTGACTCCCATGTCACTCACCAACCAGCCAGCTGTCCCCATACATGTTCTGGTTAAATTCTGCTGGGATGGGGCTCTGACGGTATATGTAGCTGTCATGGCTGGACCCGGGGTGTTTGGCACGGACGTGCCATATGAGGCGTTGGGCATCGGCTATCACCTGTACGTTGATGGAATGCCAATGCTTCCGATTGCGGTATATGTGCTCTGTGGCACTGGGGGGCTGTAGGGCCACATGTGTGCAATCAATGGCCCCCACAGTGCGTGGGAATCTGGCAATGTTGTAGAAATCTGTCATTGCCTTCTGCCGCAGCTCCTCAGTGGTGGGTCTGATGAAATGGTTGGACATGCGTCTGAGGATTGCAGGGACAACCTGGTGCACACATCTGCTTATGGAGGACTGTGACATCCCAGCCACCACTCCACTTGTACGCTGGAATGATCCACTGGCAAGGAAATGAAGTGTTGCCAGTACCTTCACCAGTGGCTGCACTGCTTGTGATCGGTGTGTTGGGCTGGTGATGTCATCCTGCAGGGTTGTGGTTAGTTCAAGTATTGCATCTGGGCTGAATCTGAATAGGCGATACACCTCCTCATCCCCCATGCCAAAGAGGTTCATACGAGTGCGGTATATCCTCTCACGTGCCCGCCTTCTTGGTTCCAGGGGACCCATCAGTAGTTCTAGGACCACGAGTGCCCCTGGCATGTTGGCACACAGAGGTGTTGTCCTTGCAAGTGGGGGTGCTCAGCTAGCTCTTATCGTCGGTAACGCTGCTGTAGCTGCTCTCCTGCTGACCTGTGACCGTCTGGAGTAAAGATAAAGCAGCCTTTTGTAGAAATAACTTTGCGCTGGACGGATCAGATACGCGCGGCGCATGTAGCCAGCGTATGGTGCTAATCCGTTCGTGAATTGGGAAATCTCCCTCATTTGCATATTTGCAGGGGAAATCAATGGGCGCGACTGATGCGGCCAGCGAAAATAAACGCTGACGATACTCTGGCGTCGGAACGTTCCGCCGGTCGCAAATGACCCGTTATTGGGCGCATCTAGTTTGGTGGGTACGGGCACATAGAAACGTCGGCGCATCAGCACAGTTACGCGGCGCATATCGAAATACTCCAGCGCAAGTGTTCCTGAATCTGGCCCATAGTAATCACACCTCTAGCATGAGTTTTTTCATAAGGAGCCAGACAAGCAGGAAGTGTGGAGATCAGAGAAGTATTACAGCTACTTCAAAGTAAAAACGAACAATGAGGACATGAAACCAGGACTGCAGTAAGGTAAAGGAAGTTATTTAGCTAAAAAAAAAATCCTTTTGTGATCCTTTAACTATAAATGTTTTACTCATCTCGGCCTCAGCATTTCGTAACTATTACTTTTTAACTGGGCGGGTTCTGTGCTGACATGGAGCTTTTCAGGAAAGGAAAATTATGGTAAGTATGTGAATACAATTTTCCGTTTTCCTGACGGCTCCATGTGGGAATTAACTAGCTACACACTCCTCAATCCTGACTAAAACTGTAACAGAAGCCATGATGCCTCTGTCAAGCTCAATTGTCAATAAGCCAAGAATATTAATATTTTGGTGTCCACATAGCCACATTGCAGATAGTTTGAGACACCCGGCCTGCTGTCACTCTCAAGTTCCGTACCCTTCTAGTGAGTGCGGTGATTCTCCTGGTACAGCCAACCCTATAACCTGCAGTCTAAGAAGATGAGGTTACCAACCAAGAGATAATAAACTTGCCGGAAGCCGTAAAATCATTATGTGTTCCACTTGAAAATGACAAACAGATGCACAGACTTCCTGATGGCAGGAGTTGCATTGATTAAATTATTTAGAGCTTTAGCTCACATCCAATGGGCTAACTTCTTGAGTACTCCCAAAAGGAACGTAGGAGGAAAACCTTGTGTGATATGAACTCTGAAGGTCAGTTCAAACACACATTTGAGCATTGGCATTAGCACCATCCTGTATGGGTTCTCTAAACCCCAAGGACACCAATGCTGATGTAATTGCCACAAGTACATCAATTTCAGTGAGAGGTACCACAGGGTGATTGAAGGCATCTGATGAAATAATTAAGCGTTGGAAGCCTGATGTATGGCGGTGAAGACAGAGATAGCCATAATGCATGCCTTTAGCATGCTTGCGCATAGAACTAAATCAAGCCTCGCCTGTGTAACAGCACTGGAGAAACGGGAGTGAATCACAACTGCAGATACATGGACCTCAATGCGCTTCTGTATGCGACAACTGAGTATTAGCCCCAGGCGTCACTCCTAGCAGCAGGAGTTTGGTGGGTCTCTACATCATCTTCCTGTCACATATAGAAGGGCGTTGAATTACTAAGGATGCAAGCATTACAACATGCGACCAGACCTTAGCGATTAAAATATATATTTTAGGTTCAAGGACTATATTCCAATACACCTCTACATGCACGTGACCATCAGTAAGGAACCCCAGGCGTCGCTCCTAGCAAAAGGAGTTTGGAGGTTCTCTACATGATATCACCTGCAGCATGCAGGGATGTATTAGGTTACTAAGGGAGATGCCACAAAATAGCATCAAGCCTTAGCCAAGAAAAGTTTTAAGGAGAACAAGTCCAAACAATTAGGCCAAGCCCTATAAGACATCTGTACTTATGCCAAGCTCGTATTATTTGAGAGTTGTAGTAACAACTGGGTACTTGTATACTGCATGTACTATAGTAACGTAATAGCACCTGCGTATACGTAGTAAAGTAGTTTAGGTAATTACAGTAGCATACTTGAAGTAATTCCTATTGAGATATTAGTATTGCTTAAGAGAGGCAGTATAGCTTATTATTAGTTGCATGAGAGAGGCAGTATAGCTCAGGTATGTATTATGCATAGATGAGGTATTTATAGCTGCATATATTAGATAGACATAGCATTGGTATCTTGTAGGTTGCTGAGCCTTTAAGTTAGTATTTAGCAAGCAGCATTTAGTATAGTAGTATCTCCCATATAACATGTTGATAAGCAGACGGCATATGTAGTAACATTATGGTAGCAGTTGAAACACTGATAGTAGATCTTCTATATGACTATAAATGTAGCAAGGGTTACTTATCCGTTTGTAGCTTCTAAGGATAGGAGACAAGTTCACATGAAGGAGGATGGTTGCCAAATGTCCTGTAGTTGGTTTGCTGAGAGCTGTATTGCAGAGAAGACATCAGCAGCAAAGAGTAGTGGTTTCCAGTAACGGTGTTGCAGCATAGGGAGCTAAAGAAGCGGCTGGTGTAACAGGGCCTCCATGCTGACAAGCTGTTGCTCACCCTAACACTGCTCCATGACCTACGGCTGGCAATAACAGAACACCTGTATCTCCTATGCAGGCCTTTATAGGCAGGAGATCAGGTGTAACACATTGCAGTCAGATTCAAAATAGAGCGCCGTATGAGACGTACTTCCGCGTTCCAGGATGGAACGCATCACGGCGCTGTCATCGCACGAGCGCCGTATGTCTTTCACCGTGGAACACACTACGTCACTGAATCACCCACACAGAGAGAGGAGCAGTAGCGCAGCGGCGCTTGTTACAGTACCCCCCTATTAGGAGATACCCTCTGGGGATTTTAAGTGGGTGAAGGTTTATGAGGATATGTAGAATGAAATCGATTACATAATTCAGGTGCATCCACTTCCTCTGAGTCTTCCCAAGAATCTTCTTGTACACTATAATCTTTCCATCTGATTAAATATTGTAGGTCTCCTCTTTTTCTAGAATCTCTTCAACCTCATAATGTTCTTCACCATTAACTACAATAGGAGTTGCAGGAGGAGGATTCCTACCAGCGAACTGGTTATAAGGTTTGAGAAGGAACACGTTATATGATGGATGGATCATGAGCTCAGGAGGGAGCGCAAGTTGCATAGTATTTTGATTAATAACCTTAACAATTGGGAATGGACCAAAAAAACATTTTTTTTCGAGTTTTCTCGCCGGTAACTGTAGTTTTTTTTTGTAGAAAGCCATACTTTTTATGAAGGTTCGGGTCTACGCCTAAGATTGTAGTAGACTTTTTGGCAGTCCTGAGCGTTTTTAAGGTTTTGTTTCAAGTAATTTGTTGAAGGAACATTTGAGAGTGATGAAGACTCTGGTAGAATATTGGGATGAAACCCATAATTTGCGTAAAAGGGAGAATAACTATTAGATGAACTAGTTAAGTTATTATAAGAGAATTTCATGAGGGGAAGAAGGGTAGACCAATTATCCTGGAGATGGGTACAGTAGCATCTGAGATATTGTTCCAGGCACTGGTTTACTCTTTCTCTTTGTACGTTTGTTTGCGGATGATAACCACTGGAGTATCTATGGTCTATTTGGAGGATAAGACATAAGGTCTTCTAGAATTTGAAGATAAACTGTGAACCTCTGTCTGAAACTAGACGTGCAGGGACTCCATGTGGTTTGATAACATGATCCAGTAAAGTTTGCGCTGTTTCCTTGGAAGAAGGCAGTTTCTTGAGAGGGACAAAATTTGCCATTTTAGTCAGCATACCAACTGTAACCATGATGGTATTATATCCATTTGAAGGAGGCAATTCCACAATGAAATCCAAAGATAATGCTTCCCAGGGTTTTGTAGGAATTGGCAGAGACATGAGTAATCCATAAGGTGGTCTTCTTTCATGTTTGGATCTTATACAGACCTCACAAGTAGATACATAATTTTTTTATAGTGTTAGTCATGTTAGGCCACCAAAAATAACGTTGGATTAATTCTGTAGTTTTCTGTATTTCAGGATGACCAGCTAGGGGAGCATCATGTAATTTCTTCAAAATATGGATAACCATAGAAGGGGAAGCAAAAAGTTGAGTATGCTTATAGAAGAACCCTTCATCTTGTGTTAACCCTTGAGGGATAGTAGTTTCTTGCATCTGTAAACTTTGTTTAAGCAACTGTTTTAGATTTAGATTAGCAAGTAAAAACGTATGAGGAGGAATAAGAAGGGTTGGAGCAGAAGGTTCCGAAGGACCGTTTTAATCGGTTAACCGATGAAGCTGACTGATGGTCTGATGTGCCTACACACCATTGGTTAAAAAAACGATTGTGTTAGAACATGATGACATTTACGTGTTTTAACACAACGACGTGCTGAAAAAAATAAAGTTCAATACTTCCAAGCATGCGTCGACTTGATTCTGAGCAAGTTCTGTTTTTTTTGACCGAAGGATAACTGACCGATGGGGCCCACACATGATCGGTTTGGACCGATGAAACGGTCCTTCAGTCTGTTTTCATCGGTTTTGATGAAAAAGGCATAACAGTGTATTCAAAGAGTCCATAAAGTGTGTAAAAAGCAGTCTTCCATTCATCACCTGATCTAATACGAATCAGGTTGTAAGCACCTCTGAGATAGAGTTTAGTAAATATGCTAGAAGCCTGTAGTCTTTTGATCAGTTCAGGAATAAGTGGAAGAGGATAACGATTTTTTACCGCAACTTTGTTCAAGGCCCGATAGTATATGAAAGGTCTGAGGCTACCATCTTTATTTGTAACAAAAAACATACCTGCACTGGCAGGAGAAGTAGAAGGTTTAACAAAACCCTTTTTTAAGTTATCTTGTAGATATTTCTTCAAATGTTGAAGTTCTGGTTGAGAAAGAAAATACATTTTATCAGTAGGTATAGGGGAACCTGGCAGTAACTCAATAGGACAAATGAAATGATATCTTGAATTACATGAGATGGGACAGTAATGATAATTCACAATGTATTGCAGGATATCTCTAAATATTACAGGTGGTTAATTCTGAACCCAACCGGTCAATAGAGTGATTCATTGAATGTGGGGAACATACTGTTAAGGTGTTAATTAAGTCTGGCTCCAAAGACCGTTTCATTGTGTGATGCTTATTAACACTGTATTGTGTGAAAGTTCAATCTAAAGGTCAGACGTCTGACGTATGTTTACTAAAGGAATGTGTATTGAAGGCACGTCAGTACCCATTGTATGATGTTGTAGATGGAGTGCATCATTGTCCCTTTGATTACTGCAGCATGCTTTTTACTATATAAAAAGAGCCTGAGTTTGTCATTAAAAGCTATTCATTTGGAACTAGAGAACAGAGCTGTGTCTCGTTTTTCTGGGGGAAATCCAATGGGTCCTGTCTGCTGGATTGTGGAGTGTTGATAAACTGTCGTGGGTTGGTGGAATGAAATATCGTAATGGTGTTAACCCCTGATTGTTGCAATTGGTGGCACAGCAGTGGGATGATTCCATTGCCAGAAGAACAGCTACAAGAGGACATGGGACAATAAAGACGCAGTATGAACAGCTGAAGCTCTCTACCCTCAAGGACTTACTGGAGAACCATGACAGACCAGCCAGCAACCATAAAAAGATGGACATGATCACAAAACTAGCCCAAATGGATGGAGCTGAAAGACCCAACTTAACAGAAAGGCCCAGCGTAACAGACAGGACACCTGAGGAGGCAAGTTTTGATTGGGCTGTTAAACTAAGACTGGCACACTATGGTCCTAACTCTACACTGGAGATCATAGACCGAGTTATAGCTGCTGTGGACGCAAATTGGCTACGGCAAAGAGGTGCTGCAGCAGCAGAAGTCACATCAGCACCAACTGGAGAGAGGAGAGGTACAGATACCAGCCACCTTAGAAGAGGAATTCAGAAGGAGTTTACAAGAGATGCGGATACAGCACAGAGGACCAGTATCAGAGGAGGCCCTGCTGGAATGGTCTGATTTAATCCTTTGCCAACTCTGGAAGGAAGCGCTAGCTCTTGAGCAGCAACACCAGGGAAAGGTCCTCTCCTCCATCCATGTAAGGTACTGGCCGCAGTATGACATACGAATGCTGTTGTTGGGGGAACAACCAAAGCAGGAGTGGATAGCCGAGTTAAGCAGGTTGATCCAGGCAGAAATGCGATTGGACGAGAGCTACAGAGCCCTCTGGTGGTATGTAGCTCAAGAGTGCCCGTGGTCAGCGGATGACCGCCCCACAGAAGGCTATGACTATGATGGCCTGGGATTGTTGTATTGGAGGATGTCCAGTGACCCTGACTTTGGGAGTGATCGGGAGTGGCGACTGGAGGAAATAATGGAGCACAGAGAGCAAAAATGTAATGTCTCAGAAGGGCACTGGTTACAGGAAGATTTGGAGTTTCTGGCCGTTCAGGAATTGGAGCTGAAGATCGCCTACAGACAGCTGCTAGACTGTGCTCAGCAGCAGGGTGGGGCTCGCGTTGCCTGGGACTATGAGGAAATTTCAGATGACAACTCAGAAATCCTGGCTGATGAATCGGCAGTGGAAAAATATCCTAAAGCGGAAGTGGATGATGTGGAGTTCCAGGGAGCCGGGGCAGTTGGTCCCTCTCTCCAGCAACAAGCTGAGGTGGCAAAGCTTTTACTCCCAGCTGAAACACTGGCAGCAGGGCACAATGCTACTGGGCGCTGCACACAACTGCAACAGGAGCTGATGACGGGGAATGGGACTGTGGTCTCTGCTCCCAACTAACAGAAGAGGGATTTCCTGTGGTAGGGAATGGAACATCGATCTTCACTGACACAACCCCAGAAAATGGTGCGGCACTGAGACAGGAGGATGTCAGCCTTGCTTTGCAAGCACCAGGGGATTTTCAATTACTACAAGTGGATGGGGCTTCAGTCTCCACTTGTATACCCCAGGGATAAGGGGCAGTTGGCCCAGATCCCCAACAGCATGATGGACTGAGCCCAGTCACCCTGTCTTTTCTCCAGCGGCTGAAAGGACTCTAGGGAGAAGGGTCAGTCCAGGCCTCTCCCCAGCGGCAGGCATGTTCTCTGAGAGAGGCAGAGGTTGGCTGGGTGAGTAATGCTCTGTTTGGAGCAATTTATTTGGGGTACTGTATGGATACCAGCATTGGAGGAATGGCGCTATGGACTAACTTTGGAGTCAACCTGTCTGGAGTCGCCTCCTGTGTTGGTCTCCTGCCGAAAGGGGAGAGATGTAACGGTATGGCCCGTGGGACCCAGAGGCTCTTGAACGATGCGGGGTACGCCTGTGTCAGCTTCACCAATGACTATTGTGTCTAGGGTCATCCTATGTTAACTAGGGGCATAGGATGACTGATAAATGATATCTTGAATTACATGAGATGGGACTGTAATGATAATTCACAATGTATTGAAGGATATCTCTAATATATTACAGGTGGTCATTTCTGAACCCAACTGGTCAATAGAGTGATTCATTGAATGTGGGGGACACATACTGTTAAGGTGTTAATTAAGTCTGACTCCAAAGACCATTTCATTGTGTGATGCTAATTAACACTGTATTGTGTGAAAGTTATATTGATGATAATATGTGTTGTGAATTAGCACAATCTAAAGGTCTGACGTATGTTTACTAAAGGAATGTGTATTGAAGGCCCGTTAGTACCCATTGTATGATGTTGTGGATGGAGTGCGTCATTGTCCCTTTGATTACTGCAGCATGCTTTTTACTATATAAAAAGAGCCTGAGTTTGTCATTAAAAGCTATTCATTTGGAACCAGAGAACAGAGCTGTGTCTTGTTTTTCTGGGGAAAATCCAATGGGTCCTGTCTGCTGGATTGTGGAGTGTCGATAAGCTGTCGTAGGTTGGTGGAATGGAATATCGTAACAGTGTTAACCCTTGACCGTTACATAAATCCTATGAGGAGGCAGTGTCTCTGCATTTTTTTTCACCAAATACATTAAAGAATTCAAGGTACTGAATTGGTATGTCTTGAGGTGCGAGATGAAGCAGTGAAGCAACTTGATAACAAGTTTTTTTACAATACGGTGAGCGCAAAAGATTGATTGATTGATTGTTCCCAGAGAAAGGCAGGCATATGCTGCTTTAGCCAAAGTAACCCCAAAACAGGGAAAAAAGGAGAAGGTATAACATCATAGGTCAAGAATTCACTATGATTATCTCCACAAATAGTCAGTAAAGGTTGGTTTTGGTACAGTATAGGTCCAGATGCGGAGGTTGTACCATTGATAAAACTCAGAGAGATGGGATGACTTCTTCAAATGTGGAATTTTGTGCAAAGAAACAAGGCTTGAATCGATGAAGTTACCATATGCACCTGTATCCAACATGGCCTTGACAGGAATTCTAACTTGATCCCACTGTAACATAAGAAGTAAAAAGATATAAGGAGCATGTTTAGAAACAGAACGAGCCAACTTGCAAAGATGAATAGGCTTACGTTCGTCCTTCTTTTTTACAAGAGGACAAGAAGAGATGGCATGTTCAGGTAAGGCACAATAAGGTCAGAGATTCAGCGCGCGGCAGCAAAGTCTTTTCAGATGAGGTAAGTGGGCCACGTGTGGAGGCAATGTCCATTTTTTCATCAACAAGAACCAAACTCAATTTTTTAGGCATGGGGCAGATGTAGCTGCAGTTGATTGCCGTTCAGCTCGTCTCTCTCTTAACCTACGAGCTATAGTGATTGCACATTGTATAATGTCCGTAAGAGTAAGAGGGAGATCTGATCGAGCCAACTCATCCTTGAGAGGTTCAGAAAGACCAAGGCAAAATTGGTTACGTAGTGTGACATCATTCCACTCAGTTTCAATAGCCCATCTCTGAAATTCCACAATGAAATCTTCGACTGGTCATCTACCTTGTTTGAGATTCCATAATCGCATTTTCAGCAGTAAGTTGCTATATGAAGTCATCATATAGCAGAGACAGTGTTGCTAAGAATTGGTTACAGGAATTCAGGATAGGACCCTCTTTTTCTAGGTAAGTATTTGCCCAAGTATGAGGTTCTCTTTGTAAATAGGATATGAGGGTGAGCACCTTTATCCTATCATTGGGGAAAGTGTGAGGACGAAGTTCAAACATCAATTTACAGGCATTAATGAACTGTCTATAGGTCTTCCGATCACCAGAAAAAGTGGGAGGTGGATTCACCTTCGGCTCAGGAGGGAGACAAGGTAAATTTGGGGTAAGGGCAACCAATTCTTGTAAAGCCTGGATTTCTTCTTGTAAGTTTTGTAATGTGTGAGTGAAAGCATCTACCCTCTGGGTAAGGGTGACCACATGGTTTGCAAGTTCCGCTGGATTCATTTTAAGGTTCTATTATTCTGTAACGGTACTGGAGAAACGGGAGTGAATCACAACTGTGGATACAAGGACCTCAATGCGCTTTTGTAATGCGACAGTATTAGCCCCAGGTGTCACTCCTAGCAACAGGAGTTTGGGGGGGGGGGGTCTCTACATCATTTTCCTGTCACATATAGAAGGGCGTTGAATTACTAAGGATGGAAGCATTACAACATGTGACCAGACCTTAGCAATTAAAATATATATTTTAGGTTCTAGGACTATATTCCAATACACCTCTATATGTGCATGACCATCAGTAAGGAACCCCAGGCATCACTCCTAGCAAAAGGAGTTTGGAGGTTCTCTACATGATATCACCTGCAGCATGCAGGGATGTATTGGGTTACTAAGGGAGATGCTACAAAATAGCATCAACTCTTAGCCAAGAAAAGTTTTAAGGAGAACAAGTTCGAACTATTAGGCGGAGGGCTATAAGACATTTGTACTTATGCCACTGGATACTTGTATACTGCATGTACTATAGTAACATAATAGCACCTGCGTATATGTAGCAAAGTAGTTTAGGTAATTACAGTAGCATACTTGAAGTAATTCCTATTGAGACCTTAGTATTGCTTGAGAGAGGCAGTATAGCTCATTATTAGTTGCATAAGAGAGGCAGTATAGCTCAAGTATGTAGTATGCATAGATGAGGGGCCAGATTCTTAGTTACGTTGGCGTATCTGGAGATACGCCGGCACTTCTTAGTAGTTATGCGGTGTATCTATTTTTGGTATTCTGAAAACAAGATACGTCAGTATTTTGCTTAGATACGAGCGGTGCAAGTCTCTAAGTTGCATATTTACGCTGGTCGCTAGGTGGCGCTTCCGTCGATTAGCTGCGTCAAATATGCAAATGAGCTAGATATGCCGATTCCAAAACGTAATTGCGCCCGCTTGTCGTTTTTGACGTCATTTGCGTAAGCGTAAAATTACCCCTGCATACACAATGTTAAGTATGGACGTCGATTTTTATGTCGTTTGCGAATAGGGATTTGCGTAAGTTACGTTCACGTCAAAAGCATTGACTATTTGCGACGTGATTTCGCGCATGCGCACTGGGATACATCCACGTACGGCACAAACGTGGGGTCACAACACATTAACATAAAACACGCCCACCTCTTCCACATTTGAATTACCCGGGCTTACGCCGGGCCATTTACACTACTCCGCAACTTAAGACACAAGTGCTTTGAGAATACGGCACTTGCGTCCTAAGTTGCAGTGGCATAGCCTAAATAGGATACGCTACGCCCCGCTGCCAGATACACAAAAGTACGAGAATCTGGCCCGAGGTATTTATAGCTGCATGTATTAGATAGACATAGCATTGGTATCTTGTAGGTTGCTGAGCCTTTAAGTTAGTATTTAGCAATCAGGATTTAGCATAGTAATATCTCCCATAAAACATGTTGATAAGCAGACGGCATATGTAGTAAAATTATGGTAGCAGTTGAAACACTAATAGTAGATCTTCTATATGACTATAAATGTAGCAAGGATTAGAAAGATTTCCCGAATCGGGATATTGTATGGGATTTTAGTGATGCATTATGGAAAAGAATAGCAAATTAATGACTTAGATATATAGGTACAAACAATAATTTTTGATGATTTTTGTCAAACCCACAGCACATGAGTCACAAAAAAATAATATTTTGATATAAAAATAAAAAAGATTTATTAATACATAATAGTTTTAGAAAGTATTTAACAATCACTAAAAACAATCATAGAAAAAGTACAATGTGTGCAAGTATATGCATCTAGTCTTCAGACCACCCGTGTTGACGGTTCGACTAGTTTCGCCCTGTAAGGGCTTCTTTGAGAACACACAGTAGGTGGTGATCTATACGGAAAAGGTATTAACAGAAAAAGAAACAGGTACTAAACATAACATGTATACTCAATAAGTATTTACTATTTCTGAAGCTTTAAATACATCAAATGTATGTTTCATATATTTATTAAATCATTTAAGGCTTGTACTATATACTAAATGAACCAGGTCTATGTGATTAGTCTGGATTAGGACATGAACTGTACTATGAATTAGTAAGGCGAGAGGTCATTCAGATGGCAAAATAGAACCACTCTTCCCTGGGTATATGGATCCCGGCTAGCAGGATAAGTTATGTTCCAACAGATGTAAACCGGAAAAGGCAAAATCCCATATGTAAGCCTCATGAGAGAGGTATATATTGAGCTAGATCCCAATAAGAAAATATTGCATGCATGGCTCGAATAGTTCCGATAAAATACAGCTAGAAATCACTACTTACTTGGTGATACTACTTCTAGTTTTGTGGTCTGGGGCAAAGGAGGGAGTATGCGTATATTTAATATTAAAGCGCATAGCGCATACCGCTTTCTTTCGAATGGAAGATATAAATGCTAAAGCCGTATTCTGGTCAGTCAATGTTAAAAGCAAAAAAAAAAAATGTTTTTAAATAAAAAAACTGCACATATCCTTTATGTGCATGGTGTGCTGTGGAGTCGCAAAGATGCGACTCCACAGCACATCCAGCCCAAAATATAAAACCACCATTTTTTTTTTTTTTTTTCTTTAAAGTGTATTTTGTGCGTGAACTCGAGAGAGAGGAGCCGGACTGCAGGAGTTGGGAGTAGGCAGACCCTCCCCCCGGAGGCAATCGCCATCCTTCTCCATGCCCCCGGTGGCAATGGCGGGTGTGAGGGGGGGCCTCCCACTCACCCTGCCCTACCTGCTCCACTTGGGAGCCCAACTAGGGCCCAACAGGACCCCATCGGGGCAGAGGGACTCCCCCTATGAGGGAGTGAGGGGGCCCGACCCACCAAGCCAGCCCCGTAGGTCCTTCGCCTCTCTTTAGGAGACCGCATGGCCAAAGTGCGTGCATATTAAACCAATTTTGTGTGCGTGCAAGTGTGGTGGTTTTTTGTGGGGGGGGGGTGGGCGTACTAAGCACAGGCGTACCTTGCATAGCACACCCACCGGGAGCCGGGCTGAGACCACCAAACTCAATTCACATGTAGCCGAGACCGGGATCCGAACCCTTGGCTGCAGAGGTGAACGGCTTGTCAGCGCAGTGCCAATCACGTTGAGCCACCACAGCTCCCTATTTACCACTTGACCACCATTTACCTTGGTCAAGTGGAGTTAAAGCCTCCATCTATAGCTTTGCCAATCTCAGTGCAGATTCACCAGTTAGATCTAAAAGGAAAAATAAAGGAGTATAGAACCACTGAATATCCAGGGTGCTGGGTCTAATAGCATGCCTGCTGTGGGTTAGATGTGAAAGAAAGATCAAGTGACATACCTATGTCTTGGTGTATCCATGGGAAGTACATGGGTCTCCTCTAGAGCTCACGCTGAACAGCGTCAGCTGGTGAGACTCTAATATACCTCTCTCCATTGAGATTACGCCGCATCACCTGTGTGGTGGGCGGCATACATGACGTCAGTGGGCGGAGAAGCGTGACGCATATGCTGGAATCCCCACAGTCTGAGAAATCCCTTCTGTGCATGCGAGATCACGCACGAACAGGGCTCTGACTGTTGGGGAGTGACCGAGGTATCCCTCCAATGTGGGTCCACTGATTCGGACCTAGTGGCTATATTCATATTGAATGTGTCAAAGTTTCACTTATTCAAGGTTACACTAGCGGATAGTACCAATGCTCGCACTGCTTTAAATCCAGATGATAGTGGAAGTACAGGAAGAAAGTACGGCCCCTGATTGGCGGGGATACCCCAAATCAGGTGACAGAAAGGAAACAAACCAATAAGGCAGTTGGGTAACAAGGTTGCAAGTCAAAAGTTGTTAAATCGCAAGCAAATTTATGTGTACATTGGCCCATCAGGGTAATATGCAGCACAATATCAAAATATTAATTTTTTGTGACTCATGTGCTGTGGGTTTGACGAAAATCATCAAAAATTCTTGTTTGTACCTATATATCTGAGGCATTACCGTATTTTTCGGACTATAAGACGCACTTTTTTCCTCCAAAAATCTGAAGGAAAATGTCCCTGCGACTTATGGAACGAATATACATTAGGCCACGCCCCCCGCCGCTGCCGGTCACGCCCCCCCGCGGCCGAACGTCATGAGAAGTAAGTGAGGGGCACAGAAATAAGTTCCTGTGTGTAAATCCTATCCACCTGCTCCTCTTCTCCCTCCTCCGTTTGCAGCTCCAGTCTCTTCTCTCTGTCACTGTGTGCAAGACAGTGCAGCTGATGGCTCGTGAAGTGTAGCTGTCCTACATGGAGAGGATCCAATCAGCACGCTGCTCCATCCAACTCCACCTCCAGCAAGCCTGCAGCCTGTCCCGACTGAGCAGCTTCACACATCCCTTCTCTCACCCCTCCCTCCTTGCTTGTGTGTTCTGTCTGTGAAGGAGGTGGGCGGGAAGAGTAAAAAGAAGCAGACAAACACTGCTATACTAATGAATGAGCCAGAAAGCACCCAGGAGACAGTGAGTGTGTGCACTTCTCACCAACCCCCTCTATTCTCTCTCTCTATTCCTAACCCCAGCTCAGCATAAAGAACATCTTTTAGAAAATCAGCCTTTGCAGGGATAATGAAGTTGTCTCTCATTTCCAGGAGCACATATTCAGGGACAATCTCTCCTTCCTTCTTTTTGCATGTTTCTAACCTTTTTCAGCACAGTTCTACCTTGAAATCATTTGAAACAATGCATTTCCCTGTGCTGTGCAGAGCTGTACTTGTAATTTCTCTTCCTGCAGGCAGCCAGTGACTACCTTTGCAGCAAAGTGCACTGTGTTTTTAAATAAATTAAATGGCAATTCATTATTCATTAATGGCAATGTTCAGGCTGCATTAATGGCACAGGTCAGGCTGCATTTCATGGGCACTGGTAAATATTTTGGTACACCATTTTGGTTCTGAATTTTTTTTTCTTGTTTTCCTCCTCCAAAACCTAGGTGCGTCTTATGGTTAGGTGCGTCTTATGGTGCGAAAAATACGGTAATTTGCTATATTTTTCCATTATCCATCACTAAAATCCCATACAATATCTTGACTCGGGAAATCTTTCTAATCCTTAATCTTTAAGGGATACAGATGCAGTTGGACTCTGGAATTTATTAGTGCCTGCTCTACATCACATATACAGTATATAAATGTAGCAAGGGTTACTTATCCGTTTGTAGCTTCTAAGGATTGGAGACAAGTTCTCATGAAGAAGGATGGTTGCCAAATGTCCTGTAGTTGGTTTGCTGAGAGCTGAATGGGAGAAAAGACATCAGCAGCTAAGGAGTAGTGGTTTCCAGGAACGGTGTTGCAGCATAGGAAGCTGAAGAAGCGGCTGGTGTAACAGGGCCTCCATGCTGACAGGCTGTAGCTCACCCTAACACTGCTCCATGACTGACATACAGCTGGCACATGGCTGGCAATAATAGAACACCTGTATCTCCTATGCAGGCCTTTATAGGCAGGAGATCAGGTGTAACACATTGCAGTCAGATTCAAAGTAGAGCGCCATATAAGACGCACTTCCACATTCCAGGCGTCATCGCACGAGCGCCACATGCATTCCACTGTGGAACACACTATGGCGCTGAAGCGCCCACACAGAGAGGAGCAGTAGCGCAGCGGTGCTTTTTTACAGCCTGTAGACATTCGGAACAGGCTTCTGAAGAGTCCAGCGTAAAATCTTGATCAGCAAATATACTGGGCATATATGCCATGTTCCACTACAGGTATGCTTAGCGTTGCCCTTTGTCTTGTAAGATTATTTAAATCTTCAGAATATTCGACATCTGTTAGCCTCTGCCTTTCCAGATCCCGGCCATCAGGCTGAACCTGTCGGATGCATGTGACTGGAGAAGATTTGATCTACCAGGCAGAGGAAGTTCCTCCTTGACACTCATCAGGATGAGTAGCGGGTACATGAACTGCCACCTTCCTTTGCCACAGCCTTAGCTGGAAGCTGAATATCCAAGGGATCAGCAGAAAAGGCATAAGCCGTCTAGGCGATCCATTCTGTGGTCAGCACCTCCACTCCGAGAGCTTGTGGATCCTGGGCCCTGGAATGGAACTTCAGCAACTTGGTGTCAACTGGGAATGTAAGCGGTCTACTTCTGGCAGAAAAAACATCAAGCTCTGTTATTTATCGGAAGACTCGCAGAAGCCTGGTCATTCATTGTCGTCCAGACTCGTCCTGGACAAGTAGCTTGCCTGAAGATTCTTCCGATCAGGCACATAGGTCGCAGATCATTGGGAGGATTGACTTGGGTGAACTCTAGAATTAGAGAAAAACTTCACAAATGAAAGACTAAACCTTTCTTTTCAGATGTAGGCCACAGTCGTTGTGCTGTCCAACTTTCCCAGAACAGGATTACCCTGGATAAGGTGACTAAAGGCTAAGAGCCTGAAAAAGCTGCCCTCAACTCCAGAACGGAGTCTTGGATCCTTGACACAAGGCCATTGGCCCCGAGCTCATCGTTTTTTGAAGCAGGGCTCCCCTACACTGGCTGGTGTCTGACTGCACCACCAGGTCATCTGTAGGGAATGACATTGCAGATGATTAGTTTCTTCAACGACAATTTTGGGTCACTGGTCTAGAAACCCGACTTGAATGGGAGTGAGAGTTAAACTAGGGCTTACCTGAGCTGCTGAAGCGAAGCGATTTTTATGGCTCAATCTGAAACGTAAAGGATGAAAGATCTCCAAATATGGCCCAACAATGCTTGCCTTAGGGGACCATGTGTTAATCACCAAAGCCGCACCTATATCCACATAGGAACCACATAGTGCCCCTAGGGCATGTATGGGGGGCACAATCCCAAAATCCCTGACATGGAAGTTTAACTGACATCTTGGTTTCTGCATTGGCTTTCCTGGACTCCCATCCAGAAAATGCAGAAACTGGTGTGAGAGTGAACATGAAAACTAACTCTTGAGTTTTCAGTCTTCTTTAACTCAGTAGACCTTCATCTTGAGGCAAGAAGCCAAACTGACCACTATTAAATTTAGACTTGCACTTAAGAAAAAAAGAAAAAATTCAGTGCTAGCGTTTGTCCTTGAGGGTCACACCTTCTGTTGGTTATGAAAGAGAAAAAAATGCATAGGTGGAGTCCATGGGCCGCGCACCCCAAAGTACAAAGACAAAAATGAAAGGGTCCCCCAGTGGGGTTTTTTAGCGGCATGATGTACAGAATATAGGAAATTGTTTATCAGTTATTGAAATAATATCTTTACTAAAAATACAACATGGTTGGAGCATTTAAAAATAATAAACATAGTACACTCTGGTTATACATAATTAGAAGAAATGTACCAACAGTGGCAAAAAATCAACAACAATACAATGCATGATGGACCGTAGTTCAATTGATTTCCATATGTGTACCCCGATGTGTTTCGACCAAATACTGTCATGGTCTTCTTCAATAACTAGTACTTAATTGATTTCAACAGCATCAATAACGTTCATTGGGCTATAACCCCAGCCACATATGAAGATCTAGTAAGATCATCAGCGTGAGCATGTGTGAAGAGTAAGTATTATAATGGATTGTAATTAATATGGTCTAAGTACACCAATGCTGGTGTATTATACTAATGTAAATAGGGATATACCTAACCAAAGATGGTATTGGTATTTTATTTGCTATTACAATTGAGTCATTAGCTTTGCGATTCCGTCAGTCTGAAGAATATAAGGGGATAGAAATGGGCGACAGCACAGAACAGAATGGACTGTATGCAGATGACATTATATTGTACTGTATATGCGAGATACACAGGATACCCTGAGGAACGCTATGAGTATAATAGATACATTTGGTAGGTACTCAGGATTTAAGATTAATTGGCAGAAGTCTTTTCTAATGCCAATGCATCGAGAGGGGGAAATGGAGGAGATGACGGATACCCCACTTAAGATAGTGGACTCCTTTAAATATTTAGGGATCCACATAACAAGACAATCCCAGGCGGCATTGGAGGCCAATGTTTATCCATTGATGGAGTATATTAAAGTCAAGTTGAGGATTTGGAGTAAACTCCATTTGTCAGTGGTGGGAAGAATACATTTAATTAAACTGATCCTACTACCAAAGTGTTTGTACATCTTCTCACACTCCCCAGAAGTAGTGCCTAAAAAGTTCTTTAAAAAGTTGAATTCACAATTTATAAAATGTATATGGGCAAAAGGTAGATGTAAAGGAAAGCTAACAACATTACAGCGCCCAAAGACAGAGGCAGGGTTGGCGCTGCCAGATGTCTATTTGTATTACTTGGCAAGACAAATGAGACATTTGCGTAACCGGTTTACACAAAAACAAAGCTCGGGAGTAGAGAAGTATTTGTTAAATATATTACAAGCTGAGAACTTTTTGGTAGTTTTAGAGACAAATGTATACATACACCAGGGGTCAAGATACCGATGCTCTCATTGGTACGATCAGTATGGCGGGAGGTCAAAAAATTAATGGGCTTCAGGGATATCCCTGCTGAGCTATCTATGTGGGATAATCCCTTGTTTGGAGAACTGTATACATTCGAGGATAGTATATTTTGGAAGCAAAAAGGAATAGTAGCTTTGGAACAGGTATACCAAAGTGGGAATATATGCTCATTTGATTATTTGAAAACACAATATAAACTAGTCGATACATTCTTTTATAGATTTTTACAGTTAAGACATGCGTTAAATGCCCAATTTGGTAGTAAAAGTATAGATATATCTAGATTCACCCTTATAGGAATTATGAGAACTCAAGGACCAAAGGGCATAGTATCCAAGTTGTACACATATTTTATGCAGGTCAAGATACGGGACTCTCCGCTTCAGATTAAGAGGAAGTGGCAAACGATATGTCCATCTATGACGGATGAGATCTGGTGGGAAGCCTGTAAATCACATTTGACAGTATCACCTGCAAGCAATAATAGATTGATACAGTTTTACATAATACACCAGGTTTATCTTACACCGTATAAACTAAGCCTGATGGGGAGAGTAGTAAACGCGGAGTGTGCAAGATGTCATCACCACGGGCCGACTTCGAGCACATGATGTGGTCTTGTCCGGGCATCAGTAGATATTGGAGACAGGTTTTGGATATACTATCAGAAGTTGTGGGAGGATGTGTCCCATTTACTCCAGAAGTATGTCTATTGGGGTTAATCGAGAGTCAGAGGTGGAATGTATATACTAAGACTTATTTACAAGAAACTTTATTTATGGCCCGCAAACAAATTGTACTTGGATGGATGCAACCTACGCCTCCTTTGAAGGGACAATGGCTTGGGGCGGTAAATCAAATCCTTCCATATGAGAAACTATTGTATGAGCATAGAGGAACACCCCAGAAATATTATAGAATTTGGGATGAGTGGTTGAACTCGGGGTCAACTCTTAGTGGTGAATAAGTAGAAGAGGGGCACTAATAGAAGGACATTCTGATTATTGGAAGTCAGTAAAGAGGGGGAAGGGGCCCTGCAACCAGGGTAATGAGGTAGTTTGTCTTTATTGTTTTTTGTTTCCTTTTTGTTATCTGTTTTTATTTTTTTCTTCAATGTGGAATGTAATGTATAATGATACCTTTTCTGATGATTTGGTTGTATTTATGAAATGGGAAAAGATTTAATGAAGAAACATAATAATATTAACGGATGTAGACATGTGAAAGAATAAAATAAAAACGTATTAAAAAAAAAAAAAGATGGTATTGGTGGGTCGGAACTCATAATGATATCAAAGTGGTGAGTATGAGAGAGGATATGTGTAGGAGGTGAACAAGATAAATAAAGAATGGAATTATGAGAGGAAAACAGGAAGGATGTAAGAGTAGAACCAAAGTGAGTGTGTTATATGTGGTAAGTGTGGAGTTAGTGAGTGAAGATAGGTGAGGAAAAATATGTGTGTGTGTGTGCTGCAAGGAAAGGTAAATACAGGTACCTTATTCACCTCCAACACATATCCTTTCTCATACTCACCACTTTGATATCATTATGAGGTCCGACCCACCAATACCATCTCTGGTTAGGTATATCCCTATTTACATTAGTATGATACGCCAGCGTTGGTGTACTTAGACCATATTAATTACAATCCATTATAATACTTACTCTTCACACATGCCCACGCTGATGATCTTATTAGATCTTCATATGTGGGTGGGGTTATAGCCCAATGAACGTTATTGATGCTGTTGAAATCAATTAAGTACTTACACTAGTTATTTATACTCATTTAAACATTTAACCATTACAGGTGTCATTTGGTCCTCTCTCCCCCCCAAAGGTCCACACCTGTGACTCCTTGTATAGCCTTTTCTGGCTGTTTCTCGCCCGGTGGAATGGGAGGTTTTGTCTGTGAGGGTATATGGATCATTTTATACTCCCTAGCAATGATCTCTTGTCAGATGCCATTCCAATAATTCTTTGAGTGGTAAATATATTTCCAACACTATCCCTTTAATGGATGTTCACATTTTTCTTAGAGGGATAGAACTCTAATAATATACTTTTTCTAACATGTTTCATCAGAGTACAATTCCCCTGCAGAAGACCGTGACAGTATTTGGTTGAAACGCGTCGGGTAGTCATATGGAAATCAATTGAACTATGGTCCATCATGCATTGTATTGTTGTTGATTTTTTGCCACTGTTGGTACATTTCTAATAATTATGTATAACCAGAGTGTACTATGTTTATTATTTTTAAATGCTTCAACCATGTTGTATTTTTTACTGTATTGTACAAACCAAGTAAAGATTTTATTTCAATAACTGATAAACAATTTCCTATATTCTGTACATCATGCCTAAAAACCCCCACTGGGGGACCATTTCATTTTTGTCGACACCTTCTGTTGGTAAGGTCATGTAAATGGCCACTCCCACAAGAGACACATACTGACCAGAGGGGTAATCCCAACCTCTGGACCTCTATTGGTTCAAAAATGTGAAGAAAGGGGACCCCACAATCAGGAGAGTGTCCGCGTTTTGTGAGTCACCGCATCCCTAAAGTTGTAGAAAAAACATGAAATACCCCCTCAAGGGTGGGACTTTAAAGGTGGCACAAACACATCATTTTTGAAAAAGTATATAACAAATGTATTTAAATAGTTCAAATCAGGACATCAAACGGTGTCCTACCAAAGATAAAAAAAACATGTGCAAGTGGTGTACAGATCCTATTATATAAAACAATTAAACAGACATGAGACAGAAAAAAGTCCAACCCGACAGCCGTTTCGGTATCTGATCGTTCTTCGGGGAAATTATGTAACAAAAAAGATCTGTAAGGAGTATCCTGTCTTAGTGTGGAAACGCGCCAAAAGGACTAAGGTGTATATGGAGACTGGTGTCTCTGTGTTCACAAGAAGGATATGCATATGTAGCCTACCAAAAAGGTCCATTACAGATATAAAAATCCGCACTAGAAAAGCGTGTGCATGTGCCAGAGAGGAAACCAATTATCCATCCACAGGGAGTGAGCCTACCCAGCTGTTTCTCTAGTTAAGGAAGAGTGGATTGCTGGGTGGTAGCAGGCAGTAATCACTGCATGTGGAGGGTTTCCAAGAGTCCAGCAGACACCATGTCATGTTCATCTCTTTCAGCTAATGATGGGACTTTTTCATTTTTTTTTGTACTATTTATACTTTTTAAAATATTAAGCTTTTAGACACCTTTTTTTAACATTGAAGTCAACGAGAGCATCCTTTTTACCCCTTAAAATCCTATCTGCTACTAAAAGTTTCAGCTCCTTCATACTTTCACCTACAGACACCAGACAAACTTTAAAACGTTCACAAAATATTCAGCTATCCGGCTATGACTTTTCAGTTTGATATCTTTTTACAGTTTTTGTGAAAAAGCAGTTTATGTTTAGTGATTTTTTTCTAAATATGTTATCGATTAAACAGTGTTTCTATTGAGCTTTGTTAGAGTGGATCATTAGAGCACAGAGCATTAAAATAAATCTTTAAAAAAGGGGGAACAAATTGCTCTCACACCCACAAGATCTACTTGTTATACACAATTTATATATCAAAACGTAGGTATTTTTGTCTGGTTTCAGGCAATGTGGTCAGTTTTGTGATACGCCTTTAAGTTTTGGTTGCTGGAGCTTCTAAATGACAAGAGTTCCAAATTTTCTCCCATTGACTGTCATGTAAAAAATTCTATAAAATTTCCAGCAAAACGCACAAAAAAACTATTTTCTAAATCGCTGAGATGCCCACATTTTTTAAGTTTATCAACATCAATTTCAAATCGATTTGTTCACAAAGGCTGTGTGTTTCAAACGGCGAAGTCGCCGTATCGATAGCATGTACGGTTGTGGATTTATTAAGGTTTGTTTGAAGGCTTCTTTCACTTATTAGCTGTGTGGATTAAAGGGGTCTGTAAAGGTATTTCTTTCCCTAAATAGCTTCCTTTACCTCAGTGCAGTCCTCCTCACTGACCTGGTGTGGAGAAAACCTCTTGAAGGGGGAGGGGCGACCAGGAAGTCAGGACACTATCTACTTTGCAGATAGAGAAAGGAGCTGTGTGTCAGTGGGCGTCCTGCTGACCCCCTCCCCCTCAAGAGGCATTCTTCACACCAGGGAAAAAGCCTTGCATCACTGTGTGGAGTGACACAGTGACACATTTTTGTGAAAAGCTATTTGAGTTTAGTGGATCATGTGATCATTAGAGCAGAGAGATTTAAAAAAAAATTATCTTTAAAAAAGGGGGAAGAAATTGCTCTCACGCCCACAAGATCTACACTTTTTTTAACATTGAAGTCAATGAGAGCATCCTTTTTACCCCTTAAAATCTTATCTGCTACCAAAAGTTTCAGCTCCTTCATACTTTCACCTACAGACACCAAACAAACTTTAAAACATTCACAAAATATTCAGCTATCCGGCTATGACTTTTCAGTTTGATATCTTTTACAGTTTTTGTGAAAAAAGCAGTTTAAGTTAAGTGATTTTTTTCCAGAAAATGTTATCGATCAAACAGTGTTTCTATGGAGCTGGGGTAGAGTGGATTATGTGATCATTAGAGCAGAGAGCATTAAAAAAAAATTATCTTTAAAAAGGGGGGGGGGGGGGACAAATTGCTCTCACGCCCACAAGATCTACTTGTCATACACAATTTATATATCAAAACGTAGGTATTTTTGTCTGGTTTCAGGCAATGCACTCAGTTTTGTGATACACATTTTACTTTTGGTTGCTGGAGCTTCTAAATGACAAGAGTTCTACATTTTCTTCCATTGACAGAACCTCTTTTTTAAATCGCTGAGATGCCATAAAGGCTGTGTGTTTCCAACGGTTTGTTTGAAAGGTTCTGTCACTCATTGGGTGTATGGATCTAAAAGGGTTGTAAAGGTATTTTTTTCCCTAAATAGCTTCCTTTACCTCAGTGCAGTATTCCTTTACTTACCTGGTGTGGAGAAAAGCTCTTGAGGGGGAGGGGGACCAGGAAAGTCAGGACACTCTCTACTTTGGAGCTGTGGAGCTGTGTGTTAGTGGGCATCCTGCTCACCCCCTCCCCCCTCAAGAGGCTTTCTCCACACCAGGGACAAAGCCTTGCATTACTGTGTGGAGTTACAGACAGAAGAACAGGAAGTGAGGATTTCTCTGAAGAAAAAAGGACATTTAAAAGCAAAATCAAAGGATGAGGTAAGTGAAAGCGGACTGCACTAAGGTAAAGGAAGCTATTTAGGGAAAATGTGTTTTACCTTTACAGCCCCTCCTAAAGATAGTGTGGTGGTTATGGTGAATGGCTTTGGTGTGGGCTTAGCAATTTAGCTATTCAGCATTCCCACGCATTTTCTGCAGGAAATGCATTTTCTAGTTGGATGTGAAAACGTCATCCCAGGCTGTTTAAGCTAGTGGGATACATACACTCACGCCCATTCGTGTATTCCTCTTATAGAGCCTGAGGAGGGATGTTTGCTTGGGAAAGCTATGAGGCTGCTCCTTTATGTTCATCCATGTTTTCTTATTGAAGGGTCTGAAGCATGTTCGCTCTGAGATTGGTAACCACTAATAGATAACCTCTCCACAGTGTTTGAACACCATTTAGTAAACCAACCTGTAAAGGGAGTCACTTTTGGGCACAGATTGAGCCAGGAAATAATGGACATATCTTGAGTCATTTTAGCATGGAACAGTAAATCAAAATATATTCCTTAATATCTAGAAGAATATTACAAGTTGTTTGTTCTGACCCCAACAGGTCAATAGGAGAGTGACTCATTCAATGCGGAGACACATACTTTTGAGGTGTTAATTGAGTCGGGCTCCTAAGATATTTCATTGTCTATTGTGTGATGCTAATTACACTGTATTGTGTCAAAGTTCTATTAATGATAGATATGTGTTGGCAGTCTGAAAGGTCAGATGTCTGACTTTTCAGGTGGAGTGGATTATCATGTCAATTACGTCTACAAAAAAATGTATATTATGTAGCAGGTGAGAACAGCTTGTGGCGGAGTCAGGACGTCTGAGGAATCATCTGAATGTCATTATCTAAAAGAATGTGTTTTGAAGTTCATTGTGTCATGTTGTGGGTGGAGTTGAGTCATTGTCAATATTTGGTTTCTAAACTGTATATAACAAGCTGAGTTACCATTAAAGTATTCATTTGATTCGTTTGGAACCAGAGAACAGAGCTGTGTGTCTCGTTATTCTGGGGAATTGATATGGATCGTGTCTGCTGGATTGTTGGAGTGTCGGATAAGCTGTCGTAGGTTGGTGGAATGGAATATTATTAACGGCGTAAACCGCTGACCGTTACACAACCTATAGCCCTGGATTACACTGGTGTGTTTTTTGACATGCGTTCGGATCAGTCAAATCGCATTTAAAAATAGGCGGCAATCGCACCACCCCAAACGGTGTAACGCTGCATCTGCAGCGCGGCACCAACTTAAAAAAGGCAGTTTCATACTACATTTGCATTTTTGGGCCGCGACCCATATTGATATCCGCACAGAGACACGCACAGATGTCTCTGAAAAACGCGACCGGAATCGAGACTGACCAGTGGGAGAAAAAACTGAATTGCACAGCCTCATTCCCGCAACCCAGTGCGACCCTGGACAAGGGATAAAAGGTTAAATGCCGTAAATAGATTGCTTAGTAACAAACCCTGAGGGGTTAACCACAGCTAGAGGGAGACAAAAGCTTCCATCTACAGCTTTGATCAACCAGATGGAGGTAAATTAGCTAAAACCTAGTCCTGGAGGAATCCGGACATGATGCAAACTTTTTTCAGAGCAGCAACAAAAACGTAGGAATTTGTAACAAAATTACAATCCTCTCCTGCAGTGTACACAAACCAAGGGAATTGTAGACATCATAGACATGCTTTTCCATACTCTTCTTTTTTTTCTTTTTTGAGGAAATCCAAAGGCATCACGGGTGACTCCTCTACCTTTTTTTTGGAAATGCTGGTCTTTGGAGGGGGTTTGGCATAATGGCACGACAGTAAGCAAACATGAGAAGCCACCAACAGATTATAGCCATGTGTGAACAGACAAAGTGTTACTTTGTGTATCTGTTATGCAGAGTACTCCCTGTCTAGTAATGCAGCATACATTGAATACCAAGCATTTAGCTCACCCAACCTCCGTCATCCGACCGTCGACACTGGCACAGTTCGGGTGCGCGTGCATAGGGGAGCACTCTGCCACGACCGCTGTCCATCTTGTTCGGACCGAGCGGGCCCCAGACATGGCTTATGGCCATTTATTTTGTTTTCAAAAAGTTTTATTGAGAATAAAACAAGCATAACAAAAGATACAAAGAAAATACTACCAAAAGCTTAAGAGACAATGACAATGTATACATCTAAAGGGTAGATCAGAGCCGTGGGACCCGGGCTTTAAACATAGCAACGTAACTATTATTAACAGGGTTCAAGGGGAACCAACTAGATAAAATGCACATAAAGAATCAATCTCTGTATCCAAGGGTCACACAAGTTACTGACAAAATAACAAGTAAAAGAAACCAACAGAAATCAAGGAAAAAGAAAAAAGAAGGAAAAAGAGACAAAAAAGGAAAATTAAAGTCGTACGAAAGGCACAGAAGAAGCTCAGTGAACTGAGGTCAGTCGTTCTTGTAGTCTAAACAAAAACCAGGGATTCCATTTTGCATCATAAGCTGGAACAGAGTCGTGTAGTGTGTGAAATATTTTTTCTGACAACATCATCTGATCAACACGTGAAATTATTGGGAGGAGAGGGACCGATTGTGTTTTCCAATGAAGTGCTATCGCCCAGTGGACCGCTATGCAAATTGAGTAAATCAACTGCATAGTACAACTGGGGACCTCTGGTTGAAATTGAAAGAGGAGGCAGTTTTTATACGATAAATTGACTGGTTCAGTTGCTAAGCTGTCTATCAAATCCAAAACTGCCCGCCAAGTAGGTCGTATCTTCTCGCAATCCCAAAAGAGGTGAAAAAAGGAGCCCGGCTGTGTACACCCTCGAAAGCAAGCAGGGGAGGCCTGCGGGTAAATCCCACTAAGACGAAGAGGGGTATAATACCACCTAGTAAGTAACTTAACCGCAGTCTCCCTGGCCGTCAAGGATTTTGTGCATTTGCGCATGTTTTGCCAGCCACCCACCTAGTCCAGGTCCCCCTCTTCCAGATTTAATTCACTTTGCCATTGTAGTCTATATCCCACAGAGCCAGAGTCGTCTGCTGAGTCCATGAGTTTACAGACCAATGAAATTAGACCCATCTGCCTAGGGGCTGAGTAACAAATGTTTTCAAATGAGGAACTTAGGCCTGCAATGGGGAAGGTGTAATGGCTCTGAAAAATGTGTCTAATCTGCAGGAACCAGAAAAACCTATTAGAGGGGAGAGGGTGGAGAGACTGCAAATGGGCAAAGGTAACAAAATTATCGTTCTCTAAGAACTTCTCTAATCATGTTAAGCCTGAGGCCCTCCATAACTCAAATGAGGCCGGATGGTCAAAAGCAGAGGGAAATCTAGGGTCCCCCAAGAAGGAAGCACCCATTGGAGTGGAGGATACCAGCTTAAATTTGTCCCTGTAATCTACCCACAGCTTCAGATTGGCATCCACAATGGAGTTTTTAGAGTGTAGACCTGGCCAAGAGTGGTTAGAGGACCATAACAGCCCCGAGATGTGGTAGGGGGAGACCGAGTCCCCCTCAAACCGGACCCAGGTTACCCTGGAGTTAGTTATGTTCCATTGTGCCAGTTGCGTAAACCTACTGGCCAAGTAGTAAAGCCAGATTTGGGGGACGCCTAAGCCACCGTTAGAAGTCGGGCGATAGAAGACATCTCTGGAAAACCTCGGTGGCTTACCACGCCATATAAACTTATTAAAATGGGACTGAAGTTTTAAAATGTAGGATTTTGATAACCGGATAGGGAGGGAACGAAACAGATATAGCAACTTAGGCAGGATTGTCATTTTGAGAGCTGTAATCCTACCCAGAAAGGAGATGTGGAGTGGGGTCCAAAGTTGTAGGAGTTGTTTAAGTTTGGCCAGCAGTTTAGGGTAGTTAGCGTTAAACAGTTCACGGAAGTTTCCAGTTAGCTCAATGCCCAAATATGGAAGAGATTTCACTGCCCAAGTGAACAGATAAGACTGTTTCAGAAGATCTACCTCAGCGGGCGCAAATCCCACAGGCAGGGCTACAGATTTAGAGACACTGATTGACGAACCAGAGACCTCCGCAAAACATGACAACGTCTCAAGCAGACTAGGTAAAGTGAGTAGCGGCTCAGTTAAGAACATCAAAACGTCGTCTGCATACATACAAAATATATATTCCGAGGAGCCCTTAAGATATCCCCTAATATCTGGGTCGTTTAAGATAGCAATGGCCAGAGGTACTAGGGCTAGAGCGAAGATAAGGGGGGAAAGCGGGCAGCCCTGTCTTGTCCCTCTACCTAGACTAAAAAATTCAGAGCTGCACCCGGGGATCCTAATGCGGGTCTGTGGACTTCGGTATAGGGCCTGGAAGGCGTGAAAAAATTCCCCGCAGAGACCCATACGAGGCAAGAGCACTGACAGGTAGTTCCAGGACACACTGTCAAATGCCTTATGGATATCTAGGCCTAACAAAAATAGTTTACGCGAGAATAGATTGGCATCTTGAATTATGTTTGTAGCTAAACGAATGTTGTCAGTGATGAGTCTATGGGCCAGATTCAGATAGATGCGCGCATCTTTTCGCCAGCGTAGCGCAACGCATATACGCTGCGCTGACGCAAACTAGCGAGTGAAGTACAGCATTCACCAAGCGCATGGCCGTTACTTTGCGACGGAGTATTGAAGATGCGTTGGCGCAACCCGACGCAAGTGGAAGTGGGTGTGATCATATGTAAATGATGGGCGGAGCCCAGCACAGAGGCTTACGTTCAGCGCATCATCCACGGAGCATGCGCAGTGAGTGAGGCTTCACTCGGCCCCCTGCTCACAACTTCCGTCGGCACTACTTCACGGGAAACGTCAGCGCAATGTGTTCCGTTGCGCGTATAAAAGCGCCAGCGGAAGCGCCATTCCGGCGCAAAAGTATTTCCGTTTCCCCCCACCCCAGGGAAGTCACTTTTGCTCTGTAATGGCTGCTCCCGCTCCCCCCAAAGAGAGGAGGAACCTCAATTTCAATGCCCAGGAGGTCTCTGTGGTAATCTCCGCTATGGAGACTTATAATGACTTTCTCCACGGAAAGAAAAGTCGGAAGACCAGCCGGGAGAGGAAGCAGGCCATCCTGGAGACCATTGCTGGCAGGGTGAATGTGTTGGGGTACTCCACCCGGACTGCTGGTGATATCCAGAAGAAAATAAACGACCTGCGGCGCAAGGTCCGTGGCAAGGTGGCCACCATTCGGACCCATGAGAGGGGCACAGGTGGTGGACCCCCATGTGCGGTCAGCCTGACCACAGAGGAGGAGGTGGTCGCCCGCTGCCTGGAGAGGGAGCAGTTGGAGGGGGTACCAGGCTATGATTCTATGGAGGAAGGCTCCAGGACAGGTAAGTGTTTTTTATCCCCTATTTGGTGTGTTGCATGTGGGGGGGAGGGTACATGTGTCAAGTGTGTGGGACCACCAACATGTGTCTGCTTTGTGTCATCCACAAGCCCGAGAGTGCCCACAAGGAGGAGCCCCCGTCATCCCAGATAAGGGGGGGTTTTTTTTTTTTTGGGTTAATTTTTCTTTTCTTTTTTCTTGCTCAGGTTATGAGTTTATATTTAATTTTCTTACTCAGGTTATGAGTTTATATTTTATTTTATTACTCAGGTTATGAGATATTTATTTTATTTTTAACTGCACACGGTCAGGAGTGCAGGGGACAGTGTGAATGTGAGGGGGTGGCACTCCTGCCAGTAAGGGGTGTCACCCTCGGCCGTGGTGGAGAAGTTATCCCCACGACTGTATGAATGACGTGTGAAAGGTGTATGAATGGACAGCGACATCATTGGGGCCTTGACGCTGGCGTTGCTGCTCCCAAGTCCTACATGCTGGACTTGGGCTAATCCAATGTGATGTGGATGTGGTGTGTGTGATCTAGGGACATCAGTGATGTGCATGCGTGCATTGTCTGTGTGATTAATGTTTTGGTTTAGTGTCCAAAGATGCCTACGGCGAGGACCCTCCTGACTGCTCTTCCATCAGCAGACTGGTTCTCCTCTGGCAGGTGGGGACTGTGTGGGTCGGGGGTCAGGTCATCACGCATGTCAATCTGCAGGCCTTTTCTCATAGCAAAGTTGTGCAGAATGCAACATGCACCGATGATCTGACACACAAAGGTAGGGGAATACAATAGGGCCCCCCCAGACTTATCCAGGCAGCGGAAACGGGACTTCAGGAGCCCAAATGTTTGCTCCACCACTGCACGGGTTTTGATGTGTGCTTCATTGTATTTTCTCTCTCCTATGGTTTGGGGGTTCCGGAAAGGAGTCATTAGATGGGGTCCCAGTGCATATGCAGAGTCACCTGGAAGGGAAAAGACAGGAGGATGTTAGTCATGCATGTGCCACTTGTGATGTGTGCATCATGGGAGGGGATAGTCATGCCTGCCACCCATGTCACTCACCAACCAGCCAGCTGTCACCATACATGTTCTGCTCGAATTCTGCTGGGATGGGGCTCTGACGGTATATGAAGCTGTCATGGCTGGACCCTGGGTGTTTGGCACGGACGTGCCATATGAGGCGTTGGGCATCGGCTATTACCTGTACGTTGATGGAATGCCAATGCTTCCGATTGCGGTATATGTGCTCTGTGGCACTGGGGGGCTGGAGTGCCACATGTGTGCAATCAATGGCCCCCACTGTGCATGGGAATCTGGCAATGCTGTAGAAATCTGTCATTGTCTTCAGCCGCAGCTCCTCAGTAGTTGGTCTGATGAACTGGTTGGACATGCGTCTGAGGATTGCAGGGACAACCTGGTGCACACATCTGCTCATGGAGGACTGTGACATCCCAGCCACCACTCCACTTGTACGCTGGAATGATCCACTTGCAAGGAAATTAAGTGTTGCCAGTACCTTCACCAGTGGCTGGTGATGTCATCCTGCAGGGTTGTGGTTAGTTCAAGTATTGCATCTGGGCTGAATCTGAAGAGGCGATACACCTCCTCATCCCCCATGCCAAAGAGGCTCATGCGCGTGCGGTATATCCTCTCACGTGCCCGCCTCCTCCGTACCGGGGGGCCCAGTACTAGTGCTAGGACCGCGACTGCCCCTGGCATGTTGGCACACAGAGGTGTTGTCCTTGTACGTGTGGTTGTTCAGCTTGCTAGTTTTGTCGGTAACGCTGCTGCTGTAGCTGCTCTCCTGCTGACCTGTGGCCGTCTGGAGTAAAGATAAAGCAGCTATTTGTAGAAATAACTTTGCGCCGGACGGACGAGATACGCGCGGCGCATGTAGCCAGCGTATGGTGCTAATCCGGAAATCTCCCTCATTTGCATATTTGCAGGGGAAATCAATAGGCGTGACTGATGCGCCAAGCGAAATTATGCGCTGACGATACTCTGGCGTCGGAAAGTTAAGCCGGTCGGGGAAAGCCCGTTTTCTGTCGCATCCAGTTTGGTGGGTACGGCCGCATAGATACTACGGCGCATCTTCACAGTTACGCGGCGCATATCGAAATACTCCAGCGCAAGTCTTGCTGAATCTGGCCCTATGTGGAATAAAACCAGACTGGAAAGGGGAGATCAAAGAGGAGATCACACCCACTAGCCTGTCCGCCATTATCCTAGATAACATGTGCGACCAAGTTTCAAAAAACAAAAAACAAAAAAAAAGGAAAAAATAGAAAAAGGGGATCAGGCAGACAAGAATTCAACCTGATAACAAGAACATCAAAAAAACGTTCTCGAACCCAGCTGTCCTGAACAGGAGAGTTCCACTTGTACAGTCGCCTGTAACCAACTCCAAAGAGGCGATCAATGCTGGGTGGGGAGGACATGCAGCGGCTCCAACGGACCAACACCAGAGGAAGAGCATGTATGTTGAAGAAAAAAAAACATAACAAAAATCGAATAAAAAATAAAAATAAAAATCATGCAAATGTGTAGTAGCAGCCGAAGTTAAGTGATCAGGGGGATGGAGAACTCGTCTCTCAAGGCGGATTAGTTATTATTGCGGTCTCTGGCATCGTATCGAATCCTTCTACGATCCCTGCGGGGAGGCGGTGTTTGCCAAATAGGAGCTGGTCTAGGTGTTGATGGAGGGCGGCGGACGGCTCCGGCATCTAGGAGGCCAAGTTTGACCAGGATCTCCTGACCTTCCAGGAGAGAGGTGGCCGTATAGGTCGATCCGTTGTGTGGGATTCATAATTTAAAGGGGAATCCCCATTTATAGCGAATATGGGCGGATTGGAGGACCGAAGTCACTTCTTTCATACCCCGGCGTCTGTCAAGAGTGGCAGGGGATAGATCCGGGTAAATCTGCACCACCTGATCATCTAGTAAGATCCGCTGTTTCAAGCGAGCTGCCCTGAGGATCTCCTCCTTCACCAGAAAATCTTGCAGAGGACGATATCCCTTAAGGGGGTTTATCTGCCGGAGGTTTTGGTCTGAGCGCTCTATGGATACGGTCACATATAAAGTTAGCCGAGTCACAGTCCGGGAGAAGGGACTTAAAGAGTCTGATGACAGTGGGGATAAGTTCAGTTTCTGATTCAGGAATGCCGCGCAGACGTAGATTATTGCGTCTGTTCCTGTTGTCAAGATCCTCTAATTGAGCTTGTACTTGGGAAAAGGCAGAGGAAAGAGACTCATATTCCCTGCTTAAGTCCCCATAGGCTAGGGCCAACTCGTCGTGCTTCGTTTCCAGGAGATCGGTTCTCGATCCGAGGGCCGCGATCTCCTGTGAGAGCGTATGGGAGGTCTTGTGAAGCTCTGTCTGGAATTTAGTGGCCAATTTTTCGTACATGGATTCCAGACTTGCATCCAGATCAGCCTTGGATAAGGAGGAATGGTACTCACGGTTGGGAGCCTGATCCCAGGCAGGGGACAGGAGAGGTGGTGCGGCCTGTGGTGGAGGGCCCGCTCCGTCTGCGGCACCATCTTGGGACATGTTCTCTTGCTCACGGGTGCGAAGAAGATAGTGAGTTAGGGTGTGTTGAGCCGGGCCCTTAGATCTCTTCTTCTTCGACGGCATGCACTAGTCCAATGTAGGTCGAGGGGAGTTAAATTTGTTACGATAGGAGCCGTTAATGACCCTCTAGAAGCTATAGTGGTCCCGGGTGGAGCGGAGCTACTTCTCTAAGCGGCCATCACGTTCAGCGCCGCGCATGCGCCCCGGCTTATGGCCATTTAGACGAGACACCAGGGACTTTGTCCAGCTTCATCCACACATATAGACGGATGGACGGCCAGCCCTTTAGACCAGCCAGGTAGAGGTGCACACCCACGTAGGAGGAAAGGAGAAGAACGCTGAGGTGTGTGAAAATTGTATAGTTAAGTCCTGTTCACATGGGGGTGGGGGGGGCCTCACCCAGCTGTGCTGACATGGATACATCACAGCTGCCCTTAACAGCAGTGTATTCAATCCCCCTTAACATCACAGAGCCCCTTCACATCATATTTCCTCCCCCCCCTTTACTATTTCCCCCCTACAGCAGTGCCCTCAGTTCCCTTCACATTACCGTCTTCCAATACAACACAGTCTTCCCTTAACATCACAGTTCCCCCCATCAAATCCCAGCCCCTTCTTACATCACAGCATCCTTCTACATCACAACCCCCCGTCAAAGCTTAAAGGGGCTGTAAACCCTCAAGGTTTTTCACCTTAATGCATCCTATGCATTAAGGTAAAAAACCTCCCGTCATGCAGCAGCCCCCCTGAACCTCCCTGTTTACCTGCACCCCATAATTCCCACAATGGAAATGAACACACCAGCTCCAGCTAGTGTCTTGTGTCCTGATTGTATAGATTGAAAGCAGCACAGCCATTGGCTCCTGCTGCTGTCAATCAAATCCAATAAAGCGGGCGCCAGTGGCTGGGGCCGAGTCCTGCTGTCTGTGTCAACAGAGAAGTGGAGGAGCCACCAGCATTGCTGAGGGACCCCAGAAGAGGAGGATCAGGGCCACTCTGCAAAACCAACTGCACAAAAGAAGGTAAGTATGATATGTTTGTTATTTAATAAAATAAATAAAAATATGAGGGTTTAGTAACCCTTTAACCCCAGGCGTTTAGTAATCTTTAAACTTGGAACAAGCTAGTTCAAACAAACTAACACATACAGATTCTAGAACAGTGATGGCGACCCTTGGCACCCCAGATGTTTACACTGCAAGGTGCATGAGCAGCATGGGAAATGTAGTTCCAAAACAGCTGGGGTACCAAGGTTCACCATCACTGGGCTAGAAGAAGATTTTGAAGTGACTTTGCAAGAATAAAGCCTGCCATTCTTATCTCATACACATGATTGGTTCGTCTGATGAAAACGTTTTTTTTTCTTCCCATCAGTGAAAAAACGTAGGACCTGTTTTAAAATTATCTGATGGTTAAAAAACCAAAGAAACAAACGATCATCTGTGAGAAAATCCACGCATGCTCAGAATCAAGTCGACACATGCTCGGAAGCATTGAACTTCATTTTTCTCAACACGTCGTCGTGTTTTACGTCACCACGTTGGACAAGATCGGATTTTTAACTGATGGTGTGTAGGCAAGACCGATGAAAGTCAGCTTCATCAGATATCTGATGAAAAAATCCATCAGACCGTTTTCATCGGATGAACTGATCATGTGTACAGGGCATAAGTCTCCTAAAAATACTGGTTGCCTGCTGTGTCTGAAAACTTTTGAATCACAGGCTGAAAACAAGTAAACTTTAAATGAGTGTCAGAAAAGTGTCAGGCCTCCCTATTTCTTAACTAATTAGAGGTCAGCAACTAGGGCAGCTTTGAAGCCAAAGCATTAGCATGACGGCCAGGGAACTAGCATTCCAAAAAGGAGTTTTGCAATGACCCTCCCATGACAGCGTTCCTTTAAGATGCCCATCATATTAGAGACATCTGCTAGAGATCAGATTGAAAGAGACGATCACTGGAGGTATTGCAGAGGGAGACAAATATCTAGTTTCACAGGCTAACATATACAGTAATTGGCAAGCAGTGTAGTTTCTGTGAGATGACATGTTATCTAGTAGACATGTGGAAACTGAAATATTTTGTTTCGTAATTTCGTTTTCGTCCGAAAAATACATTTATTTAGTTACTCCCGAAATTTGTTTTTATTTATTTTGTTTTTCGTAAAAAAAATGCATTCATCCGAAATTCCAAATTAAGGTTGAATCTGTCATTGTAGGCTTATGGTCTGTCGAATGTTAAAAAAAAAAAAGGATTCGACCGAATCTTAAAAAAATAATAATTGACTCTCTCAATGTCGAATCTTCATGTCTCTCTATGTCAAATGTTTTCTCTCTATGTCGAATGTTTTCTCTCTATGTAGAATAATATTGGACTAATAGAGATAAGGTTAGGCACATTCGACCGCAACGAAAATGAAAATAAAGCATTTGTTTATGTCGGATCTTTCAGTTTTCGTTTTCTGTGCTTTTGTTATCGTTTGTTAAAACGATAACGAAAATACCTGAAATTCAGACGAAAATGCATTCGGACGAAAACGTATGCACATGTCTATTATCTAGTCCTCTGATGTGAAGCGCTGGAGCACATTTAACTAATGTATATTAATGTAGCGGTTGGTTGCTACTAGTTACAAACATCACCCTGCTGCCAGACCCCCATATATCACTTCTGAGACAATGAGCAGTCATTTGCGTTGTTTTGTTGCGTTTATTGTGGGGTACAACTTGGTTGGGGTAAAGGGGGATATGAGATGCGCATAGCACTTATTGAACTTACATCTCATAAAGCATTAATTAGTAGAATTAACCCTGCAAACGATGCATTTCTAACATTCAGTCGCTTCCCATGCATATCTCCACTGCAGACTGTTGCTCCTCCTCCTATGCACTGGCTCCTGCACTGTGTTGCTCCGTTGAACTACTCTCTACGTGTACAAATCCTTTGCTGCAAAACTGTTAGATTGCTGTCTCATAACTTCCAGTAAGACAAAAGGGATCACTCTGAATAACCCCAACTTGCTGGCTGTACTTAGTTTTTGGAGTAAAGTCTCTTGAATGGTGTTGCTTGAGTAAATCACTAAGCCAGAGGTATACATAGGGTGACCACATTTCCAATCTACCATTTAAGGACACCCACCCCCCCTCCCAAAAATCAGCTTGTGCTGTAACGAATCACAGCACAGTGATTGGACACAAGAGGCAGGATTTATGATTTCTCCAATCACAAGCAGGGGGTGGGGATTGTGCTCTTCCAGACATTCCCGGCCAGGGCAAGTACTGTCAGTAATGTGGCAGCCTTTTTTGGGGGCATCAGATTGGCCAGGGAGGGGGGGTAGCTGTGTCAATTTCATTCTGGGACACTGCATTGTCCTAGAATGAAGGTGCCCGGGACAGACCTGCAAAATGCGGGACTGTCCTAGGCAATCTGGGACACATGGTCACCCTAGGTATACAGTACCTCTCCCCGGCGGCTCAGTATTTTTTTTTTTTTTAGTAGCTACACAGTCTCTTGGATGATATTACCTGAGTGCTTTAATAGGCCAAAGATACACGGTACCTGATAGCCTAGCAAGTTAGCAGCACATGACAATAAACAGACAACTGCTCCCAGCCAGTCCAATCTGAAATTCCTGTGCTCCCCAGCCGCAGCAATTTGCACTACTCTCCACAATCTTGTTTTGCTCCAGTTCTCCATTGTAGTAGACACACTGACCTTCTCCTGCCCCAAGTCCATGGTAGCAAACTCTATCCGGATACACATCCTAACAGCTCCTGCAGCAGCTGTCTTAAACTCCATTCTCCTTTCTGCAGCCCAACAGAATCCTCCCCAGCAGCATGTGACCTCAGCTTATATGGGAGGCCTGCCTCCTGCCAATACCAAATGGGGATTGGTCAGAGCTCCTCACATGAGCTGCCTGCCATTCTAACCCCCGGGTCCAACTTCTGTTCCAGAACAATCTTCCTGAAAGCAGGGGAGGGTGCCCTAGAGTCAAAGCACAGGTGATCACACCCACTACTGCACTAAACACTCCCAGCCCCAGATCTAAATTTGCCTGCACTGATAACTTAAAGCGGATCTCCACCCTAAAGTGAAGATCCGCTGATCGGAACCCTCCCCCCCTCCGGTGTCACAATTGACACCTTTCAGGGGGGAGGGGGTGCAGATACCTGTCTAAAGACAGGTATCTGCAACCACTTCCGGCCCGCAGTCTCGGGCAAAAGTCGGGTTTTTTGGCGACATCCCGTCGCCCCCCCGTTGTGTGCTGGGAACTCTCGGCTCCCAGCACACAGCGGGAGCCAATCAGCGGGCGCAGCGCGACTCGCGCATGCGCCATAGGGAACCGGGCAGTGAAGCCGGAGCGCTTCACTTCCTGGTTCCCTCACCGTGGATGGAGGGGGGAGCAGCAGGGTGACGAGCGATCGCTCGTCCTCTGCTGCGGACGCCGCTGGACTCCAGGACAGGTAAGTGTCCTGATATTAAAAGTCAGCAGCTGCAGTATTTGTAGCTGCTGGCTTTTAATATACTGTTTTTAATGGGCCATCCGCTTTAACCCAGAAAAATCCTATTCCAACACCTACCTAAAAGTAGAGGGTGCTACATTAACAAAGTGGTTTTGTATTTTAGGATCAAACAAGTCAATACAAAAATGTATATTTTTGATATTTTACACCCCATTGTAGTTGCCTGTTTTTTTTTTTATCAAAACAATGTTGTCAATATAAAATACACTTAAATCTTTAAAATACGGTGTTGCTAATTTTTTGCATCCCATGGTAGTTGCACAAATGTTAAAATGTGTGTGTGTATATATATACACACACACAGTATCTCACAAAATTGAGTACACCCCTCACATTTTTGTAAATATTTTAATATATCCTTAATGTAAAGTATTGAGTAAAAACAGGCATGGACTGGCCATAGGGACTACAGGGAGTTTCCCGGTGGGCCGATGGCTCAGTGGGCCGGTTTCAGTGACATCCTGTCAAAGTAATGGCTGCGCAGCTCGCCCTACACTTCATGCAGTGATGTGAGAAGAATGAGGAAAATACAGAGGAGAATAAGTGAAATGATAAAAGAGGTTAGTGAGGACTCCTTTATGTTATGCTACTTATGTTTTTTTGCACAAATGTGTATAGTTTATATACTGTTTTTGTTCTTGTTTGCAAAAAGTGGGCCGGTCTGGATAAAGTCCAGGGCCAAATTTTGGTCTCAGTCCATCCCTGAGTAAAAACGCTCCCTCCCACACACTCCATCGGCAGCTGGCTCCCCGAGACCCGATCCAGGATGATCCCTTCAAGGGTGAATGTTTTGTTTACCTGTTTTTCCTCTTATGTCTGGGATTTTTACCCCTGGAAGACCATGTACCACTCGTGACAGGGAGGATGTTGTCTACCCCATATCTCTAACTGCTTGTTATCGCTCCATTAATGATCTAGACCCCCTGATCTCTCACATCACTGCCCTGACCAAGTCCCTACCTGTCTCCTAGGGGCTCTTATTCAGTTCCAGCAACCTTGCAGCACACATTTCCTCCTGGAGCAACCCCTTGGATCACCACTGAGCCATATTCCTGGACACGCTGCCTACCCACTACAGCCCGGGAAAGCTACTTAGCCTAGAACCCCTGAAGCCACTCTACCTTACCCCCCAATTTCACTATGGACACTTCAGCTGCCTAACAGTGCTATTCTCCATGTTGGACAGATCTCTGCTTGTTGACAGCCATCTAGACTATGGGCCAGATTCAGGTAGATCAGAGCATCTTTGCTCTGGAGTAACGCATCTCATTTACGTTACGCTGCAGAAATTTTAGGAGCAAGTGCTGTTATTCATGAAGCACTTGCTCCTAAAGTTGCGGCAGCGCATCGCAAATGAGACAGCGGAATTCAAATTGGGCGTGTAGTATTCAAACTACGCGCGATCCCGCGGTGAATGTACTGCGCATGCGTCGAGTGTCAATGCATCCCAGTGCGCATGCTCCAAGTTCTGTCAGTGAACGTCAATGACGTCACGTCCCCATTCATGAATGTTTTACGCAAACGACACGATTTGTTTTTTTTCCGACGCGATGACGACGCCTATACCTAACATAGGATATTCCACTAGGGGGCTGCTTTATCTTTACGCCGCGTATCGCTTCCGGAAACGTCGTAAAGTCACTGCGTCGCGTCCGAAAACGATCGTGAATTTCCGACTCCCGCTGATTAACATATTTTTTCAGCGTTAATCAGCGGGAACGCCCCCGGCGCCATTTTTAAGTTGAAGTAACGATGCGATGGCGAAATTCAATTACGCCGATCGCATCGGAACTCCAACCCGGCGTTTCTTGTTTTCTGGTTATAGAAAACAGAAATGCCGGCTTAAAGTGACAGTTAGGCTGGCGGATCACTGGATCCGCCAGCCTAACTCTTCATGAATCTGGCCCTTAGTTGGTCCTGTACATTTTGGACCCCATGTTTGCAGTATTTTTTCACTGGCTGTCTGGACTTTTGTACCATCTGAATGCCTGGATCTGTCGCCCTGATAGGCCGATGTTGGTTTATTGATTTTTTTTATATTTTAGCTGACCTCACCTCAGGCCTACTCGTAAAGCGTCCCATCCCTCTGCCTAAACCCAATTTCTCTGCCTCCCCACACCCTCTCTCTTCCCCTCTACCCCCCTTATCCCCTCCTAGCTTGCCCCCTTCTACCCTCCCGTACATTCCCCTCTATTCCCATATTTTAGCTGGTTCTGTCTTTTGGCTCCTGCCCCCTGCATTCATTTGGGGGTGGGACCCTGAGGCTGCTTCTGCCTCATATGTTATATCTGACAATGGTTTATATTAGACTCCAATGGTTACACATTTAATCTTCCTTGTTGGGGTTCCAGGAGACCTTCCCTCCCACCCCTACATAATGTTATTGTTATGTATGACGGTGTACCTGGTCGTCAGAGCCTAGTCGCAGGAGGCGGCCTCTCGTACAGCACAGGCTCGGGAGCCGCTGGATTTGGGAACAGCGGACTCAGGAGCGCAGCGGGGTAAGGGTGCCTGGATGATGGTGCAGGTCAGCACAGCGCTGGTCCTTCCGGGTCGCTGGAACAAGGAGGAGAGCAGGCACTCTGATGCGGGAGCTAGCAGCTCCGGAGCTGATGCGGATGGTTAGCGACTCTGGTGCGTCTTGGCAAGCGACTCTGGTGCGGACGACAAGCGACTCTGGAACTGGTGCAGAGCAGAGTAAGACAAGTGGACTAGACGTAGGCTGGGTCAGGCAGGCCGGGTCAGACACGTGAGCAGACAGGGGGTTCAGCAGGGAGGTGTAGTCGGTATTCAGGCAGAAGGTCTGGCAACAGTAGTAGCAGTAAGCAGTAGGCAGGGTCAAGGCGGGCCGAGGTCGGGTTCGGAGAGATGCGGATAGTCAGACGTAGCCGGGTCGGTATAGGAACTGGTTAATCAGGATACAGGTTAGTCACGTAAGTACTGCAGATCAGACAGCACAAGGCTGCTGCATCTGTCTGTCTTTTAAAGGCACATTGGCGCCAAACTCGCGCTAATGTGCACGCGCACGCTCCCGCCGCGCACATGCACGAGCGCGTGCACGCACGAACACACCAGGGGCGCGCCGGGAGCCGGCGGCAGGTCCCTGACAGTTATGCACGAATTGTAAAAGAATTGAGCTCTGAAATTTCAAAGCCACTGTATCTAATATTTAGGGACTCATTAATGATGGGAATAGTACCACTGGATTGGCGTAGAGCCAATGTGGTGCCTCTATTTAAAAAGGGAACAAAGTCTTTACCAAGTAACTATAGACCTGTTAGTTTCTTACTGGAACGTTTAATAAAAGACCACATGGATGAGTTCTTGCTGAAAACAAGCTATTTAAGCAGCAGACAGCATGGATTCATGAAAGACAGAAGTTGTCAGACAAACCTGATTTCCTTTTATGAAGAGGTAAGTAAAACCCTGGACAGAGGAGTGGCAGTGGACATGGTATACTTGGATTTTGCAAAAGGGGAACAGACTCCCTCCAGAGGTGGTTCTGGCCAAGTCGGATCTTGCCCCTAGGTATTCCCGCACCCTACCAATGTTTTGGTGGTAACCAACCATTTCGTCCGATATGCATAAGCTTACCCCACCAAAGACCAACAAGCCACCGTGGTGGCGAAAGTCTTAGTGGAGAAGTTCTTAATGCATAATAGCCTGCCTATGCGAATACACTTTGATTAAGGCCACTTTGACACAGAACACATGTTCTACCACTTTTATAAGCATTTTTTGTTATTTTGAAATTCCAAGACTCCAGGCATAGCATTCCCTTGCAGTTGTACATTGAGATTAACTGCGTTTACGGGCATGTACGTGTGTTAACATGTGGCTGTGTTTATGCCAGTTCTCATGTGCTTCCTGTTGTTTTTCTTTCCTCGTTGCCGCTGCTATCCGCAGGTAAAATAGTACAATGCGAATACCTGCGCTAAATCAGTCCCGGATGCAGTCAAATTAATTTTTTCTAACCACACAAAACCCCATGTAACAAAATCATACCTAAATGTAGTGTGTGAATGGGGCCATAGGTAAGCATTGTGTGAGTTTAGGTGCGGTAGATAACTTCATCCATCCGCAGCTAAAAGCTGAATTCTATCCACCCATGTGAAAGAGGCCTAAGACAGAGACATTGGCCCAGATTCACGTAGATCGGCGCATTATCGGTCCGGCGTAGCGCACCACTTTTCCGTTAGACTTGCGCAATCTATTCACGTAGCTTTTACGCAAGAGATTGCGCAAGCGTAAGGTTTTTTCCGGAGGCGTAAGGAGGAGTAATACAAATTGGGAGGGACGTGGGCGTGTTACATTGAAATGAGCCGTGACCCCATGCAAATGAAGGGCCGGCCGACTCGCGCATGCGCGCCTGAAGGAAACCATGTCAGCTCCGTTGTGCGCATGCTCACAACTCGGGAGCGGCGCAATCAGTGAAATTGGAAATGGACTAGGGCAATGTTGTGAACTACGCAGACAGCATAAATAGACACACACAAACGCCCTTCCATTGCAAAAGTACATCCCTTTGTGTCCCTTCCCATTGAATCAAGTGCTTTTGCTCTGTTGTTCGTTAGAGTGTGTTTTGTAGTTGTCAGATTAGTGTTCTGTGTGATCTAGTGCTTGTTGGTAGTTTTGTGAAAGTGTATTTTGATAAGTGTTTGAGACTGTTTGTTTGATTGATATATTTCTGAGCGTTTGTTTTCTTGCTTTATTTTTTCATCTGATTTTTTTGTGTCTGTTTCTTGCTGAGTGCTAGTGTGATTTTTGGGTGTACTTTTTCTCTTTGTGTGTGTTCTTGTCTGATTGGTTGTGCTTGTATTTGTGACAGATTTTTGGTGACTGCTAGTGAGTTTGTTTGGAAGTATGACTGAGAGAAAAAGAAAGCTTAATTTTACAGTGGGGGAAAAAAGAATTCTTGCCCGGGCCATTACCGACTATGGGCGTTACCTCCACGGCCCGCAGAGTGCCACCACCACCCCGGCCAGGAGGAGGGAGATATTGGATATGATCACGGAGCAGGTCAATTCATCGGGGGAGGGGGAGACACGGACCCGGTCTGGGATTGAAAAGAAAATAAACGACCTCCGGCGTGAGGTGAAAAAAAAACTGGCCGCAATAAATGCCCATGCCAGGGGCACAGGAGGGGGCCCACCATGCCGGATTAGATTTACAGCGACGGAGCGTGTGGTGGCCCTGACCTTTCACCGGCATGAAGTGGAGGGCTTGCCAGGCTTTGACTCAAGTCCGGTCCCCGCGGTGCCAGGTAAGGTTTTTATTTCTCTCAGGTGTGTAGCATGTGTGGGGGAGGGGGTGAAAGGGAATATGTGCCAAGTGTGTGGATCCTCCAACCTGTGAATGGTTTGTGTCATCCACAGATGTGCAGGAGGGTGCAGGGCCATCTGGCCTGACCGCTCCAACGCCAGGACAGCAGCCTAATGAGGCCCCCCCAACAAGGCCACAGTCCGCGGAGGAGGAACAAGAGGAGGAGGAGGATCATGCGGAGGACGATCATGAGGAGGAGGCAAATCATGAGGAGGAGGAGTCCATGGCAGGCACTGGCCGTTTGGTTTCTGCGGACTCTTCCCCTCTGGCTGCAAGAAGCCTGCCCTCCCTAAGGGTGAGCCCCCCCCCTCCTCCCCCAACATGGCTCCCCTCACAAGGGCCTCCCCTTCTCCCCGGCCACAACCATCAGCTGGAGCCAGGAGGTCATCCCAGAGCACCAGGGGGGCGCCCAATCTCCTGCCCGCCTGTCTGAGAAAGAACCTGGCCACCCAGACCCGCCTTCTGAGATAGCTCTGCCAGACTATGGGGCGGGTGGATCAGAGCCTGTCCTCCATCAACGATAGGCTGGGTAACCTGGACTCCCACTCCCGGGCCTCCACAACCTGCCTAAATGACCTGCAAACTACAGCAGCAGGCGTTGGGCAGGATGTGAGGGCCCTTACCCAGGCTATCCAGGGCAACACGGCAACACTTGGTGCTGCCCTGGACAGAATAGCCGTGGCCTTGGAGGGCAGGCCGCCAGGTGGGCAGATCTCAGGGGCTGCTCCTCCTTCCCCGGCTTTTCCCCTCCCCCATGCGTCTCCCCTGAGGGTCCGGGGCCGTGGCCGGGGGCGCCCCAGGCGTGGCTCAGGCAGAGGGCATTAATTTTTTTTTCCCCCTTTTTTTGGTTTGAAAGCATTTTTTTTTGTTCTCTGCCTTTTTTTTTTTTCTCTGCCTTTTTTTTTTTTCTATGCATTTTTTGATTTTTTGGCTGACATTTTTGGCATATTTTGGGTTGTGAATGATGTTTGAATGTGGGGGTGACATTCCTGCTGGAAAAGGGGTGTCATCCTCAATTTGGGTGGAGATTCCAGGTCCGTGTGAATGGTGTATGAATGTACAGTGACATAATTGGAGCCTTGACGTGGCGTTACTGCTCACCAGTCTTGCATGGTGGACTGGTGCCAATCCAATTTGATGAGGATGTGGGGTGTGTGTGCTAGGGACCACAGTGGTGTGCATGCATGCATTCTCATTGTGCCATGATTAATGTGTGTGTTTAACGTGCAAAGATGCATAATGTGAGCTGGCATGAGATGGGGTCATGAGATGGGGTACCAGTGCATATGCAGAGTCACCTGTAAGGGAAAAGACAGGAGGATGTTAGTCATGCATGTGCCACTTGTGAGGTGTGCATCACGGGAGGGGATAGTCATGCCTGACTCCCATGTCACTCACCAACCAGCCAGCTGTCCCCATACATGTTCTGTTTGAAATCTGTGGGGATGGGGCTCTGATTGTATATGTAGCTGTCATGGGTGTCATGGGTGGTGCCATGTGTTGGGCTGCTGATGTCCTCCTGCAAGGTTGTGGTAATTCCATGATGGCATGAGGGGTGAATCTGAAGATGCGACACACCTCAGAATCACTCATGCCAAAGATGTCTATGCGTGTGTGATATATCAAGTGAAGAGTGAGGGGCTTGTATCAGATAAGAATATTGTATTAGATTAGATTAAATTGTAAATTTTATATAAGCAAAAAAAAAAAAAAAAACATCTCCCGTGCCCTCCTTAGTGCCATCCTCCGTGCCCTCATCCTTCTTTGTTCATCTAAAGTCAGTAGTATAGCTATGCGCGACGATGCCCCTGGCATGTTGGCATACAGATTGTTGGGCAACACGTGTGACTGCTGAACTCCTCACTAACAGTGTTGCTTTATCTGACAATTAGACTTTTTTTTAAAAAATTTAGACCAGCTTTTAGGTCCTCTAACTTTAGACAGGACATTTTGCAGTTGCGCACATCGCGTAGCCTGCGCAGCAACTGCGTTTTTTTGTGAATCCCCGTAACTCCCTCATTAGCATATTTGACTAGCAAATCAATGGTGTGTCTAGCGCAGTTTTGCGCGAAGGGAAGCGAATGTCTAACTCAATTACGCCGGACCAAAAAACGTCGATTTCTGGCGTATATTGTTTTGTGAATCGCGTGCAACTATACGCACGCGCACATTTAGACTTACGCACGCGCAACAGCAGTTGCGCAGGCGTAATCGCTCTGTGAATCTGGGCCATTGAGAGCAAACTTGTGCACCAGTAATGCCAGCTGCTGGGCATAAATAAATCCAAGACCACAGTGCGACCCTCAGCCTAAAGGATCAAACACTTGACTAATGTTGATTTGGAGGGAAACCTGTGGCATGCTTGTTACATCTATCGAAACTACCTATTAAGAAATACAAATACAGCTACTGAATGTGGCTAAGGCATGCATCCCCCTGTGTTGGAGATCTGAGAATCCACCATCAAAGTCCCTGTGGTTTTCCAAAGTCAATGAACTTAGGGATATGGAGGATCTCACAGCTACCTTGAACAACCGGGAGGAAGTCTTTTGTGACAGCTGGAGACCTTGGCAGCACTTTCTATATACAGATCCCTATCTTCAGGAGGCCATGCAAACTGGCAGATCTCATGGACTTTGTCTGGATTCCCTAGGTGAGAGGCTCTATTTATCTTCTATCCACTGTTCTAAATCTGTATCTTTTCTTCTAACAAGGGACGCCCCACCCTTTACTCCCTCTACTCTCTCAATGTCACCTCTAGGGATGAGCTTCGTGTTCGAACATTGGCCGTTCGATCGTTCGTCGAAAACGAACAATTGGGTCGTTCGCGCCAAATTCGAATGACCCATAATTCACTGCGGCGTTGCGCGCTAATGATTGGCCAAGCATGCACCATGACCCTGCATGCTTGGCCAATCACAGCGCCCAAAAAACGAAGAGACCTAATTGGCCAAAGCCTGGGTGCTTTGGCCAATTAGTGCTCAGGGCTTTAGCACACGCCCCACACTATAAAAGGCCGCTTCCCGGGCGGCCTCGTGTAGTGTGTTCCGGCTTGCTTTGCAGTCAGACAGACAGAGAGAGAGAGAGAGAGAGAGATAGATAGATAGATTGATCCGCGTGATCTATCTTTTTTACGGATCAGGGAACCGGGGGGGAGGGGGTGCTGCCGCCTGAAATTGAGAAGCTGGGGGCTGTCGCAAATTGAGAAGCAGAGGGGCCTTTACAAAAAAAAGAAGAAATAAAGAAAAAAAAAAAAATATATATATATATATATATATATATATATATAAAAAGGGGGGTAGCCATCCGGGGCCTTGGGGATCTCTGGGCCATTTAATAATAAAAAATAAAGATTTATAAAAAATATAAAGAAAATGTAAATTTATATATAAAAATATATAAAAAACATATTTATTTTATAAAAAAAAAAAAAAAAGTGGGGGTTGCTGTCCGGGGCCCTGGGGGCCTCCGGGCCCCTGGGGACCTCCAGACCCCTAAAAAAAAAAAAAAAACATTTATAAAAAATACATAAAAAAGGGAGTTTGCCATCCGGGGGCCCTGGGGACCTCTGGGCCTTTAAATAAAAAAATATAAACAAAAATAAACATTTATAAAAAACAATAAAAAAAGGGGGGGTTGCCACATGGGGCCCTGGGGACCTCTGAGCCCTTTAATAATAATAATAATAATAATAATAATATATTTTTTTATAAAAAATAAATGAAAAAAGTAGAGGTTGCTGTCCAGGACCCTGAGGGCCTCCGGGCCCCTGGGGACCTCCGGACCCCTAAAAAAAAAAAAAAATTTTTTTTTTTTTGATTTATTTTTTAGAGGGGCCCCCTATTAGGCGGGGCCCATGGGCTTGAGCCCAGTCAAGCCCAATGGTAAGTCCGGCCCTGGTCAGATCTCACAGATCCGACAGTATATCAGCAGATACACCGTCGGATCTCTATGTGAATCTACCCCACAGTGTCTTTTCACATAGATGGATAGATAGATAGATAGATAGATAGATAGATAGATAGATAGATAGATAGATAGATAGATAGATAGATAGATAGATAGATAGATAGATAGATAGATAGATAGATAGATAGATAGATAGATAGATCAGGGAGGCTACTAGTTAGTATAGTTAACCACTAGCCGACCAGCCGCCGTGGTTCTACGGCGGCAGATCGGCTCTCCTGGGTGAGAGCCCGTAGCTCTACGTCGGGACTTTCGCGGCCGCTAGGGGGCGCGTGCGTGCATTTACAGTTTGTACAGAATATATTGACATCCCTAGGAGTTGTCAATATATTTATAAACTGTATAGCTTAGTAGTGTTGCTCACGAATATTCGTATTGCGAATATTCGGCTCGAATATGGCATATTCGAGTATTCGCGATATATTCCGAATTTCGCTGTGAATATTCGCTATTTCGAATATTCGTATTTTTTCAATTTTTTTTTAGAACAGATCACATCCTAGAGATCCCCATCGACGTCTAAAAGCATTGCTGGTATGATTAGAGACCTTGGGCCGAGTAGCTGCAGCGATCATTTTATATTGCTGAAAAATCGCAATGCGATTATTCGGCAATAGCGATATCGCGCGATTATTTTCGAGAAATTTGCAAAATATTGTTGTTAGCTAAAATAACACATATATTCGATTTCAGAGTGTTACTGTCGAAATTCCGCAATCAATTTCTCATTCGCATTTATGCGAAATTACGATAAAATATCAAGAATATTCTGAGCGCTCCTTCCGCATTTGCCGAATATTCCCAATTATTTTGTATTGTAATATATCACGAATATTCTGAGCCAATCAGAGTGCTCCATTCCGCATTTCTCGAAATTTCACAATTATTTTGTATTATAAAATATCACGAATATTCTGAGCCAATCAGAGTGCTCCATTCCGCATTTCTCGAAATTTCGCAATTATTTTGTATTATAAAATATCACAAATATTCTGGGCCAATCAGAGTGCTCCATTCCGCATTTCTCGAAATTTCGCAATTATTTTGTATTATAAAATATCACAAATATTCTGAGCCAATCAGAGTGCTCCTTCCGCATTTGCCGAATATTCGCAATTATTTTGTATTGTAATATATCACGAATATTCTGAGCCAATCAGAGTGCTCCTTCCGCATTTCTCGGAATTTCGCATTCGCATTCGCAATAGCGAAATTTCGCAATCATTTCATTTCCAAAAAATATCGCGAATATTCGCATTTAACGAATATATCTCGAATATTCGACTATATATTCGAGATATATCGCGAAATCGAATATGGCATATTCTGCTCAACACTATAGCTTAGCTAGTTCTGCTATTAGTATCTGTCAGGCAGGAGATTGTGCTTGATGCTCTAACGTGTTAGTTAACGTGTGCTAGTTAATTGCACATAGACGCATTACCTGTTACTGCAAGTGTGCTATTTATTTGCACAGAAAGGCAGATGCTGTTAATGCAAGTGGGCTATTGAATTGCACAGAAACGCAGTCGCTCTGACTGTGCGTGTGCTGTTACATACCACCTTAGCGCATTTGGTGTCACCGTACGTGTGCTGTTACATACCACCTTAGCGCATTTGGTGTCACCACACGTGTGCTGTTACATACCACCTTAGCGCATTTGGTGTCACCGCACGTGTGCTGTTACATACCACCTGAGCGCATTTGGTGTCACCGCACGTGTGCTGTTACATACCACCTGAGCGCATTTGGTGTCACCGCACGTGTGCTGTTACATACCACCTGAGCGCATTTGGTGTCACCGCACGTGTGCTGTTACATATCACCTGAGCGCATTTGGTGTCACCGCCACGTGTGCTGTTACATACCACCTGAGCGCATTTGGTGTCACCGCACGTGTGCTGTTACATACCACCTGAGCGCATTTGGTGTCACCGCACGTGTGATGTTACATACCACCTGAGCGCATTTGGTGTCACCGCACGTGTGATGTTACATACCACCTGAGCGCATTTGGTGTCAACGCATGTGTGCTGTTACATACCACCTGAGTGCATTTGGTGTCACCGCATGTGTGCTGTTACATACCACCTGAGTGCATTTGGTGTCACCGCACGTGTGCTGTTACATACCACATTAGCGCATTTGGTGTCACCGCACGTGTGTTGTTACATATCACCTGAGCGCATTTGGTGTTACCGCACGTGTGCTGTTACATACCACCTGAGCGCATTTGGTGTCACCGCACGTGTGCTGTTACATACCACCTGAGCGCATTTGGTGTCACCGCACGTGTGCTGTTACATACCACCTGAGCGCATTTGGTGTCACCGCACGTGTGATGTTACATACCACCTGAGCGCATTTGGTGTCAACGCATGTGTGCTGTTACATACCACCTGAGTGCATTTGGTGTCACCGCACGTGTGCTGTTACATACCACATTAGCGCATTTGGTGTCACCGCACGTGTGTTGTTACATATCACCTGAGCGCATTTGGTGTCACCGCACGTGTGCTGTTACATACCACCTGAGCGCATTTGGTGTCACCGCACGTGTGCTGTTACATACCACCTGAGCGCATTTGGTGTCACCGCACGTGTGCTGTTACATACCACCTTAGCGCATTTGGTGTCAACGCACGCGTGCTGTTACATACCACCTGAGCGCATTTATACACGTGTGCTGTTATATACCACCTGAGCGCATTTTGTTTTACCGCACCTGTGCTGTTATATACCACCTGAGCGCAGTTAGAGTCATTGTACGTGTGCTGTTACATACCACCTGAGCGCAGTTAGTGTCACCGCACCTGTGCTGTTATATACCACCTGAGCACAGTTAGTGTCACTGTACTTGTGCTGTTATATACCACCTGAGCGCATTTGGTGTCACCGCACCTGTGCTGTTATATACCACCTGAGCGTAGTTAGTGTCACTGTACGTGTGCTGTTACATACCACCTGAGCGCAGTTAGTGTCACCGCATCTGTGCTGTTATATACCACCTGAGCGCAGTTAGTGTCACTGTACGTGTGCTGTTATATACCACCTGAGCGCATTTGGTGTCACCGCACCTGTACTGTTATATACCACCTGAGTGCAGTTAGTGTCACTGTACGTGTGCTGTTACATACCGCCTGAGCGCAGTTGGTGTGACTCCGCTTGTGCTGTTACATACCACCTGAACGCAGTTGGTGTCACTGCGCTTGTGCTGTTACATACCACCTGAACGCATAAATATGTCTGAAAGGACAACAAAGAGAGGCAACAAAGAGAGGCAGAGAGTCACGAGGGCAAGCAGGCTCTGCATGTAGAGGTAACGCTGGTAGTGGATGTGGTGCATCCTCTTCAGCATGTGGCCGCTCGTCCTTCTTTTCGGGAGCTGGCCATGTTGAGCCTCAACATGCAGAGAAATTAGTAGAGTGGATGACCAAGCCGTCCTCATCCTCCTCATCCTCTCTCACACAGACTGATCATTGTTTATCTGGCAAAGCAGCTGCCAAGGCGTCCTCTTCCCTCTGCACAATGGCTTCACACAATACTTCCCTAGTACCACCATGTCCTCCTGAGGAGTCCCCCGAACTGTTTCAACACAGTGTTGGGTACATGCTGCAGGAAGATGCGCAGCGTTTTGAAGACTCCGATGACGGAACGGCATTGATGTGACCCCAGGGAGAGGGGGTGGCCGAGAGGGACAGCAATTTGTCAGTGATGATGTTCCGAACCACCTCTCTCCTCCACCCCCTCCTCTTCTTCCTCTGTGGCCTCTTCCTGTGGTGATGTTTTCTCCGAACTGCCAGGTTGTTGACAGTGATGAGGAGGGAGGGGATGATGAGGTCACTGACTCTACCTGGGTGCCTGATAGGAGAGAGGAGGAGGAGAATGAGGAGGAGGAGGAGGACGAGGCACAGGCACATCTCCAAAGAGGCAGGATGCCCTCCAGGGGTCAGCTTAAGGTCACACCCACTGCATTACAGCGCACATCTACAGCGCTTGTGCATGGCGCTGCTGTGTCTGACCGGTACAGCAAAAGTTCTTTGGTGTAGGCCTTTTTTGAAACATGTCCACACGATCGCCTTTGCACCTTTGCTATTTGCAACTTATGTCGCAAGTGTATCTCGCGTGGCCAAAACATCAACCACCTGGGTACCACATGCTTGTCCAGACATATGTCGACCTGCCATGCAGCTCGTTGGCAAGCACACCAGAAAGACCCACACCAAAGACAAAAGCGTACCCCCCCTTGCCCTTCTGGGACCTCCAACCCCAGTAGACCCCCAGTCCTCTCTGAAGCCTGCAGTGAAGGTGTAGAAATAGGTGTGTCACAAGCTAGTACATGCGGTCAATCTACTGATAGTACCAGGCAAATTTCTCTGCCCCAGCTGCTGCAGCGCCGAAAGAAGTACAATCCCAGCCATCCACATGCCCAGCAGTTGAATGCTAGCTTAGCGAAATTGCTAGCACTTCAACTGCTACCTTTTCAGTTGGTAGATTCTGCCCCCTTCCGTGAGTTTGTGCAATGTGCAGTACCTCAGTGGCAAGTACCAAAACGCCAATTTTTCTCACGGAAGGCTATTCCGGCTCTCTACCGGCATGTGGAAGGCAATGTCCATGCCTCGCTGGACAGGGCGGTCAGTGGTAAGGTGTATATTACCGCTGACTCATGGTCCAGCAGGCATGGACAGGGACGTTACCTGTCTTTTACGGCGCATTGGGTGACTCTGCTGGCAGCTGGGAAGGACGCAGGGCAAGGTCCAGTAGTTTTGGAGGTTGTTCCACCACCACACCACCAAAACACTACTACTGCTTGTGACACACCTCTCTCCTCCACCCCCTCCTCTTCTTCCTCTGTGGCCTCTACCTGTGGTGATGTTTTCTCCGAACCAGCCGTGCTCCGTAGGTGTACGAGGGGATACGCAGGAATGCAGGCCACGAGATGCCATGCGGTGCTAGAGCTGGTGTGCTTGGGAGACAGGAGCCACACTGGGGAAGAGGTTTTGTCAGCTCTACAGGGTCAGGCTAAGAGGTGGTTGACGCCACCCCAGCTGAAGCCTGGAATGGTGGTCAGCGATAATGGCACCAACCTCCTCTCTGCCCTGCGACAGGGAAAACTCACCCACGTGCCCTGTTTTGCACATGTCCTCAATTTGGTGGTGCAGCGGTTTTTGGGCAGGTACCCGGGCTTGCAGGATGTCCTGAAGCAGGCCAGGAAAGTCTGTGTGCATTTTCGAAGGTCATATAATGCCACTGCTCGGCTGACTGACCTCCAAAGGGAATACAACCTGCCCAAGAACCGCCTAATTTGTGACATGCCCACCAGATGGAACTCAACGTTGGCCATGCTGCAGCAGCTGCACATGCAGCAACGGGCCATCAGTGAGTACCTGTGCCAATATGGCAGCAGAACTGGGTCAGGGGAGCTAGTTTTTTTTTCCCCACGCCAGTGGGCCTTGATCAGGGATGCATGCACTGTCCTGTCACCTATTGAGGAGGCCACGAGGATGGTGAGCAGTGACAGTGCATGCATCAGTGAGACTGTCCCTCTTATTCACATGTTGGAGCACACGCTACATGGAATAATGGACAGGTCCCTTGAGGCAGAACAGAGGGAGGAAGAGGAGGACTTCCTTACCTCTCAGGGCCCCCTTTACCTAGACAGTGGTCCTGCTTGCCCACCTAGCACACAGGAAGAGGAGGAGGAGGAGGAGGAGGAGGAGGAGGAGGATTGTATCAGCAGCATGGTGGTGGAGCCTAGCACTCAGCAGCAGCAGTCTTCAAGGGATCATTTACAGTCCCAAGGAGCATGTGGACTTTTACGTGGCTGGGATGAGGTGCCTGTGGATCCTGTCGTCCTCAGTGACCCAGAGGACTGTGCCCCGAATGCCTCTGCAAACTTACGCTGCATGGCCTCCCTGATCCTGCAAAGCCTGCGTAAGGATCCTCGTGTACGTGCTATTAAGGAGAGGGATCATTACTGGCTGGTAACTCTCCTTGATCCACGTTACAAGAGTAAGTTTGCGGACCTTATGTTGCCATCGCAGAGGGAGCAGAAGATGAAACTTCTGTGGGAGGCCTTGCAGAAGGGTCTGTGCAATGCGTTCCCAGAACGGGGGGGGATTACCAAAACCTGGCTCTGGACAACGTCTTGCTGAAGCTTCGGTGAGTGTCAGAAGCACGAGTACTTACCAAGGCCGAGATGCTGAGGACGGCTCACCTTTGCGACCAAGCGCACCTGCCCCCTGGAGTTTGAGACAGGAGGCAGAGGCACAAGAGGTACCGGTACCAGCGGAGTAGTAGGTGGGATGCAGGTTGCTGAAGATCAGTGGCTGAGAAGGGATGCAGGAGCTGGATGGTCACCAAGGCAGGTGAGAGTGGTATAGTCCCAGTACACAGCTCAGAAGCTAACAGACTGACGGTAGCAGATCCGGGGTACAGGTTGAAGTCCAGGTTCAGGGCAGGGCTTAAGACAAGTCCAGAGGTGCAAGCCAAAGTTCAAGGGCAGGAGACAGAGGCAAATCCAGGTCACGGTCCGAGGTCAGAGGATTAAGGAAGGCAGCAAAGTCCACAAAACAAGTCGAGGTCAGGTTTCCAGGCGAGAGCTGAGTCAGCAAGCAAATCCAGGTCAAAGGGCACAAATCAAAGTGTCAAAACTTTACTCAGAGCTGACAATAAACCAGCAACCTGTGCAAAGACAGGGGCTGGCTTAAGTAGGGCTGTCATGCCTGCGATTGGTCCCGGGAGGAGGCGTGCACGTCCGCGCACTCGTGCATGCGCCGCGCTGCCGCGCCACGCACGTGCGCGGGCCCCAGATGCGCGGGCACGCGCCGTGACGCGATTCTAATGTGCCTATGCACAGATTGAGCGCTGTGAGCGCTGGGACACTGACAGTGCCCCCCCCCCAAGGGGCGGACTCCGGATTAGACGTGGAGCATGCAGATTTCTTGCAGGTTCCCAGGAGTTATGTTCCGGGGGATAGCCCTTCCATTTAATCAAATACTGGAGTTGTCTACCTCTTTTTCTACAGCTGATGATGGACTCAACTTCAAATTCTTCTTCTCCCTCGACCTCTATTGGTGGAGGCGGAGGCCCTTCTGTCCCTTGGAAAGGATCAGGGGTAACAGGTTTCAGGAAAGAGGCATGGAAAACCGGATGAATCCTGTAGGAATCCGGCAAAGAGAGTTCGAAGGCCACCGCGTTGATCTTGCGCTTGATCCTGAAAGGGCCAATGAATCTTGGGCCCAACTTTCGAGAGGGGACCGGTAATTTTAGATTAGCAGCAGACAGCCAGACCTCCTCTCCAATTTCAAAAGTAGGGCAATCCTTCCTCCCCTTGTCGTAGAGCCATTTATAGTCCTCTTGGGCCCGTTGCATCACTCTTTGTAACTGCAGAAAGTTTGATTGGATGGCCGTTAAGTGCTCTTGGGCCGCTGGAACAGGTGTTTCTGGGAGGGCATCAGGAAGAAAGGGTGGGTGAAAGCCGAAGTTGGCCCAAAAGGGTGTTTGATTCATGGTGGCATGGACGGAATTATTATACGCAAATTCAGCGGCAGGTAACAGGGATGACCAGTCATCTTGAGAGGCAGAACAGAAGCATCGGAGGTACTGCTTCAGCGTTTGGTTAGTCCTTTCTGTTTGGCCGTTACTCTGGGGGTGGTAGGCAGAGGAAAGCAGGTCTTGACTTCCAAAGATCTACAGAGTTCCCTCCAAAATTTTGAGGTGAATTGAGAACCCCTATCTGAAACGATGCTTCTGGGTACCCCATGGAGCCTGACGATTTCTCTAAAGAAGACTTTGGCTGTCTCTATGGCAGAAGGAGTACCGATCATGGGCACAAAATGTGCCATTTTAGAGAGGCGATCTACTACGACCAGGATCGTGGTGAAGCCTTCGGAAGGTGGTAAGTCTACAATAAAGTCCATAGAAATATCAGACCATGGCCATTCCGGGACTGGTAGAGGCTTGAGTAATCCCCAGGTCTTGGTTTTAGGACCCTTATTACGTTGGCAAGTGGTACAGGATGCAACGTAGGCTTTACAGTCTTGTCTGTAGCTTGGCCACCAGAAGTATCGTAAAACCATTTCCGTGGTCTTTCGTGCTCCAAAATGACCTGCTAGTTTACGGTCGTGAAAGGTGCTCAAGACCAGTTGTCTAGATTCTGATGGAACGAAAACTTTACCTCGGGACCAAAAGATATCGTAGTGTCTTACCAATGATGACACCTCTGGATCAGAACATTGTCTGGATGCAGCCTTAATGGAGTTCAGCAGGTCGATTTGAGAGACTAATAGAAAATTCCGAGATGACAAAATGGTGCTTGGTTCAGTTGTGGATGGAGTTTCAGGGAACATCCTGGAGAGAGCGTCTGCTTTTCCATTTTTAGAACCAGGCCTGCAAGTGAGATGGAAGTTAAACCGAGAGAAGAAAAGGGCCCAACGGGCTTGCCTGGGTTTTAAGCGTTTCGCTGACCGTAAATATTCAAGGTTTTTATGGTCGGTAAAGATCATTATAGGATGAGCCGATCCTTCAAGTAGATACCTCCATTCCTCTAGAGCAAATTTGATAGCAAGTAGTTCCCTGTCCCCGACGTCATAATTTTTCTCGGGCGTAGTCAGTTTCTGAGAAGCGTAGGCCACAGGGTGTAGTAGGGACTTTGGCCCTTGTCTCTGAGACAGCACGGCTCCTGTAGCTGTCTCGGAAGTGTCTACTTCCAAAGTAAAGGGCAGCATTGGATCGGGGTGTCGCAGAACAGGAGCAGAAGAAAAAACTGATTTAAGTTTCCTGAATGCTTCTTGGGCCTCTGGTGACCAGTAGAAACGATGACCCTGGCGGGTAAGCTGAGTGATAGGGCTCACGATGGAAGAGAACCCAACGATGAACCGTCGATAAAAATTGGCGAAGCCGATGAACCGCTGTACCCCCTTCTTGTCCACCGGGGCTGGCCATTCCTGGATGGCTTTAACTTTTTGAGGGTCCATGGCGACCCCACTGGTAGATACGATGAATCCCAAAAATTGCACAGAATATTTCTCGAATTCGCATTTTTCAGCTTTTAAGTATAGCTTATGTTCTCTGAGTATAGTAAGCACCCTTCTTACATGGTACCTATGTAGCTCTAAGGAAGGTGAAAAGATGAGGATGTCGTCCAGATACATGACCAGGAAATCGTCCAGATGTTCACGGAAGATGTCATTAACTAAATGCTGAAAAGTAGCTGGAGCATTGCATAGTCCAAAATGCATAACAAGGTATTCAAAATGCCCGAATCTTGATCTGAAAGGCAGTTTTTCATTCATCCCCTGCCCTGATTCTGATGAGATTATAAGCACCCCTTAAGTCCAATTTGGAGAAAACTTGGGCTGCTCGGAATCGCTGGAATAACTCTGATATGAGGGGAAGTGGATACCTGTTCTTAATTGTGATTTTATTGAGCTCTCGATTCGATTCTCGAGTCAATGCAAGGCCTTAAAGTACCATCTTTTTTCTCAACAAAGAAGATTCCCGCACCAGCCGGGGAAGACGAGGGGCGAATAAATTTCTGTTGCAGATTTTCATCAATATAGGCCTTGAGGGCTTTCAATTCTGTCTCGGACAGCGTGAAGATGCGGCCAAAGGGAATCTCGGAGCCTGGTAGAAGGTCAATGGGGCAATTATACGGTCGGTGGGGAGGAAGGCAGTCGGCTTGCTGTTTGTCGAACACATCCGTGAATTCCAGGTAAACGGAGGGAACGTTCCGGAGAGTTTCGGGTGAAGTTGTCACGGCAGACCTGGAAACAATTGGAGGTGGAAGGCAATTCTGGGAACAATAAGAAGATGTAAAGTTAACTTTTTTTTTTAGCCAGTCTATGGATGGTTGGTGTGCTTGTAACCAGGGAAGACCCAGGATGATGGGAAACAGTGGGGAAGGAATAAGATCCAAACGTAGAAATTCCTGGTGGCCGGAATCGGTGGTGGCACAGATAGGTTCAGTTTCTTGTGTGATAAGTCCAGACCGGGGTAAGGAACTGTCAGCTAAATGAACTTGGAAGTGGTGGTCTTTGTTGCGAAAGGGAACATGAAGCTTTTGAGCCAATGTGGAGTCCAGAAAACAACTACAGGCCCCGGCGGGTTGCCCCTTCCGGTAACTGCAAGGAAATGAAAAGGACAACGTGAGTCTGAGAAAGGTTTGCAATATTGTAACTGAGAGTAGGTTTGCGGTTTGGACTTACTAGGCCTGTTGGACAAGAGTGGAGGAAGTGACCGGCTTCTCCGCAATACAGGCAGAGGTTGTTTTGATGTCTCCGAAGTCTCTCCTCGGAGGTAAGCAGGGTACGGACCAATCCAATTTGCATAGGTTCAGGATCCGGGAGGATTACGTTTTGAGGAGCCACCGGCGGCTGTGGAATCGGTGTAGGTCTTGGATGGGCCCAGGTAGGGCGTGGGATTTGATACCGCTCAGAACGTCGTTCTCTCAGGCGTCGATCCAGCTGCGTGGCGGTTTGGATCAAATCTTCCAGAGTGGCTGGAATTTCAGTCCGGGCCAGCTCGTCTTTAAGAGACTCGGACAAGCCTTGGCGAAACTGGTATTTTAGAGCGGCCTCATTCCAGCCTGTGTCGGCTGACCATTTTCGGAACTCGGCTGTATAGTCCTCAATGGGCCTTCTACCTTGGGTGAGGTTATGGAGAATAGTTTCAGCAGTAGCCGTGCACTGTGGGTCATCATATAACTTCGCCATGTGTTCGAAGAAGGTGTCTATCGTATTGAGGATTGGGCACTGTTGCTCCATTAAAGTGTGAGCCCAGGCTTGTGGTTCTTCCGAGAGGATAGATATGACGAAACCCACTTTCACAGTCTCTGAACAAAAGGTTCTGGGCTGAAGAGATAAGTACAGGGAGCAACCATTGTTAAAAGCCCGATATTTCCGGCGCTCACCTGAAAAACGTTCCGGGATAGGCACACGTGGTTCTGGGTGGTTCACCACTACGGCCGAGCTAGAGGCGGCTTGAGGTGCTGCAGCTCCAGAGGATGGTGGTGCAGGTGGAGATGAGGGTCCAGGAATCACGGCCAGTTGTTGAAGACGACCATCTATTTGGAGGTAGCCATCTTGAAGCTTTTGAACTGCGTCAGTGAGTGCGGACACTTGCAGGCAGGAGTGTCTCAAACGGTGAGCGCGCCCTGTCGGCCTCAGACATCTGGCTGGTTTATACTGTCAGAAGCACGATTACTTACCAAGGCCGAGATGCTGAGGACGGCTCACCTTTACGACCAAGCGCACCTGCCCCCTGGAGTTTGAGACAGGAGGCAGAGGCACAAGGAGGTACCGGTATCAGCGGAGTAGTAGGTGGGGTGCAGGTTGCTGAAGATCAGCGGCTGAGAAGGGATGCAGGAGCTGGATGGTCACCAAGGCAGGTGAGAGTGGTATAGTCCCAGTACACAGCTCAGAAGCTAACAGACTGACGGTAGCAGATCCGGGGTACAGGTTGAAGTCCGGGTTCAGGGCAGGGCTTAAGACAAGTCCAGAGGTGCAAGCCAAAGTTCAAGGGCAGGAGACAGAGGCAAATCCAGGTCACGGTCCGAGGTCAGAGGATTAAGGAAGGCAGCAAAGTCCACAAAACAAGCCGAGGTCAGGTTTCCAGGCGAGAGCTGAGTCGGGAAGCAAATCCGGGTCAAAGGGCACAAATCAAAGTGTCAAAACTTTACTCAGAGCTGACGATAAACCAGCAACCTGTGCAAAGACAGGGGCTGGCTTAAGTAAGGCTGTCAGGCCTGCGATTGTTCCCGGGAGGAGGCGCGCACGTCCGCGCGCTCGTGCACGCGCCACGCACGCGCATGTGCCCAAGATGCGCGGGCACGCGCCGTGACGCAATTCTAATGTGCCTGTGCACAGATTGAGCGCTGTGAGCACTGGGACCCTGACAGTGAGTCACAGAAGGGGAGCGGTAGAGAAGGTGGTCGTCTGACCGATGCGTTCAGGCAGTTTTTTAGTCCGCAGCCCCAAGGTCTGACCGGTTCCAGCAACCATCGCCAGCGTCTGGTTTACATGGTCCGGGAATACCTAGAGGCAACATCCGACTTGGACACCCTCCCCACCGAAAATCCTCTGGCTTACTGGGTCTTGAGGATGGATCACTGGCCAGAGCTTGCCCAGTACGCAATTGAGCTACTGGCTTGCCCTGCATCCAGTGTTCTTTCAGAACGGACATTCAGTGCTGCTGGAATGTTGAAATGTCGGATCCCCTTTAGACTGCGTATGCTGATGCTGAGTGACTATCCTCTTATACTGCTGATGGAATATCCTTCTCCTCCTCACTTTTCTTGCTGATAGCTAGTAAGAAATGTTGTGTTTCTGGGCTCCGCCACCAGTGCCTAATGCCGCGTACACACGATCATTTTTTGTGATGAAAAAAAACGACGTTTTCTGTGAAGTAAAAAACGACGTTTTTGAAACGTCACTTTTCAAAGACGATGTTGCATACACACCATCGTTTTTTTCACAAAAAGCGAGGTTACGTTCACCACTCTTTTACATTGAAGCTCGCTTCATAACTAGCTTCTGGGCATGCGCGGGTTGAAAAACGTCGTTTTAAACAACGTTTTTGCTACACACGGTGACTTTTTGTGAAACAAAAAACGACGTTTTGAAAAACGACACAAAAAATTCAAGCATGTTGGAATTTTTTTTTGGTCGTTTTTTTTAAGACAAAAAACAACGTTTTGCCCACACACGATCAATTTAAATGACGTTTTAAAAAACTATGTTTTTTTTCATTGCAAAAAACGACCGTGTGTACGCGGCATAAGGCACAATTTTTCAGCCCCTGTTTAACAGGGGAGCCTAATAACAATTTTTGTTGCATTACTTTGCACGTGGCTCCTTGTTGCGCTCCAATTGGAGTTATTGGGAGGGGTTGCAAGTGTTGTGTTATGCCCAAGGCACAATTTTTCAGCCCCTGTTTAACAGGGGCGTTTAATACAATTTTTTGATGCAATACTTTGCACGTGGCTCCTTGTTGCGCTCCAATTGGAGTTATTGGGAGGGGTTGCAGTGTTGTGTTGTGCCCAAGGCACAATTTTTCTGCCCTTGTTTAACAGGGGCGCCTAATAACAATTTTTGATGCAATACTTTGCACGTGGCTCCTTGTTGCGCTCCAATTACAGTATGTTTGAAGGGTGCCCTTTTTTCTAAAAATTTTCTTTCACAAAACAATAATGGCCCCCCCACCACCACTAAAATATTCGACATAATGTTGCCACACAGAACTTGCGCAAGTAGTATTAATTACTTTTTTTTATAGTCCTCTCATGTTGTGCAGGGACATTTCTATACATGTGCCACTACTATAGACACCCAGCAGGTGTGATATTTAAAGGAATTTTTTTTCACTTTAAGCATCATTAAAATGGCTGCTCCGGAAAAAACGGTAGTTTTTAAACAATTTTTTTCCATTGATGCATGTTCCCTGGGGCAAGACCCGGGTTCTGAAGGACGTTTTCCAACATTAAATTGAATTTTGGTCTTTAAAATGATCGTTTTTGAATTCGAACGTTCGGGTCCCATAGACTTCAATGGGGTTCGAAATATTTGTGCGAACCCGCGGTCTGTTTGAACGTTCTGGTGCGAACCGAACCCGGGGGTGTTCGGCTCATCCCTAGTCACCTCCCACCCCATTTTCAATTTCTTCTCCCCCCCCCCCCACCTAATTTCTGGATCAGCCATGGGTGCTTAATTTTTCAGATATTTGAATATCTTTATGCATTTTCCGAATTTCACTGTAGTCTGTCTGGGCCCGGATGGCCATGCTCAGCTTCCTGATATATTGTTGTTTTCTATATAGTTGCACAGTTTTAGGTTTACGAGTATTCGTTCTGTCTCTCTCATGGTGCAACCATTTATGCCTTATATACCTTGTACATTGTGTTCTATGTACTCATATATACTTTGTCTTAGCTAGCCTGTTGGCTTATGGATCCAAAAGGTTGTGACCCTCTTGGTTATTGTTATTGTCTTGCGATAAATGTTGTGTTTTCCCCTTATGTTTATCCGGCTGTAAACCACAACTTTTTGAAAATAAAGGAATTATAAAAAAATATTCAACTGTACTCTACTGAACATGCTAGGAACTTTGTGCTTCCCTTAAACAAAACAAAAAGAAACAAAACAAAACAAGACTTTTATGTCTATTTGCACCTAACTCTGGAGATTTCATTAATTTATGTGTTTATAGCACTCTTATAAGTCATTTAACTTGTACACAGGTTGTTACAATATTACATATATCATTTTAGTGTTGTGGCTTGCGCCATCTTTCACCATTTATTAATGCTAGGAACTTTACCTTCTGAGAATAAACAGCACTGGGGTACCTACATTGCCCCATCATTCATGCATACAGCAGTGCAATGAATGATGCCACTGGGTACTTTCCCTACAGACTAATGTTTGGAAGAGAGGCTTAACTACCAGTTGATCTGGGTTTCTGAACATCCACAGCTCACACCTCCCTAGCTACCTATAAAGGATATATTGATAGACTGTGGACAAACCAAAATAAGGCTTATGAGAAAGTGGTAGAGAATGCTACTTGGGAACAAAAGGAATTTTGACCTGAAAGTAAAAGTACAAGATCTTCAGCTGGGAGATCGTGGGGTGCCTGGGGAGCTCAAGTTAGCAGATCACTGAAGACTAAGGATGAGCCGAACACCCCCCATTCGGTTTGCACCAGAACCTGCGAACAGACCAAAAGTTTGTGAACTTTCGAACCCTGTTAAAGTCTATGGGACTCGAACGTTTGAAATCTAGAGTGCTAATTTTAAAAGCTAATATGCAAGTTATTGTCCTAAAAATTGTTTTGGAACCTGGGTCCTGCCCCAGGGGACATGTATCAATGCAAAAAAAAGTTTTAAAAACTGCAATTTTTTCGGGAGCAGTGATTTTAATAATGCTTAAAGTGAAACAAAAAAAGGAAAAATGTCCTTTAATTTTTATATTATTTTCCTATCTAGGGGGGTGTATAGTATGCCTGTGAAGTAGCACTTGTTTCCCGTGCTTAGAACTGTCCCTGCACAAAGTGTCATTTCTGAAGGAAAAAAAGCTATTTAAAATCACTCGTGGCTCTAAAGAATTGTCAGTTCCCGGCAAAACAGAGAAAAGTCATTCATAAAAATAAAAAAAATGCGTGGGGGTCCCCCCAAATTAAATTACCGGGCCCTTCAGTTCTGGTATGGATATTAAGGGGAACCCTGCATCAAATTAAAAAAAATTACGTGGGGTGTCCCCCAAATATCTATTCCAGACGCAGGTTTGCCGTTACTTCAGAGGGGGAGGGGCCGCTCTCTCGTCCCCTCTTTTACTGCAGCCTGCCAGGTTGCATGCTCGGATAAAGGGTGTGGTGTGGATTTTTGGGGGAAACTCCACACCATTTTTTTTCTGTTCAAGTATTTTTATTGAGTAAATAAAATACAGAGTACACAAACAATGTATTACAATTTGTTACAATAAGGGATACAACAAATAATAGGCTACATGAGACAGGAGCAACCGAACATATATGGCGTATCAATTACAAAACATAGATATCAAATATCGGGATAAAAAAGATAACCAAAAAGACTAGAAAAGAGGTAAGAGGATTAATGTCCTTTCACCATTAGGTACAGGCATGACGGGAAAATACTCTGTAAGTCAGCAAAAGATAAATCGTAAGCCAGTGGTGGGGAAAGATGGGAATCGCCCAGACGGAGACAGTTATATCATTTTGGGATATTTGGAAAAGGGAGGAAAAAGAGAAAGGGAAGGAAAAAGCGAAAGGAAAGAAAGAGAGAAAAGAAAGAGAAGGGAGAGAAAAAGGACGGTCGGCAGGGTTGCATGAACCCCAGGAAGGGGCTATGGGTTGGTAAGGGGGATACATGATACTTACGGTACTAAAAGGGACAGATCAAAATCAGGAGGAAGAAAATGCTCTGCCCAGGGAGTCCAAATTTTACTGTGTTGGGGAATCCTATCCACAATGGTAGCTTCAATTTTGTCATGGATCATTGCTTGGGTTACCCTATGTTTGACTTCAGCGATATGCAAATTTGGGGTCTTCCAAGCCCTAGCAATAGACTTTTTGGCAGCGGTGGTCAGCTGTAACAAAAATCTTACCTGAGCTCTTGTATAATCCTTTCGTATATGATTCCGGAGAGCCAGGGAAGGATCGGGCAGAACCTCCTCTTCAAGGAGGGTGGAAGCTATTTGGAAAACTATTATCCAAAACCGTTGCACAGTTGGACAAGACCACCACACGTGTTCATGAGTGCCCCGTCCTCCACATCCCCGGAAACATTCGGGTGGGTAAGATGGTAAAAATTTAGATATCCTGGCAGGGACCAGGTACCATCTCATAAGGACCTTGTAATTAGTTTCCAAGGCAACAACGTTCTGAGAGGACGATTTTGTACGGGTCCAAATGTCCAACCAGTCCTCTCTATCCAACGCTACCTGGAGATCCTTTGACCACTGTGCAGCATAAAGAGGAAGGGCAGTTGAGGAGGATGTCAGATGACTATAGATTTGTGAAATGATGCCCGGGGCATGTGGATCCGAGTTGCAGATCTTTTCATAGAAGGATAGGGCACGTAGAGAAGAGCAGTCACCTATGACAGTGCGGGCAAAATGGGCTATCTGTAGGTAACGAAAATATTCCCTAGAAGTGAATTTAGCCTGAGTCTGTAGGTCTGAGAATGGTCTAAGGGAAGTGGGAGTAACCAGGTCAATTATCCTATGTAATCCGGCCTGAAGCCAGTGACGGAAGGCCTCAGGCTCCGTGAATGCTAAGTAAAAAAGCGGATGACCAAGGAACGAGAGGAGTGGGGTATGAGAGGATTTTAGTTGGAAGCGCCCACTGAGGCCTTGTACACACGAGTGAATAAATCCGCTGAACATGGTCCGACGGACCATTTCAGCCGAAAAATCTGCTCGTGTGTAGGGGCAAACGGACCGTTCTGGCCGGATACCTCCGGCGGAAAATTTCCAAAGCATGCTTTGGAATTTTTCCGCCAGAGAGCTGTCCGTCAGATATGTCCGCTGGTTAGTACGGCAAACCAGCGGAAATATCTGCCCGCACATGCGTCGTATCCTGTGAATGGATCCGACGCATGCGCGCGGAAGTGTTTACTTCCTGGTGCGGTGACGTGGCGGTCACGTGGCGGCGTCAACGTCACCGCCGCGTCACCGCGCTGTCCGCCGGCGGGGAATTTGATCCGATGGTGTGTACAGCCATCGGATCAAAGCAATCCGGCGGACAGATCCGATGGGAACGGTCCGTCGGACCGTTCCCATCGGATCTATTCCCTCGTGTGTACAAGGCCTGAGGCTATCCCAGAGTTTAAGAGAGTGACGTGTAATAGGGTTGAGTATAGTGCCACGAACCGAGGGAAGGCAACCATAAGAGATTAGGTATTAAGAGCGGGAAGATGTCTATAGCTTCCAAGCTAACCCACAGTGGGATTTCCGATGAGGCATGGAAAAGCGTGATTTGAGCTAGTTGAGCGGCCTGATAATATCGAACAAAGTTAGGGACTCCCAAACCCCCACTTAATTTATTTTGAAGGAGGACCGATCTAGAGACCCTGGGCTTTGTAGAACCCCAAATGTACTTAAAGACCCGGGACTGAATAATACGATGAAAGTATGAGGGAACTGAGACCGGGAGGACTCTATATAGGTATAAAAGTTTCGGCAGTAGGGACATTTTAACGACTGCCACTCGACCCAACCAGGAGACACAAAGCGGTTTCCAAGCATCTAGTAGAGAAGATAAGTGTGACAGCATAGGGAGATAATTAGTTTTATACAGGGAGGACGGGTCAGACGTCAGTTTTATACCTAGGTATGGTAGAGATGTGGCGGACCAAACAAAGGGGAAGTATTCTTGTAGATGGGCAACCTCCGTAGGGGGAAGAGATACATTAAGAGCTCTAGATTTAGATTTATTTATCTCTAAACCAGATACAGACGCAAATTTCTCCAACAATCGAATCAGGTTCGGGAGGGTGAGTCGGGGGGAAGTAATAAACAGAAGTGCGTCGTCTGCAAATAGGCAGAGTTTGTGAGATGTGGATGCTACCTCTAGACCTTTGATATCAGGGCTAGCCCTGATCAAGGCTGCTAGGGGTTCAATTACTAAAGCAAATAGTAAACCATAAGAGATTAGGTATTAAGAGCGGGAAGATGTCTATAGCTTCCAAGGGACACCCCTGTCTGGTACCTCTTTCAATCCGAAAGGACTCTGAACGGAATCCGGAGTATTTGATATAGGCCTGTGGTTGGTTGTAAAGGGAATTTACCCATTGTAGAAAGTGTGGGCCGAAACCCCAACGAGTAAGAATATAATTTAAATAGGGCCAGGAAACCGCATCGAAGGCCTTTCTGATGTCCAGCGATAACAGATGCATGGGAATTTTGCGGGTCCTTGCTAAGTGTTGAAGGAGAACTACTCTGCAGACATTGTCGCTGGCTTGGCGACAGGGTATAAAACCTACCTGGTCTTTATGTATCAGACCGCCTATGATGGGGTTGAGACGTAAGGCCAGTACTTTAGCCAAAAGTTTGATATCAACGTTGAGTAGTGATATGGGTCTAAAATTGGACCAGAGGGAGTTGTCTGTGTTAGGTTTAGGGATCATAGCTATTATAGCCGTCAGAGCATCACGACCAAAGGAATGATGCTTGAGGAGGGCGTTAAAGGAACTAGTGAGGAGAGGGGCCAAAATACCAGCAAATTTTTTGTAATAAGTATTTGAGAGCCCATCAGGACCCGGGCGTTTATTGGATTTAAGGGTCTTGATCGCTGCTAAGACCTCTTCTTTTGTGATAGGACTCTCAAGAAGTTTACGACTGGAATCAGATAAGGTGGGTAGAGGAACGTTTCGGAATAGCTCATCGGCGGAGAAGGGAGAGAAAGAGGGTTGGGCTTTGTTAAGAGTTTGTAGACTTCGCCTGAATTCAGATAAGACTAGTGTTGCTCACGAATATTCGTATTGCGAATATTCGGCTCGAATATGGCATATTCGAGTATTCGCGATATATTCCGAATTTCGCGGTGAATATTCGCTATTTCGAATATTCGTATTTTTTCATTTTTTTTTTTAGAACAGATCACATCCTAGAGATCCCCATCGACGTCTAAAAGCATTGCTGGTATGATTAGAGACCTTGGGCCGAGTAGCTGCAGCGATCAATTTATATTGCCGATAAATCGCAATGCGATTATTCGGCAATAGCGATATCGCGCGATTCTTTTTGAGAAATTCGCAATATTGTTTTTAGCTAAAATAACACATATATTCGATTTCAGAGTGTTACTGTCGAAATTCCGCAATAAATTTCTCATTCGCATTTTTGCGAAATTACGATAAAATATCAAGAATATTCTGAGCCAATCAGAGTGCTCCATTCCGCATTTCTCGAATATTCGCAATTATTTTGTATTATAAAATATCACGAATATTCTGAGCCAATCAGAGTGCTCCTTCCGCATTTCTCGAATATTCGCAATTATTTTGTATTGTAATATATCAAGAATATTCTGAGCCAATCAGAGTGCTCCTTCCGCATTTCTCGAATATTCGCAATTATTTTGTATTGTAATATATCACGAATATTCTGAGCCAATCAGAGTGCTCCTTCCGCATTTCTCGAATATTCGCAATTATTTTGTATTGTAATATATCACGAATATTCTGAGCCAATCAGAGTGCTCCATTCCGCATTTCTCGAATATTCGCAATTATTTTGTATTATAAAATATCACGAATATTCTGAGCCAATCAGAGTGCTCCATTCCGCATTTCTCGAAATTTCGCATTCGCATTCGCAATTCGCATTCGTATTCGCAATAGCGAAAATTCGCAATCATTTCATTTCCAAAAAATATCACGAATATTCGTATTTAGCGAATATATCTCGAATATTCGACTATATATTCGAGATATATCGCAAAATCGAATATGGCATATTCTGCTCAACACTAGATAAGACTTTCACGGGATTGCTAGTGTAAACGTTTTTGTCAGTACGCAATCTAATAGGAGCATGATTCCGTTCGGGGCGACGCAGACGAAGGGCTAAAAAGGTGTCGGGTTTATTAGCTTTCGTGTAAATGGAGTGATTAGATCTACGAATGGCCTTGTCAGCCAATTCAGCCAGTGCTAAATCAAGTTCTGTCTTAGATTTGTCCATCAGTAGTCTGTGGGGTTCAGTGGGGGAAGCCTGGAATTGGAGAAAAGAGTTGTGGAAGTCGCGTTCTAGCTCTGCCAACCTAGTTTTTCTATCTCGATTAAGCTGGGTAGAAACCGAAATGCATGTACCCCTGATAACAGGTTTGTGGGCCTCCCAGAGGTGAAATGTCGGGGGTGGAGTTAAATTTCACATATTCAGATAGAGCTAGCTGGATATCAAAACAATATGCCTGGTTGGTGAGGTGTGCCTCATTCATACACCAGGTACAATCCTTAGATTTGGGGATTAAAGAAGAGATTGTGGTCAGTACTGCACAGTGGTCAGCCCAGGAGATAGGCTGGATAGTGGAACGGAGAAGAATGGGGGAGGAGGCAACTGAAACAAAAATGTGGTTGATTCTAGAAAAAGATTTATGGGGGTATGAATAAAATGTATAATGTTTCCTAGACGGGTTGCACTCCCGCCAAGAGTCAAGCAGGGAAGCCTGTTGCAGGAGTTTCCGAAAGCGAACAGATGGAGAATACTGATCAGGGGAGTATGGGGTCTTGTCCATGTGTGGTTGTAGTACTAGGTTAGAGTCTCCGCATAGAAAGAGGGTACCCTTGCAATGAGAACGTATGACCTGAAACAAATGCGAGAAAAAGGGGGTTGGGTTGGAATTCGGGGCGTAGTAGGAAACTAAAGTGGTTTCTACATCTTGGAGTAGACCCACTATAATGATGTAGCGACCCTCAGGATCCTTAACTTCAGAAGTCAGTATGAAGGGGAGGGAGTGGTGAAGGGCAATAAGGACTCCACGATGTTTCGTGGAGGCTGAGGCTGTGAATACTTGAGGGTATTGGGAACTAAAAAATTTCGGGGTAGACCGGGTTGAAAAATGTGTTTCTTGAAGGGCAACAATACCTGCTTTTAGGGTTGAAAACGTTCGGAAAGCCTTGACTCTCTTGTTAGGCGAGTTGAGACCTTTGACATTCAAGGACAGAATGTTTAGAGGAGCCATCTCAGGGGACTTTAGGGGGAACAGACGAGGTCCACAGAGTCATGCAGCCCAGCCGACCTAGGAAGAGGAGAGAAGAGGAGAAGAGAGGAAAGAAAGAGGAAAAAAAGAAGGGGAAGAGAAAAACCATGAAAAGCAAAACAGAGCACATAAGGAAGGAGAAGAGATTAACTCTATCTCCCGACCAAATAGTACATCAACACCCGAGCCAAGTAGACAGCTCACGTGTGGATGCACCACAGAAAGGGGGAGCAGTGACAGCTCCCCGCCACAAACGGGACACGACAATCATTCAGAAAGAAACAACCTATAATAGGCATTAGGCGATTAAAAGGTGCAAAGATTTAATGACGAGAAATAAACACAGAGAACAAAAACAAAAACAAGAAACAGAAGGAACGGTACCAGTGATACAACTAACAAAACTAAGAGTAACAGAAATCGCCCCCAAATAATCTTTGAAGTACCTGAAAAGAAGAAGATTTATAGCTAGAAAGGGGACCAGCATATCAATAAGGAGGCATGGGGGGAGGAAAGGTAGGGAGAGGTAGGATCAGGGAGGTTACAGGAAGGAGATGGAAGGGAGGGTAGACATGAATTAGGGAGGTAAAGGAAAGAGCACAGGGGAAGGTGTGGGAAGAGGAGGAGGAGGGACGGAAGGGGAAGGAGTGGATGGGGAGGGGAAGGGGGGGAGGAAGGGACAACAGAATAGAGGGCATATGAAAACATAATAGGTAGGAGGACATGAAAACATTTCACTGGGGTTACAGAATATCATTGCATAAGAGCAGCAGGATAATATGTGAGAGAAAGAGGCAAAACAAAATACAGTACTGAACCTGGATACTCCCCAGATACGACGGGAGAGCGGATCATTATCTGCTGTATCGAATGGGGGAGTAAGGGAAGGCAGTCCCTGGGTGTTCCAGACAAGGAAAAATCGACATCTGAAACGTGGAGCAGTGGTAGACCTAGATGGTTCAAAACGGTCTACATAAGAAGGCAGAGCACTGTCAAAGGGGACCCTAGAGCCTTCAGGACCCTGTAAAGAGAGAGTCAAACAAATTCAGCGAGGGGTGTACGATGAACGATCCGACAGTCCAACTTTAGGTGTATGGACGGGGGTTCCCTTGCGGATGGAGGAAGGACCCGAGTGGGATCCCTTCGGAGTGGCCGCATACGGATGGTTGGCATTGCGGGCTGGGGTACGAGGTAATGCAGTCTCTGGTGCTTGCGCCGGGGGGGCTAGGTGGAGTGTTTCCAGCAGACTCTGGAGAGATTCCAGAGATGTACAGGAGTGTTGTTGGCCCTGGTATGAAAATTGCAAGGCAAAAGGGAATCGCCAGGTATATTTTAAGTGGTGCTGTAAAAGAAATTGTAACTGCGGTTTCATGGCACGCCGCTTAGCAATCGTGGTGGGAGCCAGGTCAGAGAAGAGCTGATATGAGTGACCCTGAAGCTGAAGGGTATCCTTGTTGCGAGCGGCAGAAAGAAGCTGTTCTTTTGTGCGGAAGAAGTGGAGTTTGATGATGATGTCCCGAGGGGGGCCATCTTGCTGACGGCGGGTCAAGGCCCGATGGATTCTATCAAACTCCAACCGCTCGATCGGTATGGCGGACTCCGATAGTTCCTGGAACAAGGTGGTAGAGAAGGATTGCAAGTCATCAACAGATTCAGGGATGCCCCGAATGTGCAAATTAGACCTACGGTCGCGTTTCTCCGCGTCTTCCAGACGAGATAGGAGGGTGGCGTTCTCCTCGCAGAGAGCCGCCTGATCCTGGGCCTGTTCCTGGATGGTGAGTTCCATGTCGTCCACCCTAGTTTCCAGAACAGCTGTGCGTTGGCCAATCTCCCTGATTTCACGAGACAGTCTGTTGGTGATTTGGTCAGAGGTAGCTTTAAGGGCCTTGTGTAGCATAGACTCCATATGTTTAAGAAAGTCCGATTGTGACATACCTGATGATTGGTGATTAGGTGAACCGCCAGTAGTAAAATCAGATTCTTCTTCTCCTTCACTATCTGCTTGAACAGAACGGTCTGGTGAAGCGGCTAGTTGTTTAGCAAGGGCCTTCGCCGCCATCTTGGATGAGGCACGGGCCAAGGCTTCCTTGATCGGTTTAGGCTTGGATTTGCCGCGATGGCCGGTCAAAACCATCGCAAGAGAGGCAGAGTCCGGTCCAGTGAGGAATGCTCAAGATAGCGGGGGTTGTTGCACGGAATAGGAGGTCAGTTAGGTGCGGAGCTCTAGGGGAAGACGTCCGCCATCAAGAGCCTCGCGCATGCGCCCCCTCAACACCATTTTTTTTATTTGGGGTGGAGTTTCCCTTAAAATCCATACCAGACCTGAAAGAGTCTGGAATGTATATTTCGGGGGAACCCCACGTTATTTTTTTATTTAATGCAGGGTTTCCCTTAATATCCATACCAGACCTGAAGGGCCTGGTAATTGAATTTGGGGGGACCCCCATGCATTTTTTATTTTTTATGAATGACTTTTCTATGTATTGCCGGGAGCCGACAATTTATTATAGTTACATAGTTACATAGTTAGTCAGGTTGAAAAAAGACACAAGTCCATCCAGTTCAGCCACAAAAAAAATTAACAAACAAAATAAAAAACACAGTACAATCCGATACACCCAACTTCATACCCACAGTTGATCCAGAGGAAGGCAGAAAACCCCCGGCACAGCATGATCCAATTTGCTACAGCAGGGGAAAAAATTCTTCCTGATCCCCCAAGAGGCAATCGGATTAACCCTGGATCAACTTTACCTACAAATCCTAGTACTCAGTTATATTATGTACATTTTCACATTTTCACAGCTCTTACTGTGAAGAAACCTTTCCGTATTTAGAGATTAAATCTCTTTCCCTCTAGATGTAAAGAGTGCCCCCTTGTCCTCAGTGTTGACCGTGAAGTGAATAACTCAACACCAAGTTCACTATATGGACCCATTATATATTTGTACATGTGGATCATATGCCCCCTTAGGCCTTGTACACACGATGTAATATATCCGATGGAAACGGTCCGACGGACCGTTTCCATCGGATATGTCCGCCGGGCTGTTTGATCCGGTGGCTGTACACACCATCGGATCAAATTCCGAACAGCGTGGTGACGCGGCGGTGACGTTGACGCCGCCACGTCACCGCACCAGGAAGTAAACACTTCCGCGCGCATGCGTCGGATCCATTCACAGGATACGACGCATGTGCGGGCAGATATGTCCGCTGGTTTGCCTTACTAACCAGCGGACATATCCGATGGGCAGCTATCCGGCAGGAAAAATTTCAAAGCATGCTTTGAAATTTTTCTGCCGGAGGAATCCGGCCAAAACAGTCCGTTTGCCCCTACAGACGAGCGGATTTTTTGGCTGAAATGGTCCGTTGGACCATTTTCAGCGGAAAAATTCCCTCGTGTGTACGAGGCCTTATTCTCCTCTTCTCAAGAGTGAATACATTGGGGGGCGTGGCTTGCGCGCGAGAGAAATGGCAGCTTCAGCTTAGAGCTCCCTGAAGCCGGCCGGACATTCATAGCAAACGGGCAGGTTTCCTGTCACCCCAAAGACCCGCGCTACACTCAACAGCTGTGCGGACACTGCAGGAGCGATGTCCCGCAAGAGAAAGGAGGAGAGAAACCTCCAAAAGCTCACAGCACTTTCGTTCATGCCAGAGCGCAGGGAGAAGAAGCAAGATGGCGCCGCCGGAGCTGACACGCGGCGCTCCGCCGCCTATACGGATCTCCCAAGCAGTGATCCACAAGACGCGGAGGGAGGAATGTCCTCCCCCCTCCTCACCCAGTCTCCTCTACTGTCCCCGGTGACACAGAGCCCTGCAAAGGCACGGATGCGCCTGGATACAGACACACAGAACGGGACCGCAGTGAGTACAGCCTTGCACAACGCTCATGCCATCTCCTCCCTACAATCCTCCATTGCTGCATTCCCCACCTCAGGGCAACCTGTCCTTGACACTACAATGAAGGACATGCTGATGACCCTACAGTCCTCCCTCATGTCCAACCTCTCATCCCTGATCCACAAATTCACAGATGACATGAGGTACTTGGGAGATAGGGTACATTACATTGAAGACAAGATGGAGGAATGTACTGATACAGTAAATGGCCTGGTGGAAGAGTGTATGTCACAAAAGGAGGACACGGCCTGGATTTAAGTCCAAGCTGGCGGATCTTGAAGACTGCTCACGCCGTAATAACATTAAAATTCGTGGGGTGCCGGAATCGGTCCCCCCAACAGACCTCCATAAGTACGCCAGCACCATGTTCTCCACCCTGCTGCCAGACCTGACTCCTATAGAGCTAACCATTGACCGCATCCATAGAATACCCAAACCACGCCACCTGGAAGACACAGTCCCCAGAGACATGCTTCTTCGCATACATTTCTTTCAAGCAAAGGAACAAATCCTCTACAGAGCTCGGGAACTCAATAATCTCCCTGCACCATTCACAGGAATTCAACTATTCGCTGACCTGTCCCAGCATACTCTACAACTGAGGAGACAGTTGAAAACAGTGACCAAAGCCCTTGCCAATCACAAGATCACTTATAAATGGCGCCATCCAGCCACTATTCTTGTCACTCATAACGGCATCCCCCACTCCATCTCCACGATTGAAGGAGGGATGAAGCTCCTACATTCCTGGGGCATTATACCAGAAACCCAGGAAACTAACCGCGCCTCTGCTGGAAAATCTAACCCTTTTCACGCAGGTTCCCAAAGCGGTGCTCACAAGGCACACTAACTAGCAAGTACCTGTCCGAATTTACAACGAGATGACATTTTAGGTCCGGTCCGGCTGATTGCTTGTTTCTCTACAGAGCCTGAACTTTCCCCCTAGTTAACTCAGCACATTCTTGAAGTTATATTGTGCTGAAGTGTTGTTATAGACTAGCACACGTTTTTTCTGTCATTTTTCTTTTTCATTTTTGTTTCCTTCCTTTATTTGACTGCCTTTTGTTGATCGGCTCTTCTGCACCACTACGGACCCTGAAACAGGACATCACGTGCTAAGCAGTGCATCCTGACAACTTTGAATTACCAGCGCCTGTATACTACGGACCGAGCCACCAGAGACTACTACACGACTTGAAGCGCAAACTTCTTCCGGGGGATCCCACAATACTGGTACTGCCAACCGTGAGTAACTGAACAGCACCTGTTACACTCCCACCTGCCAACATGTCCATATCGATCCTCTCCCTAAACGCAAAGGGACTGAACCACCCAGCCAAACGTTCATCCATGTGGAAATCCGCTGTGTCACACAACTGTGACGTGCTATGTGTGCAGGAGACTCATTTCGCCCAGGACCTTTCCCCTGTTTGCAAACATAGACTCTTCCCCCATGTCTTTTCTACCTCATTCAAGAAGAAACAGAGAGGAGTCCTAATAGCTATCCGTAACACTGTTACCTTTGAACTCCAGAGTTGTACGATAGATCCTGAAAGCAGATACATTATTTTGATTTGTAAAATTAACAATGTCCAATATACTTTGGTATCGCTATATGCCCCAAATCAACGACAGATGTCCTTTTTTAAAGCGCTCCTAAAAACCATTAGAGGTGTCCAACAGGGCCACCTACTTGTGTGCGGCAACTTTAACATGGTCCCGGATTACGAACTGGACTCCACTACTGGAGCCAAAAGACGTGTGTCTCCATTAGCTAAGTTTCTTTTCTCCAATGACTTGTTCGATGTGTGGAGGTGCTGTCACGCGAGTGAACGAGACTATACTTTCTTGTCGCCGCGTCACAGCACCTACTCACGAATCGATCTATTCTTGTCTGATAAAGTCTTGCTGCAGAGAATCTCGGCTTCAGTGATACACACGGCCACCTGGTCGGACCACGCCCCTATCAGCATCACTGTCGATGCCCACTTACAAGTTCCCAAATCCTTTCTTTGGAGGGTTAATAACTCTCTTCTTTACAACGCTACCTCTGTAAGCTCCATCCAACAACAACTGATAGATTATTTTTCCTTAAACTCCCAGTCGTTGCCCGACCCGGTGGTTGTGTGGAATGCCCACAAGGCCGTTGCCAGAGGTATTCTTATTCAATTAGGCGCCAGGGCCGTTTACACAGGTCACGGAAAATTGACGAACTCACTGCCGACATAGACGCCACTGAAACCCAAAATAAATCCCATCCTTCTCCCATCCTTCAAACCAAAATTTTTAAATTACGCCAGGAATTGCGTGCCCTCCTATTAGAATCCCATGAAAAAACCTACACCAAACTGAAAGCCTCTACATACGCCACGGGTAACAAAGCAGGTAGAATGATGGCCCTAAAAATTTGAGGACACAGACTCAAGTCTAAAATCCCTTTCCTCTTTCATCCCCATACTAAGAGCAAATTACTTAAACCTCATGAGATAGCCAATGTTTTCGGCACATACTATGCTGACCTGTATAATATAGGAAAAAACGCAGACGCAACACAACCTTCCCAAGATGACATAGAGAGATTTTTAGCGCATGTCAACCTTCCCTCACTCTCACCTACACAGCTGAACTATCTTAACGCCCCCCTTTACGGCAGATGAAATAACACGAACTATTCATTGCCTCCCCAACTCCAAGTCTCCAGGCCCAGACGGGTTTACTGGTGAATACTACAAAAAATTTCATCACATTCTGGCCCCCAATCTATGCAAAGTCTTCAACTCCGCCGTAGCCTCTTCTTCCTTCCCCCAAGAAATGCTTAAAGCAATAATAGTTACACTTCCTAAACCCGGTAAGGACCCGACATCGCCCCAAAACTTCCGCCCCATTTCTCTACTCAACGTAGACGTCAAAATCTATGCAAAAACTATCGCCAATAGACTAATCAACATCCTCCCTTTTCTTATCCATATTGATCAATCCGGCTTCACAAAGGGCCGTCAAGCCTCAGACGCTACGAGGAGGATGATTGATATTATCCACCAAGCGGGGTGCTCGGGTACCCCCTCTGTTCTCCTGTCTCTGGACGCTGAAAAAGCGTTTGACAGGGTGCATTGGGGGTACCTTTCCTCAACATTATTGAAATTTGGCTTTTCGGGTCCAATCCATAGCGCTATTATGGCCCTATACTCTACCCCCTCTGCCCAGGTATATTCCGCTGATTCCTTATCGTCCCCATTTCTTATTTCTAACGGAACCCGACAAGGGTGCCCCCTATCCCCCCTGATTTTCAACCTCGCAATGGAACCCCTTGCACAACATATACGCTCTAATACAAATATCACAGGACTAACTGTAGGAAGCCAGGAACACAAAATTAGCCTTTTTGCGGATGACGTAATCTTGATGTTGACCAACCCCAACACTTCCCTATCGGCAGTTCAGGAGACGTTGGCCTGGTTCAGCAGAGTCTCTTACTACAAAATCAATGAATCCAAATCTCATATCTTAAACCTGGGAGTTAACTCTCCAACGAGCTTACTACTGCAGCAACAGTTTCCATATACATGGACAGACCAAGCCATAACTTATCTTGGAGTTCAGTTGACCAATACTACCAAACTGCTCTTTAAGCACAATTACATCACTTTCCGCGACAAATTACAGGAGACTCTGCGCAGGCTCGCGTCTCAGGAGCTGTCTTGGTTGGGCCGCCTAGCGGCGTTTAAAATGTTTCATCTCCCCCAAATCTTATATCTATTCAGGACTCTTCCTATTGTCATCCCCCTCTACTACTTTAGATCTCTACAAACAATTATGTCCTCCTTCATCTGGCAAGGCAAAAAATCTAAATGCGCGCACCCCAGATTGATCAAGCACCGAAAAGCCGGAGGCACCGGATATGTAGACTTCCAGGACTACTATATGGCCTCGGTGCTCACCCAGGCCAGAGAGTGGTTTGTGCCTTCTCCACACACCATCTGGGGACAAATAGAATCCACCTTTGTACCTGGTGGAGACTTATCCACATGGCTACTCTCTACCTCCCTTTCATCTAAAATCCCTTCCTCAGTCCCTCCCACTATGAGGGCTACAATCCGAGTGTGGAACAAGTTTGTAGACCTTAGTCACGACCACCCTGATGCACTCAAGCTAAAAATCCCCATCCTGGCACTACAACACAACATTAACCTGCTCTCCTTCTTAAAATGGAGAGAGAAGGGCATTTTACACATTAACGATCTCTTCAGTGGTAACGACATCAAATCTTTCCCTGACCTACAAAAGACCTATCACATCCCTAACTCAGACCTCTACCTCTACCTAAGGACACGACACTACCTCCATGAATCGCCCTCATGGGAACGTACTATTCCCCGCCCGGCCTGGCTTTTTCTTAGTAGCTCTAAACCCATCCTTAAAGGAATAACTCTTTTCTACAACATTCTCCAACAAAAAAATGTCTTTTCTAAAACAACTCCCTTGCTCCAGTGGGAATCGGACCTGGGACGTACATTTACAACAAAACAATGGGACACGGCCTGCAATTCAACTTATGACGTTACGTCCTGCTCTACCCTGTGGGAAATGTCTATTAAAATAGCACAAAGGTGGTACTTGACCCCAGATAAAATATCTAGATATGGACCCTCCCAGGACAATCGATGTTGGAGAAATTGTGGAGAGAAGGGGGACATGCTCCATATATTTTGGAGCTGTCCTTCCTTATCTCGCTTCTGGGAATCCGTATTCAGACTACTGTCTGAGATATCCCAGCTCCAGATAGCTCCGACACCCAGTTTGGCAGTCTTGCTTCTTGACCTAGACCAATACCCGAAACACCTGAAACATACATTGGCCCACGTTCTACTCTCAGCGAACCTGAATATCGCTAGAAAGTGGAAAAACCCATCCCCACCAACCCTGGGAGAAATTATACAAACTACCCACCTACACTTTACCTACGAACACACATTGGCGCTTAGGAACAAAAACAGAGACAAGATTCTCCGACTATGGCACCCGTGGTTACACTGGTTCAAAACGAACCCGCTACTTCCTTTGCCCCCCGACTGTTAAGCTACCTACTCAGGAATATTAGGATAAGCTGTATATATCTTTGATAAATGTTCTGTTTCTATTCCTACACCATTAGTACTAGTATTAACCTAAACTTATAGCTTGTCTGGGTCTAACCTCGGGGGAGGGGGATAGGGCCTGGACCCTGGACACAGTAGTGATCCCGCATGGGGTGTCCAGGAGAAGGCCTAACACCGTTACCAATGGTGTACCGTGTATGGGATAACGTTTGACCCATTTAACTAGTCTTTCTGTTGAATGCTATCTTCGAAGTTACGCCTTGTACCACACTACATACAGTGATGTCTGTACTCCTTGTATACTGTGTAAAGTTCTCATGTGGTGCATTACAGGCTAATTGCTTGCAAGTTTGTATGTTCTTTTTGAAAAACCAAATAAAAATTTATTGTTGAAAAAAAAAAGAGTGAATACATTTGGGTGTCCGTTTAATAAACTGTGAAGTTTTTTCACCGTTCAGTTCACAGCAGTTCACGGCAGTTCTCAGGAGGAAAATTATCTCCTCTGCAGCCGGTTTAATAAACGGAGAACTTCAGTTCTCAGATGGTGAACAGAGGTAAAGTTTTTTCTCTGAAAACAGCCGAGATATGTGTAAAAGTGGGTGGACTGCCTATAATCTCGTGAGATATTGTGAGATTATGGTGCAGCCGAGTTCAAAAAGTGCAACTAAAGTTTAAAAGAACATGTAATTAATGTTTTCAGACATGTGATAACATATATATATAAAACTACATATATATATATATATATATATATATATATTGTAAGATTTGGGGAATCAGACTCCAGTGGCAGGTGCGTTTTTAAGGGCTTGGTAGCCCACTTTTATTTAAAAACCCACAAAAGGTTCACATATGCAATAGCATCCCTCGCAGGGGGTTTCCACCATTACTGCATTGTATAAACTAAAGAGCTTAGCCTCCTGGCTTTCAATCCTGGCATCCGACGGCTTCAGGCCTCTAGCCTAAGCCCAAGTTCTGTTCCTCAGAACACACAGTGTTTCCCAGAGATAAGCTCAATCCTTGCTTTTCTCCTAGACAGCGACTTGCTGCTCAAACATAAAGTGGCATCTGCAACCTGCAGATCTGCACACACTAGCTGCAATCCATGCAGCCTCTCTCTGACTCCTTTCAGAGAGTTGGGAGCTCACCTGGCTCCCAGGGACCAGACTTCCTGTCTGTGGGTGGGGCCCTGAATACTGTTCAGGTGAGCCTTAAAAAGCCCAAGACACAGCTGACCCATTAACATGGGTTTCTTTACAGAATCTGGCGTAAAGTAGCCATTTCTCACCCCAGGTAGGGTCCCATCCTCACAATATATATATATATATATATATATATATATATAAATATTGTATATATGTGTATGTATACATATATAAATACTGTGTGTATACATATATATATAAATACTGTATATATGTGTGTGTATACATATATATATATATATATATATATATATATATATATAAATACTGTATATATGTGTGTGTAAACATATATATATATATAAATACTGTATATATGTGTGTGTAAACATATATATATATATATTGTAACAGTAGGAGCTACTGTAACTATAAAAATGATGATGAAATGGACACACGGTCTGCATATAACCAGATTGCAGAGCTGGGATCTGGGTGGGACTGGATCTCCAACCTGTGTCCAGGTTTTTAAGATAGCCTGCAAGCTGCCTTCCCAGGTGCAGACAGCTCATTAAAGGAATGGCTGGGGAGAGCAGATGGAAGGAAGGTGAACAGTGGCTGTGACTGTCGCTGTGTTGGGACGGACGCTGTGTGCGTTGAAGGACTTCAGGGCCTTGTGCATCCAGGACCGTGGGTCTGGAGGAGCGGATGGTTTGAGGAACCATTACCTATAACAGCAGTGCTGTTGAAGAGCAGCCAGGTGGGCTGGGATTTTCATTTATCTTTGGATGTCGTTTAAACCCCTGCGTGGGACTCCTGTGAATGGACTTTTTGTTTTGTTTATCTCCTTTTAATAAACGTGGGCTACCAGGCCCTTAACGCTATTTGCCTGTTTGCTGTGGACTCGCTACACCAAAACGCATTTACCAGAAGAGTTAAACCCCCAATGTTTACAAGTGGTGGATTCAGCGGGCATCTAAACGGTGGAATCCGGGTCCTTGCTACAGTGGTGAGTCGCATCAGGAACTGCTGCTAGCTGTGTGTGGCAGCCAGGCAAACAGCATTGCACAGAAATTTGATGGACTGTGTTGTGTACCTGTGAAAGGAGAATCGCATTTTTTTTTCTCTTCTCTGCTGTGAACTGTGTTACTGGTTGCTGTGTGCAACACCGCAAGGATGGGGCGGTCAAAACAGAAAAAGGAGGCGTTTCTTGCTGAAGCCAGAGATAGAGCTCTGTGGCTGGAGGGGTTGTTACCGCCTGATAGAACCCCATACATGCCTGAACAAAGTTTTTCAAGTAAAAAGAGGGCTGCTGTCGCCCCTAGCAACACTGTTGCAATGAGTGCATATGGGACTGCTAGTGTGGAGCATCCACCAGCATTTGAATGTGCAGTGGATTGGTGCAAGCGGCACCTGGCAGAATTAGACAAAGCTGAAGTGGAAGGCAAGACAATCTTCACTACAAAGAGAGGTGTTGTTGCCCCTGGCAACGCTGCTGCAGTTAAACCAGCAGCTATTGCAAAAAGTGTGAAAGCGACACAGCTTAAGACAGGATCCAGCGGAAGGAATCCTGTGTTCTGTGCCAGAAGAGAGGCTGACCAAAAGCCAGGATGTAGAGTGGTTGCCCATAACAACACAGATGAGGCCAGTAAAAAGGGGCCAGTGGTGTATGAGACTGTGAATGAGTGGTTCAAGTGGAACCAGACTAAAGAATCGGATGCGGTGAAATGGGCTGAGATAGTGGCCTCTGACTATATGCAACCCATGCTACCTACAGAGGAGGTTGGAGACTTCCTGGAAAAATTTGAAAAAGTCGCTGTAAGGAGGAAATGGCCTAGAGACCGGTGGCCAAAATTGCTGCAAACCTTATTGCTGGTAGAGTATCGGTCGGTTTACCATTTGATGGACGGAGACCAGGATGATTACCGCAAGTTTAAAGAGGAAATCCTTCTTAGAGGAGAGTTTCATCGCATCATGGGCCGCCAGCAATTCTTCAGCAAAGGGAGGTCGTCACCCATAGCAACTGGAGAGGCATCACTGCGACAACAGAGCACCAGTCAAGCAATGGCTCAGGAGAGCATGAGTGTGCGTCAGTATACCAGCTGTGTGTTTTCTGCAAACATATCGGTTGTCACCCCTGACAACAGTGGCAAGAAGTCTGTGTGGCCTGCAGGGGGTGTTGGGTCTGGAAAGGCTGCAGTGTCATCCTTTGGCCCCATAGAGACAGTAGCTGGTATAGATGCAGCTAAGAGACAGCGAACTCAAGTGAAGACTATGATACCAGCCACTGAAAATGGTAAGACTGTTTCAGTTTATGATCCCAGTGAAGTGGGGGTATGTTCAGCGGAGAGATCTGCAGTACAAATGGACATTGGGACTGTGCATGCGCCTGCTATAATCCAGCAGAGTGCTGGGAAAGTTGAACTAGGGGTGACCAAAACTGTCTTTGTGCCATGTTCCCTAGTGACAGGTGCTGCAGAGTTGCCCAGGGAAACATCCAAGGAGCTCGCAGTGGCTAAGCAGGGCGTTTCCCAGGTCAGCTATGGAGCTGCTCAAGGAGCAAAGAGTTCCCCTTTAAAAATAGAGAGTGCTGTGAGGAGAGGCTCACAGGCTGTGGTGGGTAATGGACAATCCGCAAAAGTAGAAGTTGTGTCTAAGCGTAATGAAAATTCTGATTGTTATGCTGATAAAAGGGTAAATGTTGGCAAATGTGATGGTATTGGTAATGATGACATTGAAAAATGTGTTTCCTTTAATGTCATGTCTGCAAATGTTGAAAATGTGTTTACTACCAATGATGGGAGTAGGATATCTCCCATGACAACCGGAAGCACAGGATTGTCCAGGGAAGTCTCATGGGGTCTCCATGGGTTGGAGCCAGTGGTTTTCCAGGATGGTTGTGGTGCTACTTTGGTGAAACAAGGGAAGACTGTGTCACACAGTGAGTGTGTGTGGGCGCAGCCCCACAACCCTAAGTGTAACCCAGTTGTCAAGGGGTTAATTCAGCCTACAAAAGCTGAAAGTGCAAAGCTGTGTGTGTCAGTAGCGCCCCCAGAGCTGGTCGGGCAAAAGCATGTATTACAGCCTGCCTTGTCAGATACTGTGTCATCCCAAGCGGATATGTATAGAAATGACCCAGGTGATGTTGTGGCAAGTGAATCCCTGGTTCCTTTGGTGCCTCTTGGGACAGGTGATGCAGCGCTGCAGAATGCCTGTCAGGGAAGTACCACAGACTGGGAAGCATGGTGCAAGGAAACAGTCGCAGCGCTAAACAAAGTAACCATGAGTTATAAAGCAATTATGGGAGACAAGTGTGTGGACACAACATCTGTTATGCCAGACGGAGGGTTTGCAGGGTGGCCGGTGCTCAAGGGCATGTCCGCCCCTGTGAAGGTTGATCACCTCCAGTCTAAAGGAACGGTTCTTGGCATAGACATGGCAGATGTGTTGTCCACAACCCAGCAACTAAGTAGTAGCAAGTGTCAAGGTGACAATGTGACTTGTAATGACCGGCAGAGGCTCATTGACATTGGTGCAGAAGGGAAAAGTGTGAGACATGTGTCTGATAGCGCCCCAGGGGAGCAACAGGCAGTGATGATGGGTACCTCCAAGGAGGTGGAGGTCTCTTTATATGTTTCACCCTTTCAACTTGCAGTGGGTGAGCCCCTCCATGTCTTGGACAGGAAAAAGGTCCCTAGAAAGGTCTGGTATTTAGACATGGATTGCATAGAGATGACACAAACTTTATTAGAAATGTTGGAGTTGGTAAAAATGCACTCGCTGTACACTTGGGTGTCTCCACCACAGACGGACCAGGTTGTGCTGCGTAGTACCAATAGGTGGGGCCAAGTGGTACAGGCTGTGCAGGGAAACTTTGATCATGAGTTGTATTGGTGGGTCCAATACTTATTAACAATGTGGCAAATAGTCCTGAGGTTCTCTAAGAGGGTGCCCCTAGTTACTGAGTGGTATGGAAGGCGCTCAGAACTGTTGGAGACATCAAAGGTCTCTCCGGTTGGTGTAGTGACTAGAAACATCCCTGCTGGTGTGGTCCGAGGTGCAGCTGAGCAGTGGTCAGTGGAGGGCGCAGATACTGTCTCACCAGCTAAACCTCATAAGAAGGAAGGGCCCAGAATAGACGCAGCACTAGCAGAGATGCTTTCTAACACTCAGAAAGAGGTACAACTTAAAGTACCCGGAGATGCTGTGAGAAAAATTACTAATGTTGGTTTCTGCAACAATGTAAGGTGTACATCAGAAAGAAGTAGTTTGTGTGTGGATCAGTGTAATTTGTTAGATCAGTTGCCCATGGAGTGTTGGACAACAGGTGAAGTGGCGATGTGCTATGGACCAATGGGTTGTAGTCACTTACCTGTGTGTGGTCCCTCCTCGGGTCTAGTTCTAACAAACACTGAGATGTATGGCACTGACTGTGTTGGACTGGGTGACATTGAAATGTCTGATTGGCTAATGAGTGGTGCTGTTAAAAGTGATGTGGTTGCCGTGGGTAACCAGAGAGAGTTTTTTGAACCTGAAAGTCCTGTGGTGAAAGGTAGGATTAGGGAAGGCAGAGTTTCCCCAAGAGAGGAGAGTATGCTCAGGGACCCCAAGAGAAGAGTGGGAAGGCAGAGTATACAGAATTATAGAACCCTGTTGCGATCCAGGGTAGAGCGTGCCTGGAAACGCACCCGAAAAAAAGATTGGGCCTACAGCTGGCGCAGAGGTGCCCCAATCAATGATTCGGGCTGGTGTGTTCCGCCCCCTACGGGTTCGAAACAAGGGGGGGAGGTATGTAACAGTAGGAGCTACTGTAACTATAAAAATGATGATGAAATGGACACACGGTCTGCATATAACCAGATTGCAGAGCTGGGATCTGGGTGGGACTGGATCTCCAACCTGTGTCCAGGTTTTTAAGATAGCCTGCAAGCTGCCTTCCCAGGTGCAGACAGCTCATTAAAGGAATGGCTGGGGAGAGCAGATGGAAGGAAGGTGAACAGTGGCTGTGACTGTCGCTGTGTCCCTGTGTTGGGACGGACGCTGTGTGCGTTGAAGGACTTCAGGGCCTTGTGCATCCAGGACCGTGGGTCTGGAGGAGCGGATGGTTTGAGGAACCATTACCTATAACAGCAGTGCTGTTGAAGAGCAGCCAGGTGGGCTGGGATTTTCATTTATCTTTGGATGTCGTTTAAACCCCTGCGTGGGACTCCTGTGAATGGACTTTTTGTTTTGTTTATCTCCTTTTAATAAACGTGGGCTACCAGGCCCTTAACGCTATTTGCCTGTTTGCTGTGGACTCGCTACACCAAAACGCATCTACCAGAAGAGTTAAACCCCCAATGTTTACAATATATATATAAATACTGTATATATGTGTGTATACATACACACACATATACATACATATAAATATATATACATACATATATACCGTATTTATCAACCTATTGTGCGCACTCGCGTATAGCACGCACCCCTACTCTGGACGTGAAATTCCTGAATTTTTTTTTGTATTACTTTTATTTATTTTTTTATTACTTACAGTTTTGGTGTCTTGCCCGGCGTCCATCGGCGGCCTTGTCCAGTCCGACGTCCGTCTGCAGCTTTTGTGGTGTCCTCCCCGCTGCTCCCGCGCTGTCTCTGAGCCGATCCCTTCTTCCCGCGCTGTTTGAACGCCACCGCGGCCATATACCGAGCGCAGTACACTCGGGCACGCTTGGCCACGCTCGGCTCCTCTCGCATAACCGCGAGGGGAGCCGAGCCTGGCCGACTGTACCCGAGTGTACTGCGCTCGGTATATGTCGGCGGCGGTGGCGGCGGCAGCGTTTAAACACAGCGCGGGAAGCAGGGATCGGCGGCAAAGTTCAAACACAACACGGGAAGCGAGTATCCGCGTATATCGCGCACCCACGGTTTTGCCCTGATTTTAAGTACACACACACACACGTGTTATATAGATACTGTATGTGTGTGTGTGTGATATATATATATACACAGTATCTATATACACACATGTATATTGTTGTTAATATTCATCTTTAACCCACTGGTGTTGATATTAGGAAGAAATAAGCCTTTTTCCTCTTATCACACCAGCTTCTCTCCCAGATTCTCCACCTCTGAGCTGGTGAATCTGAAAGGGAGATATTTCAGTGGAAGAGCTGTGAAATCTTCAGATCACAGTTTATTAAACTGGCCGTTTGTGACAAAACATCCACGTGCTGTGATGTGAAGTGAAGAATGTGTTCTCTGCTCCTTATCACAGTATATTAAACTGGCAATGCTCTGTGATAAGCTGTGATCAGCCGTGATCTCGGCTTATCACGGTTTATTAAACGTACACCTTGGTTCTTCTAATCTTTCCTCATAGCTGAGCTCCTCCATGCCTCTTATCAGTTTAGTTGACCTTCTCTGCACTTCCTACAGTTCCCCGATATCCTTTTTGAGAACTGGTGCCCAAAACTGGACTGCATATTCCAGATGAGGTCTTACTAATGATTTTTACAGGGGCAAAATTATATCTCTCTCTCTGGAGTCCATATCTCTCTTAATACAAGAAAGGACTTTGCTCGCTTTGGAAACCGCAGCTTGGCATTGCATACCATTATTGAGCTTATGATCAACTAAGACCCCCAGATCCTTCACTACTACGGATCCCCCCAGTTGTAATCCTCCTAGTATGTATGATGCATGCATATTCTTAGCACCCAAGTGCATAACTTTACATTTATCAACATTAAACCTCATCTGCCACTTAGTCGCCCAATTAGACAGAGCATTGAGGTCAGCTTGTAAATTGGCGACATCTTGTAAAGACGTTATTCCACTGCATAGCTTGGTGTCATCTGCAAAGACAGAAGTTTTACTTTTTTTTTTTTTTTTTAAGTTACATTTTTATTGAGTTTTCCAACATACATAGAAAAGAAAAGGGTGTCATAAATCGACACAACGACATACAAATGAGTGTACGAATAAACAAAAGAGCATGACTTCAACAATACATGGCAGAGAGAATATTGAGCAGAATCAACAAAATAAAGTCAACGCACAGTGGACATACATCTCTGTATTCAGTCTAGTAAACTCCACCAAAAAAATTAGAGGCATACCTACGTATATGAAAAAAATAAATAAAAAAAAATAAGGGTCAATTTACATGAAAAGAAAGGTAAGGAAATAGGGGGAAAAACTGGGTGAGATGGGCAACAGGATATACAGTACACATAATAAAATGATTGCCGACTTTATTAGGATGAGCTAGGAGCGCCTGTCAGAAGAAATAAAGAGTAATCAACAAGAAGTTTAAAACTCAGAGAGGGCCTACTCGTTTATCCACTCCGTCCAAGCCTTCCATTTTTTTATCAAAACACCTCCTCTGCCCAGTCCTGGTAGCCAATATTGACTCCTAGGTGTAATTTTCTCGCGTGAGTGTGAGTACATCCGAGAGGTTGGGCACCACATCAGATTTCCAATTCCTCGTAATAAGTGATCTAGCAGCCAACAATAGGTGCATAATTACTGTACGGAATTGTGGAGGGAAGGAATCTATGGTTAAACCTAAAAGAGCCAATTCCGGCTTAGGTTGAGTCAAGACACCTGTAATCCTGGAGATAAATTTAAATAGGCTACGCCAAAAGCTAGTCAGGTGTTTGCACCTCCATAGGATATGCAGGAGGTTACTCACATCTCCACAGCCCCTCCAGCACAGAGGCGAGCTACCACCAGAAAATTTGGACAGCCTGTAGGGAATAAAGTACCACCTCAGGGATATTTTATGGGCAAGTTCCCAATGGTTGGTACACTTGGAGGCCTTGTATACTGAATTAAGTGCCGACTGCCACTGTAGATCAGTGAATTCCTTGCCAAGATCACCTTCCCATTTCAAGAAAGGGGGATATTTGATGAATGTACGTCTATGCTGGAGGAGGGTGAAGAAGAGGTGAATCCCCCTGACAGGGGAGTCCAAACACGAATAGAACTTCCACACCTGAGCTGGTAGGACTATCCGATGGGTTGCAATGGAATTAAGGAAATGAGACACTCGGTGGAATTTTAAATATATCTTTAGGTGGGAGGGCGTAAGCAGACCTGAGAGACTGGAAGGAGATCAGTCGATCACCACAATACAGATCCGAGATGTAGGTAATGCCTTTATCCCTCCAATCTCGCAGATCTATATCCGGGATAGCACTCATTAAGGTCACTATGGGGATAGGTATGTCGACCATTTTATCCTGGGTACTCGAAATGTCTCCCAGGGCCCTCCAGGCCCCCAGTGAGGCCAGGATGGACACAGGGAGCCCGTGCAAGAGAATAGGCCTTAACCTGTCCAGGAGTAGTAAGGAGAGCAAATTCCCAGTGGGACATAAGGCTTGTTCAATACTACACCAAGGGACCTTTTGAGAATTGTCAAACCAGGGTCTAATTTGATTCAAAAGAGAAGCAAGGTGATAATCTTGAATATCTGTGAAACCCATAACTCCCACAGATCTATGCCTGGTTAGTAGTATTTTAGAACATCTAGGCTTACGAGCGCTCCAGACATAGGATCTCAAAATAGCATTAAGGGATTTGAGGTAAGAGGGCTTTATGGGAATGGGAAGCGAGCGGAAAATATATAAGATCTGGGGAAGTAACAACATTTTGAATGAGACCAGATGCCCAGACCAAGACAGTTCAATTTTCGCCAACCGTGTAGCCTCCTTTGAGAGTTTATCTATCAGCAGAGGATAGTTGGCATCAGCTAGTTTAGAAGGGTCAGCGGTGATTTGGAGACCCAGGTAAGATATACTCTCAGTACTCCACGCATAGGGGGATGTGCTTTCCAAGTGACTCCGGACAGAGGGAGGGGGATGCATAGGCAATATGACTGACTTGGAGCAGTTTACTTTATAGTGAGAGATATTACCAAAGGACAGAATAACCTCATGGGCATGTGGGAGCGGCGTTACAGGAGAAGTAAGGGACAGTATGATGTCATCAGCAAACAGGTTTATTTTGTGGGATCTACCTCAGAGGGTGAAGCCGGTGATAAGAGGATGGGACCTAATTTTAGCAGCCAATGGTTCTATTAAAAGATTAAAAATCGAGGGGGACAGGGGGCACCCTTGACAAGTTCCGTTAGAGATATGGAAGGAAGGAGAAAGGAAATTAGAGGTATATACCTGACCTGAGGGATGAGAGTATAAGGCTAAGATTGCCGTCAAGATGGGTCCCTGAAAGCCGAATTTAGACAAAGTATGGGACATATACCCCCAATGCACTCTGTCGAATGCCTTCTCCGCATCCAAAGAAAGGAGCAGAGAAGGCATTCGAGAGGACCAGGCATGTTGTACAATGCCAATGATCCTACGTGTAGCATCAGAGGTTTGTCTGCCTGAAGTGAAGCCGGATTGATCCGAATTGATCAGGGATGGCAAAATGGTCAAAAGTCTTTGTGCAAGGATTTTGGCATACAATTTAACATCCGTGTTTTTTTTTACTTTGATATTCTTTATTGAGTTTTTTTGTGATACAAAAATACACAGGCGTTTATTTTCTTTACATACATCGTTGTAAATATAGTTATAAATATAGCGCGTCTTCAGACCTTGGTTGTGCCCCTTTTACCCATACCCTTCCCCCCACCCTTCTTATTTATACCACGTTGGTGCACTCTATATTATGGCTTTCTCTATTCTCTTTTTACACAACTGTCACCATGTTTACTCTAAGGCCTCGTACACACGAGGGGATATGTCCGCTGAAAACGGTCCGATGGACCGTTTCAGCAGACATCTCCGATCGTGTGTATGGGCTAGCGGACAGATTTGTCCACCCGACAGATTTCAAAGCATGCTTTGAAATCTATCCGGTGGGAATCTGTCCGCCCGACATGTCTGCTGGTTAGTACACTTACCAGCAGACATGTCGTCCCGCACCGCCGCCGCCGCCGAATGGATTCGGCGCATGCGCGGAAGTGTTTTACTTCCTGGTGCGGTGACGTGGCGGCGTCAACGTCACCGCCGCGTCACCATGCCGTCCGCCGGCGGGGAATTTGATCCGATGGTGTGTACACGCCATCGGATCAAACTCCAGATCGGACATATCCGATGGAAATGGTCCGCGGACCGTTTTCATCGGATATGTCCGATCGTGTGTACGAGGCCTAAGAGTTTTCTCCCTCTCTCTTGCCGTTACCTCTCCCTTCTGCCCAGACCTCTCCCCAACAGCCTGGCATGATTACTCTCCCCGCCCTAGGGTGGACATCCCATTCTGCTCAGCCAGGGCGCCCACAGCTTTTTGAATTTTTCAAAGTTGCCTTGTCTAGTTAAGGTTACTTTCTCCTTCCATACTGTGGCATTAATCGTGTTTACCCATTCTACAATTGTAGGCGCTTTCTCTGATTGCCACTTTTGTGCTATTAGTTTCCTGGCTTGGAACAAACATCTCACAGCCGCTACTGCACTTCCCCTTTGCTCCGATCTCACCTCCATACCTCCCAACAAGCAAACCCTAGCCTCCAGTTCCAGATCTATCCTGAAAGTTGTATTTATTATCTCTAATACATTACCCCAGTATCTATATAGTTTCGGCCATTTCCACATCATATGGATAAGGTCACCAGTGTTTTGGCACCTGGGACATTTATCATCTACTCTTCTCCCAAAGTTGTATAACCTCTTTGGGGTATAATAAACCCTGTGAAGTAAAAACAAGTGGGAAACTCTCTGTGACGGGGCTAGTGACACCAATTTCCCCATCTCGAGGATCTGTTCCCATTGCTCATCTGTTATGTGGCCTATATCCTCTTCCCATCTTTGTTTGTTTTTACCTGTACTTTCTCCCCCAATCGCCCCCTCACTAATCTTTGCATATAGGTCTGATATAATTCCCTTGGTACTCTCGGAATTAATTAGCCGTTGGAAATGGGGGATTTTTTGCCCTCTTGCAGGGTCCGTCTTGAATTGGGCCTGTAGGGCATGTCTGACCTGCAGGTAAGTATAAAACAGGGGAGTTTGGTATATCATATTCTTCCCTTAATGTTGCAAAAGATTTCAATGTGTCCCCTATATATAGTTGTTCCAGCCTAGTTATTCCTAGCTTTTCCCATTCTTTCACTTTTCCCATTTTTACAATCTCCTGCAGGTGGAGTATTCTGTTAGCCCCTTATACCCCAAAGCTGCCTTACCTGCCTGCCATGTTCTTTTAACCAGACACAGTGTCGCGTTCTTATCCGGGAAAGAATCAGCCTCCAGGGTTTCTATTATAGATCTATGTGGGGACTCCATTAACATAATTTTCCCACTAGAATTCCCTCCTCCTTCGGAACCGCATCCCCCCAGATGCTGTAATTGGGCTGCTAAAAAATAACTACGGGGGTGTGGAACCGCCAGGCCACCCCTATTTGTTGGCAATTGCAATGTCCGTAGACTGATCCTGGCCTTCCTCTTCTTCCAAATTAACTCCCTAAAAAGGGTCTCTATTTTTTTAAACCATGCCTTTCCTATCCACACCGGTGAATTGTGGAATACATAAAGTAGTTGTGGCATCCAGATCATCTTTCTAAGATTACTTCTTCCGGCTACCGATAAGGGAAGTCTTCCCCAGATATCCGCTTTCCTTTTGAATTTAAGCAAGAGTGGCTCAAGGTTATTACTGATGTACTGTTCTGGGTCACGGGTTACGACTATCCCCAGATAGTCAATTTTTTCCACTATTTTCAGCTGGGGGATTTCTGCGCATGTCGTATTACCCACTAAGTCCACCGGTAAAAGAACTGATTTTTCCCAATTAATCACTAAGCCCGAGAGTTGTCCAAATGCCTCCACTATCTCTAATGCCATTTTTAAGGACTTTGTTGAGTCCCCCAGAAAGAGCAGGATGTCATCTGCATAAAGTGCAGTTTTTTCCTCTCCTGCCCTTCTCTGGAACCCCTGTATGTCCTGGCTATTTCTAATCGCAATTGCCAATGGCTCTACTGCTAGAGCAAACAGGAGGGGAGACAGGGGACAACCCTGCCTTGTACCCCTTTCTAACTTAAACGTCCGTGACTGTTCGTTATTAATTTTTATCTTCGCGCTAGGAGAATTGTAGAGCGTTTTTATCCACCCAATGAAAGTAGGGCCGAATCCAAATTTTTCCAGGACAAGCCAGAGGTAGTCCCACTCTAGACTATCTAACGCCTTGGTGGCATCCAGGGACAAGATTTGTCACCCACATTTTCAGTTGGCATTTGTAGATTCAGATACAACCTTCTGATGTTAACACTAGTTGATCGGTTTGGTATAAAACCGGACTGATCTGGGTGTATTAATTTCTGAATACATTTATTTATCCTGGCCGCCAGCACCCTGGCCAATATTTTCACATCGGAGCACAATAAAGATATTGGCCTATAAGATGCTGTATTTAATTGGTCCTTCCCTTCTTTCTGCAACACTATTATGGTGGCTTCTGACATTGAGGTAGGGAGCCTCCCCCTTCCAGTGCCCAGTTTAACGCCTTAAGTAGTTCTGGGAGCAGCACCTCACTGTACGGTTTGTAAATTTCTACTGGTAAACCATCAGGTCCAGGGGACTTCTGATTGGTCATCCCCCCCAGGGCCTGTTGTAGTTCCTCTAAGGTTATTGGGACTTCTATGGAATTTCTATCCTCCACTAATAGAATTGGTGTTTCTATTCCCCTTAGGAACTCATTCGTTTGGGGCAACTCATCCCTTGTTTTTGATTTATACAGCTCCTGATAGTATGCCACAAATGTGTCCAAAATTACTGACGTTTGAGAGGATATCTCACCTCCCACTGTCCTAATTGCGGGTATGTTGGAGGGGGACGAGTTAGTTTTAGCTAGAAGTGCCAATGTGTGGCCTACACTCTCCCCTTCCGCGAAAAAGCTCTGACTCTGAAATAGGCGTTTATTCTCCACTTTCCTATTGATTGCCACCTTATACTCCTGTTGTTTCTCGAGCCATCTTTTTTGTTTGATCAATGAGGGGTCTTCTACATATTGTTTTTCTGCTGCCAAAACTTCTTTCCTAATTTTCTCTTCCCAATCCCTGGAGTTTTTCTTAATCTTGGCAACCTGCTGGATCAATAAACCCCTAAGGAAGGCCTTTAGGGCATCTCAAACCACTCCCACCGGTGCTGTTCCTGAGTTAAAGTTCAAAAATTCTCTTAATTTACTACTTGTTTCCTCCGATTTTCCCATCAGTTCCAACCAGAATGGGCTTATTTTCCAATTGTTTGTAGGCCTCTGCCTCCCTATATTCAGTGTCAGCACCAATGGGGAGTGGTCCGACACCCCCCTTGGATAATAAGCTATTTCACCCATTAACTGCAGACTCTCCCAGTTCCCCAGGGCCATGTCTATTCTGGACAAAGTATGGTATGAGCTTGAGAAACAGGAGTACTGACGTGTATCTGGATATTTTGTTCTCCACATATCGCGCCATCCAACTTCCTCCAGGAACTGGTTTAAGTGTCCTTCCCCCCCTGCTATCGCCACTTGTCCCTGGTGGGAATCTGTCCCTTGTTCTGTTCAATGTCACATTAAAGTCCCCTACCGCTATTACAGGAATGTTTTCCTTATTTGTTACAAATTCCATTAATTTATACAGGATCTCCATTTTAAAGGGTGGAGGAATATAGACATTGGCCAGTACATAAGGTGCATTCTCTATTAAGCAATGCATGAAAATATAACGACCCAGTTCATCTATTTTGAGCTCTCTGCATGCAAAAGACACCCCTTTTTTCACCATTATACTCACGCCCCTAGAATAGGAGGAGTGGACAGAGTGGTACTGACATTGATATTTTCTGTTTGTTAGCTTTAATTTTGTTTCCTTTGTTAGGTGAGTCTCTTGCAGGCAAATTAGCTCCACTCCATGCCACTCAAGCGTGGAAAAGATTGCTGCTCTTTTAACCGGGTCGCCCATCCCCCGAACATTCCAGGAGCCGATTTTGAGTGTTTTCGGCCTCATATCACCAGAACAAACTTAATGAAAATGACAAGTGTGGCCCTGGACATATAGGAGAGGACCGCTTAACAATGCTCATGGGAGTGGGTACCACCTCCAATCGAAGCAGCAAGGGAAAGAAGGTCCTACAAGGCAACATCCTGCAGGGCAGATGAATAATAATTCCACCATGTCTGAGAGAGGGGGAGAGATGGAGCAGAAAGGCCAAGAGGACAAATTTTCTCCTTCGTCCTTGTCCTCCTGCCCTTCTCCACCATCTCTGCCTCTGATCCATCAGAGAAACCTTCAACAGATTGACTTTCTTAAATGTACTTTTCAAAAAATGTGTGTATCTCCCAAAGCTCATAGACTCAACCTTCCCTTTACCTTGTTCTGTAATTATAATGTTGAATGTGATATTCGTGCTTTTGTGCCGTTTTAACCCTCCCTCCCTCCCTTTTCCCTTGCCTATCTAGGTCCTCCCCAGGGGCTGTGCTTGTGACCGCTATCTGCCATCCCTCTCTTACATACTCTACAACATCCATTCCAACCTGTGAACTCATGTGTTCCCTCCCACCGTAAAAGTGAGATGGGGCGAAAATTAGGGGGAATATCCGAGGGCTTGCCAGGTTTAGGTATGGTAATAACATAGGCTTTCAACATCTCAGGGGGAAATTGTGCGGATGACATGGCTTGTGAGTAAACTGAAAGCAGAGGCGAGGCCAGACTGTCAATAAATACTTTATAGTAATCGTTCGGTAGGCCATCCAGACCCGGGGACTTACCCAGGGGGAGTTTAGCAATCACTTTACGAATCTCTACCTCAGTGATGGGAGCATTTAAGGATTGTAGTTGCGAGGCGGTTAGAAATGTTACTTTTGATCTCAGACCCAATATCATTTATAAAGATATTAAAAAGTAAGGGTCCCAGCACTGAACCTTGGGGTACACCACTAATAACCTTCGACCATTCAGAGTATGAATCACCAACCACGACTCTCTGAATTCTGTCTTTCAGACAGTTTTCCATCCATTTACAAACTGATATATCCAATCCTGTAGACTTTACCTGGGGAACTGTATCGAACGCTTTTGCAAAATCCAAGTATACCACTTCCACTGCCACGCCTTTGTCGAAGGTTTTACTTACCTCTTCATAAAAATAAATCAGGTTTGTCTGACAACTTCTGTCTTTCATGAATCCATGCTGTCTGTTGCTTAAATAGTTTTTTTCCAGCAAGAACTCATTATAGTGATTTTAAATGACTTGTTTTCCTTCAGAAATGACACTTTGTGCAGGGACAGTTCTAAGCACGGGAAACAAGCGCTGCTTTACAGGCATACTATACATCCCCAGGTACAAAATTTAAAGGAATATTTCACTTTTATTGTTTCACTTTAAGCATTATTAAAATCACTGCTCCCGAAAAAACTGCAGTATTTAAAACTTTTTTATGCATTGATACATGTCCTCTGGGGCAGGACCCGGGTCCCCAAATACTTTTTATTAAAATAACTTGCATATTAGCCTTTAAAATTAGCACTTTAGATTTCTCCCATAGACTTTTACAGAGTGTTCTTCAGCTTTATGAATTTGCCGCGAACACCCCAAACTCATGTTCGACTCGAACATTGCCTGTTCACCTGTTCGGCGAACAGGGAATGTTCGACTCGAACATGAGTTTGACTCGAATTTGAAGCAGTGCTGGCACCGGCGTATTCTGATTATTATACACTGTCTCCCGGTAAGCTAGAATACTACTCCTCACAATTTGCATGCTCTTCAACCGATTATCGGCAGCCCTGTAGGGGGAGGGGCATGAATTGCCCTCTGAGAGACTTTTGAAAAAACATTTGAAAAAACAAAAACACACCGATGCGTACAAAAACTCAGTTAAAATTAATTTTTATAATCCATTGAAATTTAGTGTAAAGTAGAGATTTCACTTAAAACTGAAATTCAATACAAAATCGCCACTCTTATAATGCAAAGTTGATAAAGTACACACACAGCTAACCTACAATAGCTTACATTCACTTAAAGGAAAACAGAAATGATGCATAAAAACAAGATGGTGGCTTATGTCACATGGTTTCACATACAAAGAAATGGTGGCTGCACCTTCCCCACAGGCCAAACAGCACAAAATCCTTAAACTGCGCCTCTCAAAATGTCTGACAGTAGCCACATGGCAGACAACAACAAAAAAGAAAATGGCAGACAAAAGCCAGGCCACAACAAAATGGTACATGAAATCTGGACTACGGAAAGATGTCCGAGAAAAACCACAGCACACTCACATGGTAACAATCAACCAAAGGAAATAGCAGACAAAAGCCTGGCCACAACAAAATGGCAACATTAACGCATGCAATGCAGTTGTTCCCACCAAAACCAGTACAAACTTCCCTAGAATCTTTCTCCACAAAGCCACACACCTGAGACACCACATGAATACTTAACATGGGACTACAAAATGAACATTTAACACGTAGACAAACACTTTAGGGCAGTGGTCACCAACCTTTGTGGCACTGGGGACTGCTTTTGGTGTAGCCACTTTTTTCAGGGCCCGTGGGGAGGTGGCGTCATATAAGGAAGGCGGGTGGTTTGCAGAGTGTTATAACCCACCCTGCACTGTAAAGGAGCATTGTAATATGAAGGGACCTGCACTGTAAGGATTACACTCCCCTTTATATCACAGTGGCCTTTTGCAGTCATGGCCCCCCATCACAGTCTTCCCTACAGTTATGACCACCACCCCATCACAGTCCGCCCTGCATTAATGCACCCCCCTTACCCCAATCATAGTCCTCCCTGCAGTCATGCACCCCCTTTCCCCCTCCAATCACAGTCCTCCCTGCAGTTATGCACCTCCCTCCCCCCTCCAATCACAGTACTCCCTGCATAGTGCCAATTTTAATCGCTGCCTTCCCTGCAGCCTATGTCTATTTCCTCATGCTTCAGCAAGAGGTGAGCCCTGTCATGGATCGCAGTATAGTTAGCAGCCTGTATGTATTCTGCCATTTCTCCCGAGCGGCCGACAATGTCAGCCTATTAGCAAGGCAGGGGGCGGGACAGCTGCAGATCATGACAGAGAGCGAGAGACTTCTTCATAATAACAAGTGGGCAATCGCCAACTTGTTAATATAAGTTTGACAGCTCTCGCTCTGTCATAATCTGTAGCTGTCCCATCCCCTGCCTTGCTAATTGGCTGACATTGTCGGAAGCTCTGGAGAAATGGCAGAATACATACAGGCAGCTAACTATACTGCGGTCCGTGACAGGGCTCACCTCCTGCTCCGATGGCGGCCCACTCGACAACAGGCCACGGACCGGTACTGGTCTGCGGCCCGGTGGTTGATGACCCCTGCCCTGGCCAACCAAACAGCACATTTTAAAGTGTTAGTTACTTGAAACACAAGTTAAAACATACACTCTTTTCCCCACCTTCATATACTTGCTCTGAAACAGTCACCACACACACGCACAGAGGTGGCTCTAGGCTTTGTGAGGCCTTAGGCAAAACATAGACATGAGGCCCCACTCACGCCCATAATGGGGAAAAATAATTTAAGCAAGAAAAATGGCTGCAGAAAATGCACAGATCTAGCACACAGGTGATCAGCACCACTTCCAGGGCACCCATCTCACCCATCAGACATATTAAGTCAATGCAAGAGGGGGAGGTGAGAAAGAGAGAGGGGTGATAGAGACCCGATGGCACCGACATTAGTATTGATCACAGTCAAATTAGGTGGCCGCGAGGCCCCTGTGAGTGCGAGGCCTTAGGCAACCGCCTAATTTGCCTAATTAGAGAGCCGCCTCTGCACGTGCACAGGACAATGTTGTTTGCATGTTTGCTCAGAACATCAGAGTTTCCTTCCCACAGGGCATAGGCCTTTCAACATAAAACATTTTCTATTGTAACAAACATGGAACAGCCATCCTGGCTGCCCTCCCCCTCTAAACATCATGGCACACAAAACAATCAGTTACTTACAAACTGCTCAGCAATGAACAGCTGCCCTTCCCCCATTCATGGCTGCATGGCCTCAGTCATTTTCCAAACAAATCCAATCACTCACAAACACACACACTCTCAGGCCGCGTACACACGAGGAGACATGTCTGCGGAAACTGGTCCGCAGACCAGTTTCCGCGGACATGTTCGATCGTGTGTACAGCCTAGCGGACAGGTTTCCAGCGGACAAAAGTTTTTAAGCATGCTTAGAAACTTGTCCGCTGGAAACCTGTCCGTCGGAAATGTCCGATGGTTAGTACGTCCAACCATCGGACAGAAATCCTGCGCATGCGTCGAATTGATTGGACGCATGCGTGGAAGCATTGAACTTCCCTGTTTGAGCACCTCGGTGTCTTCTACGTCACCGCGTTCACTAGGATTTTGGTGTGATTTTGGTGTGATGGTGTGTACACACATCAGACCAAAATATCCCTGGAGACATGTCCAATGAAAACAGTTTCCTTGTGTGTACAGGGCCTCACACATACTCACTCTCACACACACAACTCATACATCTTTCATACAGACATACGATCAAACTTCCAGCATTATTTAAAAACACTGTAGACCACAAACTGTTACTGACTCGGCTTGCTGAAGTAGCCAGAGTCGCAGAAAGCGATTTATCTTGGTTCTCCTCTTTTTTGGAAAACCGATCGCAAACAGTGAAGTTAGGACCTTTTACGTCGGAAAAACGCACAGTAACATGCGGAGTCCCTCAAGGATCGCCTCTGTCACCAGTGCTGTTTAACATATATCTTCGTCCTCTTTTTGAGATTATCAGCAGCCAAAAACTGCTCTACCACTCATATGCAGATGATACGCAACTGTATTTCCGTATCTGCAACAGACAGGATCACCACCTCAATCTAGAGACATGTCTCTCTTTGATAGAGGACTGGATGACAAAGAGTTACCTTAAACTCAATGGAGCAAAAACAGAACTTCTTCTGTTTCACGCCAAGCGCAGGAATCAACTTTCAACAGCGTGGACCCCCCCGCCTATTTTGGGCAGAATCATCACCCCTAGCGCCAAAGTCAAAAGCCTAGGGGTCATTTTTGACTCCTTTATGACAATGGACGCTCAAATAGGGTCAGTAGTCAGCGGATCTCACCATCTACTGCGCCTACTACGCAGACTCACTCCGTTCATCCCTAAAGAAGATTTAGCGGTCGTGGTGGGAGCAATTGTAAACTCCAGGCTGGATTATGCAAATGCCCTTTACCTCGGCCTCCCCAAGTACCAAATCGCTCGTCTGCAAGTCGTTCAGAATACGGCCGCCAGACTTGTGACTGGGAAAAAACCGTGGGAATCCATCTCACCTTCTCTGAGAGCCCTTCATTGGCTGCCAGTTAAAGACAGAATTGCTTTTAAAGCTCTCTGTCTTACGCATAGATGTGTCTATGGGAATGCCCCCCTTTATTTATGCGAAATAATAAAAGCGCATAATCCCAATCGCGTTTTGCGATCCACGAATCAGAACCTGCTCCAGGTTCCGAAAGCCAACTTCAAGTCCAAAGGAGAAAGAAGATTCGCGATCCAAGGTCCCAGACTATGGAACGCTTTACCAACCACCATTCGGTTGGAGGAGAACCACCTAGCATTTAGGAAAAAGGTCAAGACTTTTCTCTTTTGATATCAAAGGAGACAGGAACAACAAGCGCCCAGAGGCGATTCAGTTCGCATGTGCCGCGCTATACAAGTTTTCATTCATTCATTCATTCATTCATTCAAAAAAGACGAAAAATAAATTATTTTGCAAAGCAAAGCCTCCCTAACACATGGGACCATGTACCCATTCTCTCTCTCTCTCTGCTGATCCGATGCTAAAGGAGGCCGTGTTCACTCCTAAGGTCCTGACTTGCCATCCTGATATGTAAAGTTTGGCTGTACGCAGAGTAGGGATGAGCTTCGTGTTCGATGCGAACGTATGTTCGACTCAAACATTGTCTGTTCGTACGTTCGACGAAATTCGAACAAAACGGGTCGTTCGTGCCAAATTCGAGTGACGCGCAATGGCCCATAATTCACTGCGGCGTTGCGCGCTGATGATTGGCCAAGCATGCTGTTTAGCCACATTTACTGTAAGTGCACGTTTGCTGTTTAATCGCACGTAATCGCATTTACTGTAAGTGCACGTTTGCTCTTTAATAGCACCTAAATGCATTTACTGTAAGTGAACGTGTCCTGTTTATTTGCACCTAAGTGCATTTGCAGTAAGTGAACATTTGCTGTTTAATCGCACGTAAACGCATTTACTGTAAGTGCACGTTTGCTCTTTAATAGCATGTAAATGCATTTACTATAAGTGCATGTTTGCTCTTTAATATCACGTTAACACATTTACTGTAAGTGCACGTTTGCTGTTTAATCGCACGTAAACGCATTTACTGTAAGTGCAAGTTTGCTCTTTAATAGCACGTAAAGGCATTTACTGTAAGTGCACGTGTCCTGTTTATTTGCACCTAAGCGTATTGAAATGTCTGGAAGGAAAACAAAGAGAGGCAGAGAGTCACAAGTGCAAGCAAGTGACGCGGTGCATCCTCTTCAGCACATGGCCGTGGCCACTCGTCCTTCTTTTCGGGAGCTGGTTGTGTTGAGCCTCAACATGCAGAGAAATTAGTAGAGTGGATGACCAAGCAGTCCTCATCCTCCTCCTCCTCTCTCACACAGACTGATTTTAGTTTGTCTGGCAAAGCAGCTGCCAAGGTGTCCTCTTCCCTCTGCACAATGGCATCACACAATCCTTCCCTAGTCCCACCATGTCCTCCTGAGGAGTCCCCCGAACTGTTTCAACACAGTGTTGGGTACATGCAGTGATGTGCAGTGGTTTGAAGGCTCCGATGATGGAACACAGATATAGGAAGGCATTGATGTGAGCCCAGGGAGAGGGGGTGGCCGAGAGGGACAGGAATCTGGCAGTGATGTTCCCCCAGCTGGAGCATACTGCCAGGTTTTTGCCAGTGATGAGGGAGGGGATGATGAGGTCACTGACTGTATGTGGGTGCCTCTTAGGAGAGAGGAGGAGGAGGAAGAGGAGGAGGAGGACAAGGCACGGGCACATCTCCAAAGAGGCAGGCTGCCCTCCAGGGGTCAGCTTAAGGGCACACCAACTGCATTACATCGCACATCTACGCTTGTGCATGGCGCTGCTGTGTCTGAACGGTACAGCAAAAGTTCTTTGGTGTGGGCCTTTTTTGAAACATGTCCATCAGATCATACCTTTGCTATTTGCAACATATGTCGCAAGCGTATCTCGTGTGGCCAAAACATCACCCGCTTGGGCACCACATGCTTGGCCAGACATATGTCGACCTGCCATGCAGCTCGTTGGCAAGCATGCCAGAAAGACCCACACCAAAGACAAAAGCGGACCTCCCCTTGCCCTTCTGGGACCTCCAACCCCCCTAGACCCTCAGTCCTCTCTGAAGCCTGCACTGAAGGTGTAGAAATAGGTGTGTCACAACCTAGTAGTAGTAGTACATGCGGGCAATCTACTGATAGTACCAGACAAATTTCCCTGCCCCAGCTGCTGCAGCGCCAAAAGAAGTACTCTCCCAGCCATCCACATGCCCAGCGGTTAAATTCTAGCTTAGAGAAATTGCTAGCACTTCAACTGCTACCTTTTCAGTTGGTAGATTCTGCCCCCTTCCGTGAGTTTGTGGAATGTGCAGTACCTCAGTGGCAAGTACCCAAACGCCACTTTTTCTCACGGAAGGCGATTCCGGCTCTCTACCGGCATGTGGAAGGCAATGTCCATGCCTCGCTGGACAGGGCGGTCAGTGGTAAGGTGCATCTTACCGCTGACTCATGGTCCAGCAGGCATGGACAGGGATGTTACCTCTCTTTCACGGCGCATTGGGTGACTCTGCTGGCAGCTGGGAAGGATGCAGGGCAAGGTACAGTAGCTTTGGAGGTTGCTCTACCACCACGCCTCCAAAACACTACTACTGGTTGTGACACACCTCTCTCCTCCACCCCCTCCTCTTGATCTTCCTCTGTGGCCTCTTCCTGTGGTGATGTTTCCTCTGAACCAGCCGTGCTCCGTAGGCGTACAAGGGGCTACGCAGGAATGCAGGCCAAGAGATGCCATGCGGTGCTAGAGCTGGTGTGCTTGGGACACAGGAGCCACACTGGGGAAGAGGTTCTGTCAGCTCTGCAGGGGCAGGCTCAGAGGTGGTTGATGCCACGGCAGCTGAAGCCTGGAATGGTGGTCAGCGATAAATTTGGTGCTGCAGCGATTCTTGGGCAGGTACCCGGCTTACAGGATGACCTGAAGCAGGCCAGGAAAGTCTGTGTGCATTTCCGACGGTCATATAATGCCACTGCTTGGCTGACAGACCTCCAAAGGGAATACAACCTGCCCAAAAACCGCCTAATCTGTGACATGCCCACCAGATGGAACTCTACGTTGGTCATGCTGCAGCGGCTGACCATCAATGAGTACCTGTGATAATATGGCAGCAGAACTGGGTCAGGGGAGCATCGTTTTTTTTCACCACGCCAGTGGGCCTTGATCAGGGATGCATGCACTGTCCTGTCACCATTTTAGGAGGCCACGAGGATGGTGAGCAGTGATAGTGCATGCATCAGTGAGACTGTCCCTCTTATTCACATGTTGGAGCACACGCTACGTGGAATAATGGACAGGGCCCTTAAGACAGAACAGACGGAGGAAGAGGAGGACTTCCTTACCTCTCGAGGCCCCCTTTATCCAGACAGTGGTCCTGCTTGCCCACCTAGCACACAGGAGGAGGAGGAGGATGATGATTGTATCAGCAGCATGGAGGTGGAGCCTAGCACTCAGCATTAGCAGCAGCAGTCTTCAAGGGATCATTTACAGTCCCAAGGAACATGTGGACTTTTACGTGGCTGGGATGAGGTGGCTGGGGATCCTGTCATCCTCAGTGACCCAGAGGACTGTGCCCCGAATGCCTCTGCAAACCTACGCTGTATGGCCTCCCTGATCCTGCAAAGCCTGCGTAAGGATCCTCGTGTACATGCTATCAAGGAGAGGGATCATTACTGGCTGGAAACTCTCCTTGATCCACTTACAAGAGTAAGGTTGCGGACCTTATGTTGCCATCGCAGAGGGAGCAGAAGATGAAACTTCTGCGCGAGGCCTTGCAGAAGGGTCTGTTCAATGCGTTCCCAGAATCGGGGGGATTACCAAAACCTGGCCCTGGACAACGTCTTGCTGAGGCTTCGGTGAGTCACGGTGAGTCACAGAAGGAGCGGTGGAGAAGGTGGCCGTCTGACCGATGCGTTCAGACAGTTTTTTAGTCCGCAGCCCCAAGGTTCTCACCCTGTTCCAGCAACCATCGCCAGCATCTGGTTTACATGGTCCGGGAATACCTAGGGGCAAGATCCGACACCTTCCCCACCGAAAATCCTCTGGCTTACTGGGTCTTGAGGATGGATCACTGGCCAGAGCTTGCACGGTACGCAATTGAGCTCCTGGCTTGCCCTGCATCCAGTGTTCTTTCAGAAAGCACATTCCGTGCTGCTGGAGGCTTTGTGACCGATCACAGGCTGCGCCTCTCCACCGACTCTGTTGATTGACTGACCTTCATCAAAATGAATGAGGCTTGGATCAACACCAGCTACCAAGCACCTGATGCTGATGTTACTGAATAATAATTTTTTTGTTGAAATGTCAGATCCCTTTGAAACTGCGTATGCTGATGTCGAGTGGCTATCCTGTTATGCTGCTGATGGAATATCCTTCTCCTCCTCACTTTTCTTGCTGATAGCTAGTAAGAAATGTTGTGTTTCTGGGCTCCGCCACCAGTGCCTAAGACCAAATTTTTGTGCCCCTGTTTAACAGGGGCGTCTAATAACAAATTTTGATGCAATACTTTGCACATGGCTCTTTATTGTGCTCCAATTTCAGTATCTTTGAGGGGTTGCAGTGTTGTGTTGTGCCTAAGGCCCAATTTTTCTGACCCTGTTTAACAGGGGCGCCTAATAACAATTTTTGATGCAATACTTTGCACATGGCTCTTTGTTGCGCTCCAATTTCAGTATCTTTGAGGGGTTGCAGTGTTGTGTTGTGCCTAAGGCCCAATTTTTCTGCCCCTGTTTAACAGGGGCGTCTAATACCAATTTTAATGAAGTAATTTGCATGTGGCTCTTTGTTGCGCTCCAATTACAGTATCTTGGAGGGGTTGCAGTGTTTTAGGCAGCATTGATATAATAAGAAGACAGACATTGTGGAGTATCCAAAAATATTTATTGTATCACACTGAAAATGTGTGATTTTCATTTTCTTTTTAAAATATCAAAATAGAAATTGTTTATTTTTTTATTTTTAAGACCTATATTTTTGCATTTAAATAATTTTCTACATCAATTTTTTTGATGATTTTTTTTTAAACTCTCCCCAGAATATCAATAAGGTTTTTCAGGTTTTGGACCGCCTTCTTGTTCTTTATGGTCTTCAAGAGGGCGAGGTTTGTGTCCTCATCCATGCAGCAAATTATCCCCCCAATTAGCACCTGGACACTGTCGGTGTCTAAGCCGCCCCCCCCCAACAGCTCGTACACCTGAAATTTGGAAAAAAAAAAACATGTATTAAAATTATGCAGGCCTACATGTATTACCTGAAGCTGTGCTGTATGACACTGACCTGATGTGGTGGCATTTTGCACTTCCTGCACATCCGGCGAGGGTGGGGCTTGGCACTGTGTGGGGTTGGTCGGCTCCACTGCTGCAGCTTGATTGCGGCCTATGAGATTGTAAAAAAAGGGATAGATGAATCAAAAAAATTAGAGGCCTGAAAGAGGAATATCAATCATTCTTTTTAAAAAGTGTCGTACAATTGTCTGTTTTTACAATCTTAAGCTTAACACAGGATTTTATCCATTACCAAAGCTGCTGCATTTCTCTATCTTTGGCCAAGTTTCCTACATGGCAAAACAACAAGTTGACACTGGATCACCTCTGTGTGACATGCTAACTAACTAGGTTGTTCTTGTGACCAACACTCAGTGCCGATCCTGACCTCCCTGGGGCCCAAAGCAAAATGACATGGCACATTAAAAGTGAGAAGCTGGGGGCGCTAACGACAGTGACATGTCACATTAAAGAAAGTTGAGAAGTGGGAGGAGGGGGTGTTCTGCTGTCCGAAATGACATCTTACATTAAATTGAGAAGCAAGGGGTGCTGACTTCTTGCCTCTTCTCCCATGCAGCCAGCGAGTTGAGAAGCAGGGTGAGGGGGCGAAAATAACTTCTTACCAGGCGGGGCCTCTAGTTATTTGGGGGGCCCTTCGCAGCTTTGCAGGGGCCCTAAGTGGCTTGCATAGTGAGCCTATAGGGTGGATCAGCCATGCCAACCATTGTGATACTGAGTCCATATGTGTAATCCACTGCTGTGCTGCTGAGCATACTCTCCTTTTAATGTATATTGACTTAAGTTGGATTATTTAAATCAACTTAATAACAAATCTTCATTAACCTCTTGCCGACCGCGCTATAGCAAAAATACTGCTACAGCGCGGTCGAGTTACTTTGACACGACGTCCCTGGGATGTCGTCCTGCACATCCGCGTTTGCGCGTCCCCTGGGATGCGCTCGCGGAAGTGTCCGTGCTCGCCGGGTCTAGAAGACCCGGCGCATTACGGATCACGGTAAATTGCCGCTGATAGCGGCAGTTTACTACGTGATCGCGCCGTCAAATGACGGCACGATCACTTGTAAACAAACCAGCGTCATTTGATGATGCCGGTTCCTCCCTCTCCTCTCTGTACCGTTCGATACAGTGTGCGAGGAGAGGGGGGGAGCGGGGTGTCAGCAGCTGCGCTGTGGCTGGATCTGTGACAACTGCAGTCACAGATCCAGCCATCCCGCCATCCATCCCAGCTCTGCAATCCCCCAGTACCCTGCAATACCCCAGTACTCTGCAGTACCCTAATACTCTGCAATACCCCAATACTCTGCAGTACCCCAGTACCCTGCAATACCCCAGTACCCTGCAGTACCCCAGTACTCTGCAGTACCCCAGTACTCTGCAGTACCCCAGTACCCTGCAATACCCCAGTACTCTGCAGTACCCTAATACTCTGCAATACCCCAGTACCCCAGTACTCTGCATTACCCCAGTACTCTGCATTACCCCAGTACCCTGCAGTACCCCAGTACCCTGCAGTACCCCAGTACTCTGCAGTACCCCAATACCCCAATACTCTGCAATACCCTGCGCGATACCCTGCAATACCGCAATACCCTGCAGTACCCCAATACTCTGCAGTACCCCAATACTCTGCAGTACCCCAATACCCCAATACTCTGCAATACCCTGCGCGATACTTTGCAATACCCCAATACTCTGCAATACCTTGTGCAATACTCTGCAATACTCCAATACTTTGCAATACCTGCGCAATACCCCAATACTCTGCAATACCCCAATACCCTGCGCGATACTCTGCAATACCCCAATACTCTGCAATACCCTGTGCGATACTCTGCAATACCCCAATACTCTGCAATACCCTGCGCGATACTCTGCAATACCCAAATACTCTGCAATACCCAAATACTCTGCAATACCCATTTTTTTAAAGCACCCCTGTCCCCGTGTGCTCGCATGCAGAAGCGAACGCATACGTAAGTCCCGCCCACATATGAAAACGGTGTTCAAGCTACACATGTGAGGTATCTCTGCGAACGTTAGAGCGAGAGCAATCATTTTGGCCCTAGACCTCCTCCGTAACTAAAAACATGTAACCAATAAAAGTAATTAAAGCGTCGCCTATGGGGATTTTTAAGTAGCGAAGTTTGGCGCCATTCCATGAGTGTGCGCAATTTTGAAGTGTGACATGTTGGGTATCTATTTACTCGGCGTAACATCATCTTTCACATTATGAAAAAAAAATTCGGCTAACTTTACTGTTTTTTTTTTTTTTTTTTTTTTTTTAGCACAAAACTGTTTTTTTTTAAAAACACGCCTTCAAAACATTTCTACGAAAATACAATGCGAGATAAAAAGTTGTAACTGCCGCCATTGTATTCTCTAGGGTCTTTGCTAAAAAAAACATATATAATGTTTTGGGGTTCTATGTAATTTTCTAGCAAATAAATGATGATTTTTCCATGTAGGAGAGAAATGTCAGAATTGGTCTGGGTTTTCCAGAACGCCTGATGGCATTCCCTGTATGTAGGGCCTCTGTATGTGGCCTCACTGTGTAAAAGTCCCACATGGGGTATCGCCATACTCGGGAGGAATAGCAGAATGTGTTTTGGGGTGTAATTTGTGGTATGCATATGCTGTGTGTGAGAAATAACCTGCTAATATGACAGAAACAAGATTTTCTTTTTTTTTTTTTTACAGAATTTTCAGTCGTTTTTCTTTTATAGCGCAAAAAAAAAACCCAGAGGTGATCAAATACCACCAAAAGAAATCTCTATTTGTGTGAAAAAAAGGACAAAAATTTCAAATGGGTTCAATGTTGTATGACTGAGTAATTGTCATTCAAATTTTGAGAGCACCGAAAGCTGAAAATTGGTCTGGTTAGGAAGGGGGTTTAAGTGCCCAGTGGTCAAGTGGTTAATTAAAAAATTGGTCTCACATAAAAAGGTCTTAAATAGAATGACCAACCAATTATTATGCCCACACAAACATGAACCTTCAAACATCTGTTCTTGAACTTTATATATACACAACCTGCCATAAAAAGCACATGCCACAAAATAATAAAAACAAATATTCAGAGTACACATGAAAATTACTTACGTCTTCTGAGGACTCTTCGAATTCTCTCCACCTGCTCTGGCTCTCGGATTTTCAAATCGCTCCCTCTCTTGCGCAACTGCTCCCTGGACCTCTGCACCCCGAATTTTGCATGGATACTCCTCCGTACCTTATCCATGATCTGGGCCTCGAGTTTATTGGGGATTTTGTAAGGCCCTTTTTTTGCCGTCATAGTCCTCCTTTTTTAAAATAGCCACCATCTCAACCATTTTTTCAAAGCTCATGTTGGTGGCTTTGTACCTCCTGCTCCTCCTGGTGTGTGCCTGGCCTGTCTCCTGCCTGGTTGCAGCTTGCTGTCTCTCCTCCATCATGTCTTTAGACTCCTCTCCACATTGACCGACTAAAAAGGGGTGTGGCAATCACTAGAACGAACGTCATGGGCGTGGAAACGTGCAGAGCTAATAAGCACACATTTCCTCTTAATAATATAATACATCTTGCCTAAAAATCCACTCATCCAAATAAACAGACATGACCATACCTTTATGTTCTCAGCTCCTCAGCATGACTGCTTGAGCCTTCGCCCCATTTGCCCTTTTATTAAATTACCAACAGGAAGTGATGTCACAGCATGTGACCTTCACACAGGAAACGACCATATAAGGATTTGACAACACAGTAAACCCTTCCGACAGGGTTTGTTATATACATACAACAACCAATGAACACAGTTCCTGACTAGGGGAGCTTATCTTCAGGTGTACACCCATGGCACCACATTTATGTTGATCAAGCATACAGAGGTGACAAGAGCGCACGTCCGCTAAACCGATAATGCGTTTGCAGAGCGGACACATCCCCCCAGGCGAACGTCTGTGCATCACAAAGGGGCCCTTTCTCCGGAAAACACATATCATCACTCTGCAAACACCCTTTCGTCAACCTCAGGAAGTTTATCTCAACCAGCTTCAGTCTGCCCCAGTCAGCTCTTTAGAGCGGGTTGCGGGAGAACTAACACTGGGTGACACTATGACAATACATATTAAATACATCTTCATAAAATTTCCACGACAAGTGTAATTCTGCTAAATTTATTTATAAAAGCCCAACTCATTACACTTACATCAACACTTAAAAAAAAATGTGGTTAACCACTTAAGACCCGGACCAATACGCTGGCAAATGACCCAAGGGGTTTTTGCGATTCGGCACTGCGTCGCTTTAACAGACAATTGCGCGGTCGTGCGACGTGGCTCCCAAACAAAATTCGCGTCCTTTTTTTCCCACAAATAGAGCTTTCTTTTGGTGGTATTTGATCGCCTCTGCGATTTTTATTTTTTGCGCTATATACAAAAATAGAGCGACATTTTTGAAAAAAAATCAATATTTTTTACTTTTTGTTATAATAAAAAACCAATAAACTAAATTTTAGTCAAACATTTAGGCCAAAATTTATTTAGCCGCATGTCTTTAGTAAAAAAAAATCGCATTAAAAAAAAATTAGCTACCTAGCGGGAACAGCGACACTAATACAGCGATCAGAAAAATGATCGCTTAGTGACGCTGGCAATAGGGAGTGAAAGGGTTAACTAGGGCAGTGATCAGGGGGTTAAAACTTTATTGGGGGGGGTGGGGGGGGCTACCCTGACACTACTGACTGTCTGACTGTCACACTGTCTGTCACACTGACACTACAGTAATCATACTGATTACTGCATTCAGTGACACTGTGACAGGGGGGAGGGGGGGGGGCGATCGCGGGGGTTAAATGTGTGTGTGTGTAGTGTAGTGTTAGTGCAGACTTACTTGTTCTGTAGTGATCTCTCCTCAGCGGCGCTTGAAACAAACGCCGAGGGAGAGATCACGTCGCTTCCTCCTTCCTGTGTTTACACAGGAGGAGGAAGTGACAGGTCAGGCGGGCGCGCGCATTGGCTGGGAGCGATCCGGAGGGGGCGGATGAAAACGGATAGCCGCCCCCACTTGTCGGATCGCTCCTGCAGCCGCGCGGACCGCCGCATGTACGGGGGGGGGGTCCGATCGGACCCCCGATCCCCCCCAAGGCACCAACGTATATATACGTTGATGTGCCTGTCGGTGCCATTCTGCCGACGTAAATGTACATGCGGCGGTCCTTAAGTGGTTAAATCACTTGGTCTCCTTTATAAATAAATTTTGCAGTATTACACTATATAACCTTTCTTTTCTTTACCATACGTCCTATATGGACATCCGATCACTGGGAAAACTTGGAAGGTGATATTTACATTTTACATTTATACGGAGTCATTGGTAGAAGGCGATTGTTACGTACCTTGTGGTAGAGCCTGACTTGTAGGTGGAGACCTCTCTTACAGCCCTGGTATAGGAGCCACTGGAGTGGGGACAGTGGTCTTGTGAGCGCAGTGGGGTAGAAGTGCCTGTGGAGTCTGCAGTAGTTGGCACTGAGGTTGGATGATGATCCTCCAGGTATGACTAAAACTTCAGATGACAGCAGGGACAGATGCAGGTCAGCGACCCGGTGAGCTGGTTGAAGCAGGATCAGGAGCAAGCTGGAGCAGGGTGAGACAAGTCGGGTCAGCACAGAAAACACACAGAGCAAGGCAGCAGGCAGGAGCAGGGTCAGGCGACCCGGGTCAGAGCAGGTAGTCAGGCAGGGTAATGCAGCAGGCTGAAGCAGGGCCAGATAAACAGGCAGTGGTCGGCAATGGGATATCAAGCAAGAGGTATAAGCTGCCTCAAAGGCAAAGCAAGGTCAGGATTACATACACACGCCGTTGTCTAGTCTGACCAGTAATCTGTGTGCATGCACGCACACGCGTTTTTCTGTCCTGTCATGGCAAGTCCCTGACATTGCCCCCTCCCAAAGGGCAGCCTCCGGAATGCCTAACCGGCCTTTGTTTTCAGGATGGGCAAGGAAAAAGTCACAAATTAACTTCTTAGCATGAATGTAACATTTGGGTTCCCAGGAGTTGTCCTCCAGACCGTAACCTTTCCATTTAATTAGAAATTGCACTTGACCTTGCTGTCTCTTACAATCAAGAATGGCTTCCACCTCGTACTGCTCAATTCCATCAACTGTAACAGGTTCTGGTGGTCTGGACCCTCTGTCAGGGAAGGGGTCAGGTACTGCAGGCTTTATTAATGACAGACAAAATACAGGATTGATTCTTAGAGTCAGGTAAGGATAACTCATACGATACCTCATTGATTCTTCTCTTCACCAGGAAATGTCCTAAGAAATTGGGTGCCAATTTTGTTGAAGGACAAGCCAACCTGAGATTATTTGTAGATAGCCATACCTGATCACCCAGCCTCAGGTCCAGTTCCCCTCTCCCTTTCCTGTCGAAAGCCTTCTTGCTGTCCGCCTGAGCCTTGGTCACTGCCTCCTGCAACACCTGGTTATTGCAACTGAGGAAGTCCATTGTACTCTGTACTGCTGGAACTGGAGATTCTGGAAGAAAATCTGGTAAAAATTAAAAGTGAAAGCCATAGTTAAAGAAGAAGGGAGATTGCCCTGTGGCCGAGTGGCTGGCATTGTAGGTGAATTCTGCTAGGGGCAGTAAGGACACCCAATCATGTTGGACAAAGGACGTGAAACATCTAATGTACTGTTCGAGGGTCTGATTAGTCCTCTCCTTTTACCCATTCGTTTGGGGATAATAGGCTGAGGACAAAGCTAGTTCGATCTTCAGAATTTCACATAAGGCTCTTCAGAAGCCTGAGGTAAATTGTATCCTCCTATCCAATACGATGTTTGCAGGAACTCTGTGTAATTTGACAATTTATTTGATGAATAGACGTTTCCATAGTGGATGGGATGCTCTTTCATTGTAAGAAGTGGGCCATTTTAGATAGTCGACCCACAACTACAAAGATTGCAGTACACCCTTTAGAACATGGAATCTCTACTATAAAGTCCATGGAGATCATCTTCCATGGTCTATCTGGTACAGGTAAGGGTTTCAATAGCCCCCAGGCCAGACTTCTTGCTGTCTTATTCTGGGTACAGACAGGGCATGAATTTACATATTTCTCGCAGAACTCCTCCAGACGCGGCCACCAGAATGTGTGTCGTACAAGCTTGAGGGTCTTGCGGACCCCACAGTGCCCTGCCAGTGGATGATCATGAAGTCATTTTAATACTCCAAATTGTATGTCTCCTTGGACAAGGATTTGACTCCCCCTCCACAGTAGGCCATCTCTGAACATCAAGATGACCCCATGAGGTTTAGAAGAGTCAGTGGATGCTCCCTTAATCTGGGAGAGAATCTAGAAGAAGAAAGTTACCTGTGGGTAAAATGGTGTTGCGAACACATAGGTCCTCAGGGTTGTCATACATACATGATAACGTGTCTGGTTTAATATTCTTTAATCCAGGCCAGTACATGTGGAAGGAAAAGTGAGAGAAAAACAGGGCCATCGGGCTTGCCAAGGTGTCAGCCGTCTAGCAGATCTTAGATATTCTAGAGATTTGTGAGTGAGTGAGTGAAAAACTTATATAGCGCAGCACATGCTAACTGAATCGCCTCTGGGCGCTGTATCCATTCCGTGAGTGCAACCCCTTTGACCTCAAAAGAGATGGGTTTTAATCCTTCTCCTGAAGGCCAAGTGGTCTAACTCCAATTGAGTGGTGGTTGGCAGAGCGTTCCACAGCCGAGGTCCCTGGACTGCAAACCTTCAATCTCCTTTGGACTTGTATCTGGCTTTGGGTATCTGGACAAGGTTCTGATTGGTGGATCACAGAATATGATTGGGGTTGTGAGCTTTTATTTTTTCGCCTAAATATTGGGGGGCGTTTCCGTGAATGCACTTATGCATTAGACAGAGTGCCTTGAAAGTGATTCTGTCTTTTACTGGGAGCCATTGAAGGGATCTCAGTGAAGGTGAGATTGATTCCCATGTTTTTTTTCCCAGTTACAAGTAGGGCTGCGCATCTTCACCGGTCTCACGGTTCGATGCGATTACGATTATCAAGTACACAATTCGATTCGATTCCGCGATGCATCACGATGCATCAAGATTACTGAGCACGGTTTTCATCTGTTCTTAAAAAAAATTATCTGCATGTAGCAAACTGTAAACACAGCAGACAACTTAAAGAGGAGCTCCAGACTGACCCCAAAATAATACAAGAGATGGACAGAGACTGCAGACAATGATACAAGAGATGGACAGAGACTGCAGACAATGATACAAGAGAGGATCAGAGACTGCAGACAATGATACTAGAGAGGATCAGAGACTGCAGACAATGATACTAGAGAGGATCAGAGACTGCAGACAATGATACTAGAGAGGATCAGAGACTGCGGACATTGTCCCCATAAAGTCCTGCCAAGCGACAATGTATGCCGTGTCATAAATTATGGTTTATGTATGTCTTATTATCTTTTTTTGTATGATTTTTAGTTTTTCTCATTACTGCCACACACGTGCAACGCATGGCTGCATGTGTGTGGCAGTGATGAGCAAAAGCAAAAATCATACAAAAAAACAAAAAAAAAAGGGTATCAATTTCAAATCAATAAAGTTGCGACGTTAATCAATCACTAAGACAATAAGGCGCCGTACACACGGCCGAGGTTCTCGCTGAAAACCAGCGAGAACCTCGCTGGAATGCACATTCCAGCGAGGACCTCGGCCGTGTGTACGGTCTCAGCGAGCTTCCCGTCGGGAAGCCCGTCGAGCCGAAATAGAGAGCACGCTCTCTATTTCCTCGACGGCCCGCCTGGAAGAATGGCTGGTTGCCATTCCCGACGGGCGGGTCGCCAAATTCGACGGCCGGGAGAGAACCTCGTCGGGCGGAATGATGTGTTCTGCCCGTCGAGGTTCTCTGCCGTGTGTACGGCGCCTCAGACATACATAAACCAGTTTGCCATTAATTGCTGACATCAATTGCTGCCAGTGTGCCGCCAGTGTGCCATCAATTGCTGCCAGTGTGCCGCCAGTGTGCCATCAATTGCTGCCAGTGTGCCGCCAGTATGCCATCAATTGCTGCCAGTGTGCCGCCAGTGTTCCATCAATTGCTGCCAGTGTGCCATCAATTGCTGCCAGTGTGCCGCCAGTGTGCCATCAATTGCTGCCAGTGTGCCGCCAGTGTGCCATCAATTGCTGCCAGTGTGCCATCAATTGCTGCCAGTGTGCCATCAATTGTGCCATCAATTGCTGCCAGTGTGCCGCCAGTGTGCCATAAATTGCTGCCAGTGTGCCATAAATTGCTGCCAGTGTGCCATCAATTGCTGCCAGTGTGCCATCAATTGTGCCATCAATTGCTGCCAGTGTGCAATCAATTGCTGCCAGTGTACCGCCAGTGTGCCATCAATTGATGCCAGTGTGCCATCAATTGTGCCATCAATTGCTGCCAGTGTGCCGCCAGTGTGCCATCAATTGCTGCCAGTGTGCCGCCAGTGTGCCATCAATTGCTGCCAGTGTGCCGCCAGTGTGCCATCAATTGCTGCCAGTGTGCCATCAATTGCTGCCAGTGTGCCATCAATTGCTGCCGGTGTGCCATCAATTGTGCCATCAATTGCTGCCAGTGTGCCGCCAGTGTGCCATCAATTGCTGCCAGTGTGCCATCAATTGCTGCCAGTGTGCCATCAATTGCTGCCAGTGTGCATCCCCCCAAGTAAATACCTGATGATGATGATGATGATGAAATCTCTGTCCTGTCAGTGTTCTGCTGCCTGCAGTCCTCGGCTGTCTCGGGTCTTCCACAGTAGCCTGTGCAGTGTGCACAGTGAAAGGTGAGCCAAGGAGGAAGGCTCTGGGGAGTCAGGACCGGGTCATCACTTGTCGGGGACACTCGCTCCACGTGGTGATGGGCGGCTGGGAATGCCGTCAGCGGGGGGCGGGAAAGGAGGCGGGAATGGCTTCTTCGGATGAACCAGCGGGGGGGGGGGCGGGAAACGAGGCGCTGCTAACACCCACGGCTTGTTCGTCTGCACAGCGGGGGGCGGGAAAGAGGTGCGGCTAACACCCACAGCTTCTTTTTTTGGCTGAAAAATCTGACTCGGGGGGAAAAAAGCGGCGCGCAGATGACGTCATCAAAAATCGATTAATGCAAGTCGTAGCATCGGAATCGCATCGTGGGTGGTCGAATCGCAATGCACCGATGCTACGATTAATTTCAACACCCCTAGTTACAAGTCGAGTGGCCGTGTTTTGGACGAGTTGCAGGCGAGCATTTGCATAGTCAAGTCGGGAGTTAATTTTTCCGACCACGACTGCTATGTCTTCTTTCGGAATAAAGGGAATGAGTCTGCATAGTAGGCGCAGCAGATGGTGTGATCCGCTGACTACTGACCCTATTTGTGCATCCATTGTCATGTTGGCTGGGGGTGTCCATCTTATTGCGGGCTGATTTTTCCGGTTGGCGTGAAACAGGAGAAATTCTGTTTTCGAGCCGTTAAGTTTGAGATAGCTCTTTGTCATCCAGTTTTCCATTAAGGAAAGGCATTTCTCTAGTCCAAGAGAATGATCCTTTTTGTTGCAGATGCGAAAATACAACTGTGTATCATCTGCATTAGAGTGATAAAGTAACTTCTGGTTACTGATGATTTCAAAAAGAGGGCGAAGATAAATTTTGAACAGAACCGGCGACAAAGGAGATCCTTGAGGGACTCCACATGATACCGTCCGTTTTTCAGCAGTGAAAGGCCCCAGTTTCACTATTTGTGATCGGTTTTCGAAGAAGGAGGAGAACCAGGCTAAATCACATTCCCTGACTCTGGCTACTTCAGCTAGCCGCATCAATAGTAAACCGTGGTCTACAGTGTCGAACACAGCGCTAAGGTCCAACAGTACCAGGAGACAAGATTCTCCTTTCGTCTGCTGCCTCGAGGGCGTCATCCCATATTTTAAGCAGTGCCATTTCGATTCCGTGACCAGGATGAAAACCCGATCCGAATTGATCCAGTAATTTATGAGTGTCCAAGTGAAGTTGTAACTGTTGTACAACTTCTTTCCCTATTATCTTGGAGAAGACATTAGGACTGTTATGGGCCGACGGTTGTTTGGATCTTTGGGGTCCAGGGTGTTTTTTTTAGAATTGGTTTTATTATACCTTGTTTCAGCAAGGTGGGCACCGTGCCCTCCTTAAATGATTGGTTTAAGAGCTGCGAGATAGCTGGTGCCAGTATATCGGCACATTCTTTCAGCAGTTTGGTGGGGATGATATCATTGGGCGCTGTGCTATTTCGCAGAGTACCGATGATATTTTTGGTGGCCTCAATGAAAATGGGTTTTAGAGTGAAATTAGTTGATTGTGGTGGTTTTCTGTGGGTGTTTGGTTTGAATTTTGGGGAGGGGTTGATGAGGGGTCTATTTTGCTGAATACTTACCCGGATTTTTTCAATTTTATTAATGAAATAATCCAATAATTCATTGCAGAATGGAATTAGGGGCCCCTAAACAAGCTGGGTTCATAGTCTGAGTGACCAGCTTGAAGAGTTTGCGGGGGCGGTTTTGGGCATTTGTGATGATGTTCGAGATGTTTTTTATTTTGGCCATAAAGATTTCTTTGTGGTATTTCTTGGTAATTGTCTTATAGGTGGTGTGGTTTACCTCCGACGGGCTTCTTTTCCAAGCAGGTTCGGTTCTTCTGTGCTCTTGCTTTAGCAACGACAATCGGTCATTAAATCAGCCGGCGTTGTTTTTCCGGATGCAAGTTTTGCGTTTTGGTGCTACTAAGTCGTCTGACTGTAGTAGAGCCTTGTTGATGGCGTGGAGAGTTTCTATGGCTGTTTGCTGTTGTTGGATAGTTTTTATTTTGTTCTCTAGTGTTGTTTTGAAGAGTTTCGAGTGGAGCTTCTTCTGAGATCTGGTCCAGTGAGTTGTCACCGGTATTACCGTTTTTTTGGGTGGGCGTTTTTGGTAATAGTGAATTTGATCGCATGGTGATCTGTCCACGGTTGCGGCTCATTTTGACATCTTGTTTAAAAATGAGATCGAGCGTATGACCTGAGGTATGAGTGGGCCCATGTACTAGTTGCTGCAGACCTAAACCTTTAAGATGGTCGATGCAGGCGTTGGCGACGGGGTCCAATGAGGAGTTTGCCCACAGGTTGAAATCCCTGAGCATCAAAAGGTATTTGATGTTTAGGGTATAAGTGGCAATGAACTCTGTAAATGACGTTAAGCAGGTCCATTTTTTGACAGGGAGGTCTATAGCAAAGTAGAATATGGACAGTATCTTGGGGATTTGTTTGCAGTTGCAGAGTGAGGGTTTCCATGAATGGAAGGGAGTTTTGAAGGACTGGTTTGGTGATCGAGAGGTGAATCTTGTGGATCACTGGCAGGCCTCCCCCTCTTTGCCCCACTCTGTTTTGCGTTTGAATGCGATAATTTGCTGGCACCAATTCTCCTAGAATGGTGTTGCAATCGGCTGTAAGCCAGCTTTCTGTGATGAAGAGGCAGTCTAAGTCATATTGTAGGATGAAATCATGGATTTCATGTCGGTGCTTTACTGCCGATCTTGTGTTGACCAAAGCGCATGATATGTGCTTAGGCTGGGGTGAATGGGTATAATGTTTGACTGTCGATCGTTGATCGATTCTTAACAGTTGCAGACTCCTTCGAGCTTTTATGGCGACCTCTGATAATATTGAGGCAAAGGGTTTTAGAACCCGGATGGTTTCTGCGGTGTATTTCAGATTAGCCATAGTCGCAGAGACGTGGGGGAAATAATATTGATCGGGGGGGAATTTGATGATTGATGGGAGGAAGATTTCCAAGTGGCATCCACTCACTAAACCTTCCCTCCCCATTGATCCAGAGGAAGGCAAAAAAAAAAACCTGACCGTGCTGTGCCGATCTGCAACGGTAGGGAAAAAAATCCTTCCTGATCCCTCAAGGGCGATTAATCCCTGGCCTGGATGTGGACCGGGTTATAGGCCCCCTCAGATCCAACTTGGTGAAGATAATGGCAGAAAATAAAAAAAAATGTACTCCCCCACAATCTGGCATGTAAATTGCCACCATCCCTGGTAAATCAAAAAAAGGAAGTTACCTCAAAAAATTGGGATTGTATGGGCAATAAATAGAATCAAAATAGAATAAAAAAAATATATAAAAAATATATTTAATACAAAATATATAAAAATTACACACAATAGTCACAGAAATACATACAAACATAAACCACTAGGTGGTAGATAGTTAAAAACAATAGTACATAGAATAAGAGTGCACATGTAACAATGATAGGCAGTATCTGCATATGAACCTCGAGGACCTAGTGTAGAGGTTCCTGAAGGCATCAAACAGCTGATCCAACGCATTTTGAAATATATGGATATATACTATTATCTTCCTTAGGAAAAACAGCATCTCTGAAATTGCAGAATAAACAATCAAAAAATACATTCACATTGTATAAAGGTTTTAGACCATGCTATATATTCTCAACCCAGTCTAAATAAGAATTACATCCCATTACAATATACAGATATAGATAATATACCAAAATGTATATGAAAAAGACTTACATGTACATGCATCTGTCTAGATATGAACCAAATCCCTCACACAGAACCCGCACGAGTCCACCAGACCTTCCACCGCAAAGGAACCCACAGAACACAATGTTCAATTTCGATTGCCAGAAGACAAAAAAATTCCCAAAACTCCTCCAAAAAGAATAGAGGTGGAAAGGGACAAAAAGCCCGCAAAGAATAGAGGGGAAATAAATGGCAACTAATCCATAAATAACCCATTCTTAGAAAAATCCACTGGACCATCAACGGACTTACTGTGCTTTTGGAAAACCCCAAAAAAGAAAAAGTTTGTTGGAAAGTCCAAAGATTGAAACTGCTACAGTAGCAAAAAATCCATGGTGAGAACCTTCCACTGCGATGTCCATAGGGAACTGGCAACATTGGATTCCCGGCGTCGTCCTAAATACCCAAAAACCCTGCCAAAAGATGACGCACATTGGGCGGAGCCAATGCGTCATCGAGGGCAGGGTGTAGATATCATATCCACAAGGGAGAAAAGCTAGCTAACTAGACGGCCGCGTCATAGACAGTGGCCAGAAGTGACAGAATCCGGTCACCGGAACAGGCTAAAACCGGAAATGCCACGATCAGTGGCGTTTCCAGATTTCATATTTAGGGGGGGCACATGGGGGGACAGGGACAAAAGTAGGGGGGCCAACTATAAAATGCAATTTTATATATATATATATTGTAAACGTTGGGGGTTTAACTCTTTTGGCAGATGCATTCTGGTGTAGTGAGTTTACAGCAAACAGGCAATTAGCGTTAAGAGCCCGGTAGCCCACGTTTATTAACGGAGAATAAACAAAACAAAAGTCTATTCATAGGAATCCCACGCAGGGGTTTAAACGACATCCAAAGATAAATGAAAATAACAGCCCACCTGGCTAGTGTTTAACAGCACTGCTGCTACAGGTAATGGTTCCTCTAACCATCAGCTCCTCCAGGCCCACAGTCCTGGATGCACAAGGCCCCTTAGTCCTTCAACGCCTACAGCGTCCGTCCCAACACAGAGACACAGCGACAGTCACAGCCACTGCTTCTCATTCCTTCCTTTGCCTCCTGCAGAGACACATACACTCTGTGACTCCTCTCACAGAGCTCCTGTCTGTCAGGTGGGGCCCTGAATGCTGTTCAGGTCAGACTTAAAAAGCTGACCACACAGCTGTATAATTAAGGTGTCCGTGTCTGACAGATCCAAAGCATCACAATATATATAATATATATATATATATATATATATATATATAATATATATATATATATATATATCCTGGGGCCCTTTACTACCATCCCACAAGGAGCCCTTTCAAATGTTCTGCAGTGAGCTCCCTTCCTACTATACTGGGACCCCCAGGGTGGCAGAAAACAAGAGATATATGTCACCAGCACACCAAAAAAATATAAGGGTCCAAAGCAGTGGGAGAACTCTCAGGGTTGCAAAGGTTGTCTTGCCATTGGGCCCTGGTGTTCTGCCACTGTGGGGTTCCCCAGTTGTCCTGTCCCTGCTATTGACAGCGCTGGTCTGGCATCTGTCTCCTTGGCAGCGATGGAAGTCTGAATGAATGATTGAATGAAAACTTATATAGCGCTGCACATGCAAACTAAATTGCCTCTGGGCGCTTGTTCTTCCTGTCCCTTTTGGTATCAAAAGAGATGAGTCTTGATCTTTCTCCTGAATGCTAAGCGGTTCTCCTCCAACCGAATGCTGGTTTGTAAAGCGTTCCATAGTCTGGGACCTTGGACTGCGAATCTTCTTTCTTGTATCTGGCTTTCGGTATCTGGAGCAGATTTTGGTTGGTGGATCGCAGAACGCGATTGGGATTGTGAGCTTTTATTTTTTTGCATAAATAATGGGGTCCATTCCCATGGATACATCTATGCGTTAGACAGAGTGCTTTAAAAGTGATTCTGTCTTTTACTGGTAACCAATGAAGGGTTCTCAGTGAAGGTGAGATTGTTTCCCAGGGTTTTTTCCCAGTCACAAGTCTAGCGGCCGTATTCTGAATGACTTGTAGACGAGCGATTTGGTACTTAGGGAGTCCGAGGTAAAGGGCATTTGCATAGTTTAATCTTGAGTTTACAATTGCTCCCACCACGACCGCTATATCTTCTTTGGGAATAAAAGGAATAAGTCTGCGTAGTAGGCGCAGCAGATGATGAGATCCGCTGACTACTGACCCTATTTGTGTGTCCATTGTCATGTAGGAGCCGAAGATGACCCAGAGACTTTTTTTTTTTTCACAATCGAAGTTTATTGAATTAACAACAATACAAGCAAAGTACATTATTGAGTAAGAATTTTTCAAACATAAAAAAAACAGAACAGAAATAACAACAAAGCAAAGGTAGTATTTAGAACATACAGTGGTTCTGGATACAATCTGACATTTAGAATAGGCTAGATTTATATCACGTAAATAGACGCTGGTTGGAGGGGGGGGGGGGGTGGGCTGGGGAAGAATAAGTAGGGAGGAGAAAAGGGAAGGGGTAGGGGGGGAACGGAGGGGGATCTAGGTGCAACACAAAAGTAGGTGGGCAGGATTCTCGGGGGCCAGAATAGAGCACAATTTTCCTTATCAAAGAAGTGAAATACAAAAGTCTACGGTTAGGGCGTATTAAGTTATCACAATAGGGGGAGGTGCATAAGTACAATAGTTTCTCAGACAATGTGGACCTCGATCCAATTCAACTCATTAGCAATTGGTAGTCGTTGGAATATTTAAATATTACCCAGGGTTGCCAAGTATCGTGGAAGTTCGTTGAGCATTCTCTTCTCATGGCTATCAGCTTCTCCATCTTGTATCTATACTGAACTCTGTCTAGCCACTCTCTAAGGGATGGGCTTTTGCTCGACTTTCAGTATAGGGGGATTAAAGTCTTTACTGCCGTTAGTAAGTGTCTGGTAAGTGACTTTTTATAGTTGCTAATTGATAGGCGATTTACATGAAGAAGACAGGCTGCAGCATCTAATGGTATGTCTGTATCCGTGATCGATTTGGTCCAGAGTATAACTTGGGACCAGTAATCAAGAATTGGGGGGCAGGACCACCAAATATGTGCTAGAGAACCCGTATCTCTATTACAACGCCAGCAGGTGTCTGAGGCAGAAGGGGACCATTTCTTGATTTGCACAGGAGTTATATACCAGTGTGTGAGAAGTTTGTATGATACTTCTTGGAACCGTGTACATAAAGAGCATTTGTGTGCGAACACATTAGCTTTCATCCATTGGTCATGTTGTGCTTTCTTAAGGTTATATTTACCCGCACAGTAAAATTATATTGAATTCTTTGATAACGAAGAAGTTTTTAAATACAAGTCAATCTATATGACATAGTCTATGTTATGAAACGTATTCACGGAGACGTATAATCATACAAAATAGCTAATTTATTGGTTGACAAAAATATGGATAATTACATGATATTAGAATACCAGTTGCGTTATATGAACACGTTGCGCTTCAATAAACTACCCCCAAAATGGGCATGCAATACATTTGATCTGTGTGCCATGGCCAGTTCTCAAGATAACTTTATACAAAAGACAATGAAACAAGAGCGTCTATTTCATATATCAGCCGTTACTTTACTGCAGGTAAGTAATAGGCCAAAATATGAAATCGTATTGGACGATTGTTTTGTCATTAATTATGAAAAATATTAAAATATTAAAATATAAAAATTGTATGCTTTACTGAAAAATCTACCAGTTATTGATTATGAGACCAGACCATGACTACACGATATACAACTTTAAATCCTACAGAACAACAATATTTCTGATAAAGTAAAATGGCATATTTACCAATTCCAAGATGGCTATGTGCAGATGCCCAGAGTTAATATGCAGTGCTTTCTATGGCCCTTCATGGGATGACAAGATGCCTTCATGCATTGTCCTAGCGTGCCCCTCCCCCTATGGATGGGGTCTTCTTCCTTCATTGATCCATCTGCCTTCCTTGATCTTTTTCATTGAATGATCTTCATTGCCTGTCCTCTAAACCCATGGGCTATCTCTCTTATATTACTCAAAACAATAGGACTATTAAATTATCCTACCTCCTGCCCATCTGACAGCTGTCCTTAATTCATTGGCCTCTGGTCTCTATGGGAGTTCCTGGCAAGACATGTCGGGCTCCTATTGGCTGACGATTTTAATCATTTACTGGGTCTCTGAGTTTTGAGAACCTCAAGTAATATCACTTTCAGCCACTAGGTGTCTCACCTTTATTGTGAGATTATCTGTAAGATAATTTTATATTATTGGGGAGACTTATATTATTATTATTAACTTATTATTGGTAACTTCTATATATATATATCTCTGATAACTTTATGTTCCATCAGATCCAATTAGTATATCTTTGAGGCCTCGTACACACGTATATTCCTGTATAACCGCATATTTCCCAACAATATTCTTTTCAATCATGCACAGGTTTATGTCTCAATCAATGCAAAATAATTATTAATGTGGATACATGAATTATTTTGATATGTGTTTGAGGGACACATGTTGCAGGATACATCTATATAATCACAATTCTATATCTTTCATAATGTGGATTTAGTTTCTTTAAAAACACATCTATTGATAAAAACAAATTTCTCCTATAATTCTTTTTACAAATTTCTAAATTAGCTGATGCGATGGTTATATATTTCACACGGTTCTTAAAATGTCATTTCTCATCTAAACATTATTTTCATTTCGATGTTTAAAATATATTCTTGAATATCCAGTGTCTTTTAAGATAGTTCTGACTAGTTTCAGTTCAGACATCTGTTTAACATCTCTTTGGTTCGATCTGCTTCGTTAGCCATCTGTGCAAACTTTTCAGATGGCAGTATAACTAACTAACAATGATGGTAAACGTATTCTTGTTTATTCACCAAACTTAGGACAACATTTCTTGTCCTGTGATGAGAACTGTCATTGTTCTAAGTTTCATCCGAGCTTGTAAAAGTTATAGAATAACCAATTCAATTGTTGGTGTTTTGGAGGCTTGGTAAACATAGGCTAAGATGTGTCTTTTTTTTCTTCACTGACTGAATGACTTTTGTATACAGCCGTTCATCAAATTTAAGGTTTAATGGCCTCTTCATATTTTTGCTGATAAATATTGAATATATTATTATAATTCGTGCCAAAATGTATGACAAATCCCCCCAATTTGAAGAGTGCAAATGCCGTAAGTCATTTGGTAGGCTTCAAAATGCAAAGTGTTAAAAATATCAGGCTTCATCCAGCCTTGATGGTATCCGTATTGTGGATACTGAAAATAGCATTTTAAGAAGAGTTGACACCTGCAGATGGGTGTAGTTCCTTGAGGAAAAGAATTGGGTTTGTGATTGATGCGTGCATCTCAGGGTTGGTTAGCCGTTGGTTAGCGGGAACTGGATCACCCGGGCGGCGCCTTTGGGCTTGGCTGTCCTGGTGGGTCCTGTCTGGGCAGACTAGCCATCAGTGGTATCTCTGATTCCCCCATACGGTTCCTCCTCTGGATGACTCACACGTGTTGGACTCTTGGTTCTGTAGATCGGCTTATGGACCTCTTAGTCCTGTAAAGGAAAGTGGATTCCATGAGAAAAACAATATATGCGTTTTTTTTTTTTATGACCTGCGTTTTGAGATCTTAGTGTCAGGCTGGTATCCTGGCTTCCTCAGATCCCCCCCTTTTGGCCCATTGTGTCACCTGTCCTTTGGCTAAGCACTTTGGCTTTCAAAACAAAGGCCCAGATTCACAGAGCGATTACGCCTGCGCGTGCGTAAGTCTAAATGTGCGCGTGCGTTTCGTTGCGCGTCATCCCCAGAACGAGATACGCAAAAAAAAATTTTTGTCCCGCGTAATTTCGTTAGACTGGCGCATCCGTCCGCGCAAAAGTGCGATAGACACACCATTGATTTGCTAGTCAAATATGCTAATGAGGGACTTACGGGGATCCACAAAACAACGTTGGGGCAGCACAGGCGACGCAGTGTGCGCAACAGCAAAATGTCCTGTCTAAAATTAGAGCTGATAAAAGCTGGTCTAAAAAAAGAAAAAAAGTCTACTTGTTAGATAAAGCAACACTGTTAGTGAGCAGCTCAGCAGTCACACGTGTTGCACAACAATCTGTATGCCAACATGCCAGGGGCATCGTCGCGCATAGCTATACTACTGACTTTAGATGAACAAAGAAGGAGGAGGGCACGAAGGATGGCACGGAGGATGGCACGGGAGAGGATATACCGTACCCGCATAGACCTGTTTGGCATGAGTGATTCTGAGGTGTATCGCATCTTCAGATTCACCCCTCATGTCATCCTGGAATTAACCACAACCCTGCAGGAGGACATCACCAGCCCAACACAACGCTCACATGCAGTGCAGCCACTGGTCAAGGTCCTGGCAACACTCCATTTCCTTGCCAGTGGCTCTTTTCAAAGAACAAGTGGAGTGGTGGCTGGAATGTCACAATCCTCCATGAGCAGATGTGTGCACCAGGTTGTCCCTGCAATACTCAGACGCATGGCCAACCAAATCATCAAACCCACCACTGAGGAGCTGCGACTGAAGGCAATGACAGATTTCTACAGAATTGCCAGATTCCCACGCACTGTGGGGGCCATTGATTGCACACATGTGGCACTCCAGCCCCCCCAGGAGACAGAGCACATGTACCGCAATCGGAAGCATTGGCATTCCATCAATGTACATAGAAAAAAGCAGTGCAGCGCTAGAAAACATAAAATACAGTAATAATGATAATAAAAAAATGATAATAAAAAAATATATATCAAGTCCAAAAAAAATAAAATTTATAAAATGATCAATCGGAGTGGTCAAGCTGATTCTGGTGCCTCACTGAGGTATTCAAATGTAGCAACTCATCAAACACAGCAAACAGGTGTCCTAAAATGGAAGTAACTCATCAAACACAGCAAACAGGTGTCCTAAAATGGAAGTACAAGCCGCTCACCTGAACAAATGGACCTGTGTGTGAGCAGCAGGTCAAATGCGCTGTCCCTCAAAACAGGGGATTAAAGATTCAGCGGTGTCTCCTTGGACGCTGAATCTTTAAGCACATGCCCAAACACGAGCAGTGGTGGAGCGCACCTTTGGCATCCTAAAGTCACGTTTCCGATGCCTGGATAAGTCTGGGGGTACCCTCTTGTACTCCCCAAACTTTGTGTGCCAGATCATCGGTGCATGTTGCATGCTGCACAACTTTGCAGAAAGAAAGGGTATGCAGATTGACCTACGTGATGACCTGACCCCTGAACCAGACAATCCCCCCCTAACCGAGGTTACCCCGTCTTCTGAGGGAAGAGCAGCCAGGAGACAGCTCACATTGGGCATCTTTGCACGTTAAACATACACATTAATCATGGCACAATGAGAATGCATGCATGCACAACACTGTGGTCCCTAGCACACACACCCCACATCCACATCAAATTGGATTGGCACCAGTCCACCATGCAGGACTTGTGAGCAGCAACGCCACGCCAAGGCTCCAATTATGTCACTGTACATTCATACACCATTCACACGGACCTGAGGATCACTTCTCCCTGGTCCTGGGGAACCCTTCTCCACCAAAATAGAGGGTGACACCCCTTTTCCGGCAGGAATGTCACCCCCACATTCACACAGCATTCACAACCCAAAAAAAAATAAAAAATGACCTGCAAAAATCAAAAAATGTCCAGCAAAAAAAAAAGACAAAAAAAAAAAATGGAAAAAAAAAAAAATTGGGGGAAAAACAAATTACTGCCCTCTGCGTGATCCACGCCTGGGGCGCCCCCGGCCACGGCCCCGGCTTCTCAGGGGAGACTCATGGGGGAGGGGTAAAACCGGGGAAGGAGGATCAGCCCCTGATCTCTGCCCACCTGGTGGCCTGCCCTCCAAGGCCACGGCAATTCTGTCCAGGGCAGCACCAACTGTTGCCGTGTTGGCCTGGATAGCCAGGGTAAGGGCCCTCACATCCTGCCCAACGCCTGCTGATGTCGTCTGCAGTTCATTTAGGCAGGTTGTGAAAGCCCGGGAGTGGGAGTCCAGGTTCCCCAGCGTATCCTTGATGGAGGACAGGCTCTCCTCCATCCGCACCAATGTCTGGCTGACCTGTCCCAGATGGCGGGTCTGGAGGAACTGGTCCCTTCTCAGGGTGGCGGGCAGGAGATCGGCCAACCCCCTGGTGGTCTGGGATGACATCCTGCCTCCAGCTGATGCTTGTGGCCGGGGAGAAGGGGAGGCGCTTGTGAGGGGAGCCATGTTGGGGGAGGAGGGGGGGGCTCCCCCTTAGGGAGGCCTGCCTGCTGGCAGCCAGAGGGGAGGAGTGCTCAAAACCCAAACGTCCAGTGCCTGACATGGACTCCTCCTCCTCATGATTCTCCTCCTCCTCCTCATGATTGTCCTGCTCCTCATGATTGTCCTGCTCCTGTTGAACCTCCTCCGCGGACTCCAGCCTTGTTGGGGGGGCCTCATTAGGCTGCTGTCCTGGGGTTGGTGCGGTCAGGCCAGATGGCCCTGCACCCTCCTGCACATCTGTGGATGACACAAAACATTCACAGGTTGGAGGATCCACACACTTGCCACATATTCCCTTTCACCCCCTCCCCCACACATGCTACACACCTGATATTAAAAAAAAAAAAACTTACCTGGCACCACGGGCTCCGGACTTGAGTCAAAGCCGGGCAGGCCCTCAACTTCATGCCGATGAAAGGTCAGGGCCACCGCACGCTCCTCCGCTGTCAGGCTAATACGGCATGGTGGGCCCCCTCCTGTGCCCCTGGCATGGGCATGCATTCTGGCCAACTTCTTTTTGACCAGACGCCGGAGATCATTGATTTTTTTGTCAATCCCAGACCTGGTCCGTGTCTCCCTCTGCCCCGCTGAATTCACCTGGTCAGTGATCCTATCCAATATCTCCCTCCTCCTGGCCGGGGTGGTGTTGGCACTCTCTGGGCCATGGAGGTAACGCCCATACTCGCTAATGGCCCGGGCAAGAATCTGTTTTTCCATAACTGTAAAATTCAGCTTGCGTTTTCTCTCACTCATCCTTCCAAAAAAAAACAGTCCCAGTCAACAAAATTCACGCACACAAACAAGCACAACCAATCACAAAAAAACACACACAGAGAGAAAACGACTCAGCAAGAAACAGTCCCCAAAAAACAAAACAAAAATACAGCAGAAAAAGAAACAAAAAGAAATATATCAATCAAACAAACAGTCTCTCAAACACTTATCAAAAACCACTTTCAAAAATCTACTAACAACCACTTGATCACACAGAACACTAATCTGACAACTACAAAACACACCGCAACGAACAACAAGAACAAAAGCACTTTGTTAAATGGGAAGGGACAAAGGGATGTACTTTTGCAAAGGAAGTGCGTTTGTGTGTGTCTATTTATGCTGTCTGCGTAGTTCACAACGTTGCCCTAGTCCATTTCCAATTTCACTGATTGCGCCGCTCCCGAGTTGTGAGCATGCGCACATCGGAGCTGACATGGTCTCGTTCAAGCGCGCATGCGCGAGCCGGCCGGCCCTTCATTTGCATGGGGTCACGGCTCATTTCAATGTAACACGCCCACGTCCTTCCCAATTTGTATTACTCCTCCTTACGCCTCTGGAAAAACTTTACGTATGCGCAATTTCCTGCGCAAAAGCTACGAGAATAGGGTGATTACGCGGCAAAATTGCGCAAGTCTAACGTAAAGGCGGTGCGCTACGCCGGTCCAATAATGCGCAGATGTACGTGAATCTGGGCCAAAGTCTGCTGGGAGATAAAGCTCTAGGGCTCATTAACATGAGGGCATGTATTTATACCTGAGGATACCATACATTAATAACTGACATGCTTCAGAACCATTTTTTTTTTCTTAGCTTAATTATAGCGGTTCTGGAATGGTAAAAATTTACTGTCACACTTACTGTCAGCAATAAAGTATTTGATACAATAGTCAATCTACTGTCATTCTTCAAAACCATTTTTTTCTTTTAACTTAATTATAGTGGTTCTGGAATAATAACATTTTAAAATATTTCAGTTTGAGACGCGACACTTATGGTCAGCAACAAAGTATCTGATATGATAGTCAACCTTCTACTGGGGAAAAACAAATAAAACCTTCCCCCCTATGGGGTGTCAATACAATTTTTAATAGAGGCAATCAAACTACCTTAGGTGGGTGATTCATCTGTTACCAAAATATCAAACCGTTTTAGGCCTTCTGATGTTAATATCTTTAGGACTCGGCCAACCTCCGTAATTATCGTCTTCTGCGACTTCTTGAAATTAAGCTGTTTGGAGCGACCTGTTTATGTCAGAGGAATGAAGTGACCACTGAAAGATAGGATAACAGTTAGTTTCTAACGACCAAGATCCCTGCTGGGGATTCCAGGATCCTTACTACTGTAACCTGGGGAAAAACATTATATGGTGTTAGAACCTCTGTCTCCTATGCCTTTCCAATGCATTCCTCTGATTTACTTTAACATAGGCGCTTCTAAGGCTCTGTGGCCCTTGGCTGGCCCCAGTATTTACCTCTTACAGAAATGTGATTCACACTTCGTACAGCAATGAAACCGTGTAACATATGCATAACTTGCTTTAATTTGGTTTCTGTATTGCTTACAGGCTGGTCAGAATAGGGTTCTGCGACCCAGTCTCTGTACTTTCTGGGGACTACTGGCTCAGTTATATCAGACATCTCCCCTTCAGCAACACTGTCCTGATTCTGGGATAGTTGTCTGGGCCTTTAATTTCTCCCTATTCTTCAGGGGATTTTGGGGTGTCCTACCCTGCGGTTGCTCCCTATTTACCTGTGTTGGTCCCCGGGGCGAATTGGACCGGTAATAGTACAGGTTTCTACCTTTGGGTTTGAATTTGACCCCTTGGAGGTAGACCCTATAGTTTCTCTGAAACCTTGCGTCTGGTTCCCCAGGATGGTAATCCTGAGGTGGGCTTTGTGTTCTCCCTTTAAAGGGTGTTTTCTGTTCCCCCCTTCTAATTTGTGGGATATGTGGTCTCCCGCTGGGAAGACTCTGTGGCATATCTCCTCTGGGTATATCAGCACATGTCATTTTCTGGGTATCAAACTGTAATAATTGGGGAGATACATTAGTTTCATCCATAATTTGAGTGATGGGTAGAGGCCTTCCGTTGTATTCACCAGTTCGTTGGATAGAGTACACATTGTTACTCTCTTTTACCAAGGACTTAAGTGAACACCCCCTTTCGTAGTCTTTTGCTAAACGCACTTTTGTGTGGGTAGGTGGAGTCTCAACGAACGTGGATTTAAACTCACTTTTATTGCAATCTGTCTCATTTTCTGTTAAGTGGTAAGCACTTCTGAGCACAGACAACACTTCTGTGGGGCTTTGATTACTGGAACATCTCAGATTTTGTTTAGCCACACCAGCTGCTGTAACATTTTTGTACTGGCCAAATTCTATATGACAGCGGTGTTTAATTTCTTGCCATGAAGTACCAGACAGACCTTTTAAAGATTCGCAGAATCTACGGTGTTTGGTTTTAAATACCCACGGTAAGAAATTAATCCTTGACTGGTCATCATCTAGGCCTAAAGCTAAGGTATTTTCATAGGCCTCAATGTGGTCATTGACACACATAGATCCCTCTTGCTCAAATACTGGGAAAGTATCATTGAAAATGTTTATTATTTCTGAGGCGTCCCGTTTAGGGGTACCTATCTTTTCCTCTGATCCCAGGGGAAGCTTATTAAACCTACTTTCATGTGGTGGTTCACCCCCCTTTTGCTCAACAGATGGCTTGGGATAGAATGAGGGTTCTTTTTCTGATCCCTCTTCATTGTCTAACCCCAATATTTTAGATTGAGAGTCAGATATTAGATTTTGGTTACATTCTACACTTTCAGGGTTAGGCATTTGAGCATTACCCTGGGGCACAAACTTCACTGAGGCGTCCTGTTTAGGGGTATCTATATTTTCCTCTGATCCCAGGGGAAACGTATTAACCACTTTATAACCGCGCTATAGCAGAAATACTGCTACAGCGCAAACCTGTTATTTCGGGACGACGTCCCTGGGACGTCGTCCCGATTTGCGGTGATTGCGCGCCCCCTTCGACGTGCACGCGAAAGTTTTTGTGTTCGCCGGGTCGGCGGGACCCGACGCAACACCGAATCACAGTGAAGAGCCAATGACAGCGGCTCTTCACCACCTGATCGCTCCCTCCAATGAGGGAGCAGACAAATGTAAACAAAAAAAGGGTCAATCTGAGGTTATCTCTTCTCTCCTCACACCGATACAGCGTGAGGAGAGAAGTGCTTTTTATCAGTGAGTGATCTATATATTTTGCCCAGCAGTGCCTAGCAGTGCCACACATTGCCACACAGTGCCACTACACTAGCCATCAGTGCCCCTACAGTCCCCATCTGTGCCACCAGTGCCACTAAAGTCCCTACCAGTGCCACTAAAGTCCCTACCAGTGCCACTAAAGTCCCTACCAGTGCCACTAAAGTCCCTACCAGTGCCACTAAAGTCCCTACCAGTGCCACTAAAGTCCCCATCAGTGCCACTACAGTCCCCACCAGTGCCACCTCTGCCACTTCAGTGCCCATTGGTGCTGCTAGTGTCTGTCAGTGCTGCATCAGTGCCACTACAGTGCTCATCAGTGCCGCCAGTGCTCCATCAGTGCCACTACTCTGCCCAGTGCCACTACAGTGCTCATCGGTTCTGCCAGTGTCCATCAGTGCCACTACAGTGCCCATCAGTGCCCATCGGTGCCACCAGTGCCACTACAGTGCTCATCAGTGCCGCCAGTGTCCGTCAGTGCCACTACCGTGCCCAGTGACAATACAGTGTTCATCGGTGCTGCCAGTGTCCATCAGTGCTCATCAGTGCCACTACAGTGCTCATCGGTGCCCATCAGTGCACCACCAGTGCCAATACAGTGCTCATCAGTGCCGCCAGTGTCCGTCAGTGCTCCATCTGTGCTACACCAGTGCCTATCGGTGTCCATCAGTGCCGCCAGTGTCCATCAGTGCCACACCAGTGCCCATTTGTGCCGCCAGTGTCCATCAGTGCTCCATTGGTGCCACTACAGTGCTCATCAGTGCCACCAGTGCCCATCGGTGCCGTCAGTGCCCAGTACCCATCAGTGCACCCTCATTAGACCAGCCTCATCAGCACCCATCAGTGCAGCCATATCTGTTCCAGTTTCCCTACCATAGTTTGTCACCACAGCCCACAGTCACCAGTATGGCAAAAAGGTTTTTTACCACTGAGGAGGCATACCAGCATATGTGCTTGACCGACGAGAGCAGCGGGGAGCTCTCTAAATCTGATTCAGAATATGAACCGACTGAAAGCAGTGGGTCTTCTACAGATTCAGAGGAAGAGCAAAGTGTGCCCATGAAACAAAGGCGTATTGACATGGAGCAGCAGGCTACCACAAGTAGCGCTGTGGCGTCAACCAGCAGATCAGTGCGATCCACCAGAGATCCAGTGGCATCAACCAGCAGCTCAGTACGATCCACCAGAAATGCAGTGGCATCAACCAGCAGCTCGGTGCGATCCAGAAGAGATGAAGTACCACTGCAGCAAAGGCCAAGAACCAGCAGTGTGTCAGAATCTCAGCCCCAAAGGGTTAGGACCCATGCCAGCCTTCCCTATGCCCTTGAAAACCCTATGTGGCTTCCCTCCAATTCAGGATCAGCAAACGTCCCACCTTTTACCGCCCAGCCAGGTGTTCAGGTGAACACAGAGAACTTTGCCCCTATTGATTTTTTTCATTTAGTTTTTACCCAAGACCTATTATCCTCCATCGTGGCCCAGTGCAACCTCTATGCACAACAATTTATAACAGACCACCCTGATTCAAGTTACGCCCATCCCTATGAATGGAGAGCATTGACAGTGGACGAATTTAAAATATTTTTAGGCCTAACATTTAACATGGGGATCACAAAAAAAAATGAATCGTACTCATATTGGTCCAAAAGACCAATCCATCACATGCCAATCTTTTCATCCACTATGTCAAGAACCAGATACCACATGATAATGCGTTTCCTCCATTACAACGACAACACCCAGTGCCCTCCCTGAAATGACCCATCACATGACAAATTATTTAGAATTCGGCCACTTCTAAATTTTTTCTCTGAGAAATTTTCCCAGTTATTTGTCCCCGACCAAAATATTTCCGTGGATGAGTCATTGGTCCACGTCACAGGCAGGCTTGGCATCAAGCAGTATATACCAAACAAAAGAGCCCGATATGGAGTTAAGCTCTACAAGCTATGTGACCGGGTCACAGGGTACGTCTACGCCTTCCGGGTGTACGAAGGGAAGGACACCCAACTGAATCCCCCTGAATGTCCAGAATATATTGGAGCCAGCGGAAAGATTGTTTGGGATCTTGTATATCCACTCCTTGGAAAGGGTTACCACCTTTATGTGGATAATTTCTATACAAGCATGCCCCTCTTCCGCAACCTTCACCGGATGGGCACTCCAGCATGTGGTACAGTGCGACCCAATAGAAAGGGTTTCCCGCAAAGGCTCGTTATGGAAAGACTGCAAAAAGGGGAGACGGCATCTCTGCGGAATGAGGAAGTATTGGCTATCCGGTGGAAGGACAAACAAAATGTCCACATGCTCTCAACCATACATGATGACACCCACGTGGAAATCCTCAGAAGAAACGGCCCTATCCAAAATCCACAATGTGTTCAAGACTATAATTTGTTCATGGGGGGAGTCGATTTCAATGATCAAATGCTCCAACCCTACCTTCCCACAAGAAAAAGCCGCTTTTGGTATAAAAAGGTCTCCATATATTTTTTCAGTTTGGCCATTTACAACACGTATGTCCTTTACCGTAAATCCACAAAGACCCCCTTATCTTATCTCCGTTACCAAGAAGAAATTATCTCCTGCCTTGTAGACTCACCAGATGACATTCGTTCTGATTGCGTGAGCAGACTGCATGAACGCCACTTTATTGAAAAAATCCCCCCCAATGAATCAGGCCGAAAACGTCAAAAGAGATGCCGGGTGTGCACCAAAGAAGGAACTAGGAGAGACACTACATACAGTGCCTGCCGCCGAGATTGTGTTTTTAGCACGCCAGCATCGCGCTGAATCTCGGCGACAGGCTGCCGATATCTCGCACTCGCTGGAATAGTAAAAGCACATTCCAGCGAGCGCGTCATAGAAGCGACGGGGATCCGACGCGGATTCCCGCCAATTCTACACGTGGGCGGAGTTATGAATCCTGAAGGAGAAATCCCCGCCGGATTTAAAAAAAAAATCCGGCATGGGTTCCCCCCTCAGGAGCATAACGGGCCCTTAGGTCTGTTATGGGTTGCAAGGAGACCACCCTACGCCGAAAAAACGGCGTGGGGGTCCCCCCACAATCCATAACAGACCCGTATCCAAAGCACGCCGGCCGGCCGGTCAGGAAGGGAGTGGGGGCGAGCGAGCGCCCCCCCCCCTCCTGAGCCGTACCGGGCAGCATGCCCTCAACATGGGGGGGTCAGGTGCTCTGGGGTAGGGGGCGCACTGCGGCCCCCCACCCCAGAGCACCCTGTCCCCATGTTGATGAGGACAGGGCCCCTTCCCGACAACCCTGGCCGTTGGTTGTCGGGGTATGCGGGCGGGAGGCTTATCGGAATCTGGAAGCCCCCTTTAATAAGGGGGCCCCCAGATACCGGCCCCCCCCCTAAGTGAATGAGTATGGGGTACATTGTACCCCTACCCATTCACCTGCAAAACAAAAGTTTAAACACAAATAAACCACACAGTGTATTGAAATATTTTATTAGTTGGCCGCCGGGGGGGGGGTGTGTATGATCGCTTTTAGAAAAGCGCCCCCCTCCGGCGGGCTTCTGTGGGGGGTGGGTGCCGCCGTCTGGTTCTTTTCTGCCGCCGGGGGGGGCGCTTTGATAAAAGCGCCCACCACCCGGCGGGCTTCTTTCAACGTCTTCGGCGGCGGGGGGGGTCTTCTCCCGCTCTCCGGGGGTCTTCTCCCGCTCTCCGGGGGTCTTCTCCTGCTCTCCGGGGGTCTTCTCCTGCTCTCCGGGGGTCTTCTCCGCTCTCCGGGGGTCTTCTTCTTCTTCAGGACTCGCCGCCGCTATCTTCGTGTGTTAGCTCAATTCCTAGCGGCGGCGGTCCCCTCTTCTGCGACGTTGGCGTCTTCTTCTTCTTCTGTTCTCCAGATGTTGACGCGACGCTTCCTCCCGCTGTTATGCCCGGCGCGCGGCTCGCAGCGAAATATATAGGCCTGTCTTGTGACGTCGCAGTCCCATCATGTTCCGGTAGGTAGCACGTGGGTAGGTAGCACGTGCTACCTACCGGAGCATGATGGGACTGCGACGTCACAAGACAGGCCTATATATTTCGCTGCGAGCCGCGCGCCGGGCATAACAGCGGGAGGAAGCGTCGCGTCAACATCTGGAGAACAGAAGAAGAAGAAGAAGAAGACGCCGACGTCGCAGAAGAGGGGACCGCCGCCGCTAGGAATTGAGCTAACACACGAAGATAGCGGCGGCGAGTCCTGAAGAAGAAGAAGACCCCCGGAGAGCAGGAGAAGACCCCCGGAGAGCAGGAGAAGACCCCCGGAGAGCAGGAGAAGACCCCCGGAGAGCAGGAGAAGACCCCCGGAGAGCGGAGAAGACCCCGGAGAGTGGGAGAAGACCCCCCCCGCCGCCGAAGACGTCGAAAGAAGCCCGCCAGGTGGTGGGCGCTTTTATCAAAGCGCCCCCCCCGGCGGCGGAAAAGAACCAGACGGCGGCACCCACCCCCCACAGAAGCCCGCCGGAGGGGGGCGCTTTTCTAAAAGCGATCATACACACCCCCCCCCCGGCGGCCAACTAATAAAATATTTCAATACACTGTGTGGTTTATTTGTGTTTAAACTTTTGTTTTGCAGGTGAATGGGTAGGGGTACAATGTACCCCATACTCATTCACTTAGGGGGGGGGCCGGTATCTGGGGGCCCCCTTATTAAAGGGGGCTTCCAGATTCCGATAAGCCTCCCGCCCGCATACCCCGACAACCAACGGCCAGGGTTGTCGGGAAGGGGCCCTGTCCTCATCAACATGGGGACAGGGTGCTCTGGGGTGGGGGGCCGCAGTGCGCCCCCTACCCCAGAGCACCTGACCCCCCCATGTTGAGGGCATGCTGCCCGGTACGGCTCAGGAGGGGGGGGCGCTCGCTCGCCCCCACTCCCTTCCTGACCGGCCGGCCGGCGTGCTTTGGATACGGGTCTGTTATGGATTGTGGGGGGACCCCCACGCCGTTTTTTCGGCGTAGGGTGGTCTCCTTGCAACCCATAACAGACCTAAGGGCCCGTTATGCTCCTGAGGGGGGAACCCATGCCGGATTTTTTTTTTAAATCCGGCGGGGATTTCTCCTTCAGGATTCATAACTCCGCCCACGTGTAGAATTGGCGGGAACCCGCGTCGGATCCCCGTCGCTTCTATGACGCGCTCGCTCTCCATCGCGGCAAGCCAGCTCGGCGCTGGCTCTCGCGATGGAGCTCGCAAGTGCTCAGTCTCGCCGAGAAAGGGAGCGAGATTGACACAATATCCCAGTCACCTACTGTATCATTGCCCTGATTGTCCTTCCCAACCAGGCCTTTGTGTGAGTCGATGTTTCCGCCGTTACCATACTTTTCTAGATTATTAGGAAAGTATGGTAAACGTAATTGTCATTTACGGCCACACCTCTTATGCCACTGTACATACCGCTGCCTGCTCCTGAACTGACCCTGGCCTGTTATTTGACTACGCTTCTGCCCAACGCTAAACTATATCTACTCTGCCTGCTCTGGAACGGACCCTGGCCTGTTATACGACTATGCTTCTGCCTAATGCTAAACTGTACCTACCTCTGCCTGCTCTGGAACTGACCCTGGCCTGTTATATGACTACGCTTCTGCCCAACGCTAAACTGTACCTACTTCTGCCTGTTCTGAAATTGACCCTGGACTGTTTGACCATGTTTTTTGCCTGCCCCTTGGATTGATCTTTTACCCTGCTATGCTAGTGGGAACACAGGGGTCTCACATATGTGAGGGGCTCCAGAATTGTTTTTCTGGATGAAAAAACTAAATTTTTAGTTTTCTCATTCCCAGATTAGGGTCTGGTTGCCCAGAGGCTTCAAAGAGATTTGGGTGGGAGAAGCCTCTACCCCTGTCCCCATTCTTTCCTGGCCTGCTACTTGGACCATGTTCCTGCTTACTACCAGGACCAATATTTTGGCACTGCTGGCAATATTTCTACTTGCACTGGCCCTGGAGTATATATGGACAGTATCCCTGCCTGCACTGACTATGGACAATATTCCTGCCTGCTGCCTGGACAATTCCATTCACTGTTGCTGACCACGTCGATGCCTGCTGCCTGGATCAGGGCTCTCCTCCTGTGGACAATTGTACTACTAAAACCACAGGTAATCTTTTTTTTTTTACCCATTACTCAGCAGAATGTATTTTAGGGTGTAATTCTTGGTATGTGCATGCTGTGTTAGAAATATGAAGGGCCTTCAAAAATGTGATAGATTGTAAGGAAATTGGATGTGTAATTTGTGTACCTACAACACCTGATGGTGCTTCTTGGATGTTGGGTCTCTATGTGGCCACGCTATGTAAAAGTCTCACACATGTGGTATCGGCATACTCAGGAGGAGCAGCAGAATATATTTTGGGGTGTAATTTTTGCTATGTACATGCTATGTGTTGGAAATATCCTATAAATGGACAACTTTGTGTAAAAAAAATGCATTTTCATTTTTTTTCCACATTTTCCAAAAACATCGGCAAAAAAATGAACTGTTCAAAAGACTCATTATGCCTCATAGATTATACGATTATAATGACAATATGGTATGAAAAAAATAAAAAATAAAAAATATCCCAATTTTGCAAAGAATTGTGGGAACAAATCACAACTTCAAAAAACTAATTATGCCTCTTACTAACTACATTGGAATGTCTACTTTCCAAAAAAATTTTTTGCAAAATGTTATGATATAAATGAAGAAAAATTCATTTTTTTACAAAATTTTCGTTCTTTTTTCATTAATAGCGAAAAAACGAAAAACCGCAGAGGTGATCAAATACCACCAAAAGAAAGCTCTATTTGTGGGGAAAAAAAAGGACAAAAATTTCATTTGGTTATAGTGTTGTATGACTGAGTTATTGTCATTCAAAATGTGAGAGCACCGAAAGCTGAAAAATGGTCTGGTTAGGAAGGGTGTTTAAGTGCCCAGTGGTCAAGTGGTTAAACCTACTTTCATGTGGTGGTTCACTTTTTACCCCGTTTTGCTCAACAGATGGCTTGGGATAGGATGAGGGTTCTTTTTCTGGTCCCTCACCATTGTCTAACTCCAATATTTTGGATTGAGAGTCAGATATTAGATTTTGGTTACATTCTACACTTTCATGGTGAGGCATTTGAGAATTACCCTGGGGCACAAACTTCACTTTTAATTCTTTTGATTTCTTAATTAGGGATTCCTGTTCTGACATAAACTGATTTGTTTCTTCTTTTTCATTTTCACTGCTTATTACTCGGCAACTTTTTAAATTTCCACTGCTCATTATTCTGCAACTTTTGTCAGGAGATTCTTTTTCCTGCAGAAAACTCTCCATCTCTTCTATTAATTGTTCCCAGTCTTTATTTAATTTGTGACATTTGTCCTGAATTATTCTAGTGTTCTTTTGCAACTGTTCTATTTCATTTTGCACTGTCATTATAGACTCGTGATAACGATCTGCCTTGCCATTGTCTCTATTTTTAGTGAGCTCACATTCCTTTTCTGTTAAATGTGGCTGGGATTCTAAGACATCAGAATCCTGTTGGGTATTTTGACGTTTAAACTCTCTATAAAGGTATAACAGGATCATGCATAATTCACCGAGCATGTGATCAAGCCTTTTTATTGCCTTTATTTCAGATGAGCTGTCTTGTTTCGCTATGATTTGACTTTCCGAGTTCCACACGTCTTTTACTATTTGACGGGCACGGATTTTACAGTCTTTTATACATGCTTTTAAAACAGTCTCATTAGACAAACATGATCTGCCATTTCAATTTTAGAAATCATTTCCAACATTTCCTGTACCCCTTCCAATTTTCTCTGAGTACTCATCTCACCACTAAGGGCTGACTCTTGATAATCCCTATCAACAAACAATTCACTTTGACCAGACATTTTTAGGCAGAGAAAAAAATCTTTTATCAAAAATTAATAACTCATAATTTCAAAAATGAATAATTCATAATTTCATGCAAAATATCATTTTTGTCACCACCATAGCTATGATTGAACGTGTACAAAACATTGACATTATCTCAGCGAGTGCCTCCATTTATATGTTGTGCTTTCTTAAGGTTATATTTACCCGCACAGTAAAATTATATTGAATTCTTTGATAACGAAGAAGTTTTTAAATACAAGTCAATCTATATGACATAGTCTATGTTATGAAACGTATTCACGGAGACGTATAATCATACAAAATAGCTAATTTATTGGTTGACAAAAATATGGATAATTACATGATATTAGAATACCAGTTGCGTTATATGAACACGTTGCGCTTCAATAAACTACCCCCAAAATGGGCATGCAATACATTTGATCTGTGTGCCATGGCCAGTTCTCAAGATAACTTTATACAAAAGACAATGAAACAAGAGCGTCTATTTCATATATCAGCCGTTACTTTACTGCAGGTAAGTAATAGGCCAAAATATGAAATCGTATTGGACGATTGTTTTGTCATTAATTATGAAAAATATTAAAATATTAAAATATAAAAATTGTATGCTTTACTGAAAAATCTACCAGTTATTGATTATGAGACCAGACCATGACTACACGATATACAACTTTAAATCCTACAGAACAACAATATTTCTGATAAAGTAAAATGGCATATTTACCAATTCCAAGATGGCTATGTGCAGATGCCCAGAGTTAATATGCAGTGCTTTCTATGGCCCTTCATGGGATGACAAGATGCCTTCATGCATTGTCCTAGCGTGCCCCTCCCCCTATGGATGGGGTCTTCTTCCTTCATTGATCCATCTGCCTTCCTTGATCTTTTTCATTGAATGATCTTCATTGCCTGTCCTCTAAACCCATGGGCTATCTCTCTTATATTACTCAAAACAATAGGACTATTAAATTATCCTACCTCCTGCCCATCTGACAGCTGTCCTTAATTCATTGGCCTCTGGTCTCTATGGGAGTTCCTGGCAAGACATGTCGGGCTCCTATTGGCTGACGATTTTAATCATCTACTGGGTCTCTGAGTTTTGAGAACCTCAAGTAATATCACTTTCAGCCACTAGGTGTCTCACCTTTATTGTGAGATTATCTGTAAGATAATTTTATATTATTGGGGAGACTTATATTATTATTATTAACTTATTATTGGTAACTTCTATATATATATATCTCTGATAACTTTATGTTCCATCAGATCCAATTAGTATATCTTTGAGGCCTCGTACACACGTATATTCCTGTATAACCGCATATTTCCCAACAATATTCTTTTCAATCATGCACAGGTTTATGTCTCAATCAATGCAAAATAATTATTAATGTGGATACATGAATTATTTTTATATGTGTTTGAGGGACACATGTTGCAGGATACATCTTTTTAATCACAATTCTATATCTTTCATAATGTGGATTTAGTTTCTTTAAAAACACATCTATTGATAAAAACAAATTTCTCCTATAATTCTTTTTACAAATTTCTAAATTAGCTGATGCGATGGTTATATATTTCACACGGTTCTTAAAATGTCATTTCTCATCTAAACATTATTTTCATTTCGATGTTTAAAATATATTCTTGAATATCCAGTGTCTTTTAAGATAGTTCTGACTAGTTTCAGTTCAGACATCTGTTTAACATCTCTTTGGTTCGATCTGCTTCGTTAGCCATCTGTGCAAACTTTTCAGATGGCAGTATAACTAACTAACAATGATGGTAAACGTATTCTTGTTTATTCACCAAACTTAGGACAACATTTCTTGTCCTGTGATGAGAACTGTCATTGTTCTAAGTTTCATCCGAGCTTGTAAAAGTTATAGAATAACCAATTCAATTGTTAGTGTTTTGGAGGCTTGGCAAACATAGGCTAAGATGTGTCTTTTTTTTCTTCACTGACTGAATGACTTTTGTATACAGCCGTTCATCAAATTTAAGGTTTAATGGCCTCTTCATATTTTTGCTGATAAATATTGAATATATTATTATAATTCGTGCCAAGATGTATGACAGTCATCAGTTAGTTGAATGTGTAATTCTTTTTCCCACAGAGTCTTATGTCTAGTTTGTGGTTGTTTGTTGGATTGGTAAAGCCAAGAGTAGGCTAACGAAGTTGTTTTAAGAATCGGGGAACCCGCTAGGCATATTTTCTCAAGTTGGGTAGGGGTCCTGCAGTATTCTGATTTGTGTTTACTGTTTAATAGGAAGTTTTGTGTCTGGAGATAGAACCAGAATCCGGGGAATGATTCACCCAGCTCTGATTTTAGCGTATGAAGAGTTTTGATTTTGTTTCCTGAGAAGCATTTCATGGCTAGAAGTTTTAGTGTGGCCAGGGGGGAACCAGGGAATTTTATGCCCAAGCCAGGGGGGAAATCTGGGTTGTCTGTAATTGGGGTTAGTGGGCCTGGTACAGAGGCCAGGCCATAGGACAAGACTGCTCCATGCCATACTGCTAATGTAGCGGCTACAAGTGGATGTGGTATTCCAGTAGTCCGTCTTGAACTTGTAGACCAAGGAAAAAAGGCAATGGAATTCGTGTGACTGGTCGTTTCCAGACTGACCCAGTCTTTGGTAGAGATGTGACAGTGCCAGTCTATGATTCTCGTGATATGGGCGGCCATATAGTATTTTCTGAAGTCTGGAAGACCTATACCCCCTCTAAGTTTAGGGAGAGTAAGGTGTGAGAAGCTGAGTCTCGATTTCTTACCTGCCCATAAAAACTTCAATTGTAAGCTTCGAAGCTTAGTAAAAAAGGAGGAATGTAGTTTAATTGGCAGAGCATTAAAATAGTAGAGCAGTCTTGGTAAGACTGTCATTTTTAGTATTGATGCCCTCCCAAACCACGAGAACCACTTGGGGGACCATCTCTGTAAGTCCTTGGCAATGGATTGTAGGAGCGGTGTAAAATTTGCGGCAAATATACCGTCAATCGTCGGTGTCAGTCTGATTCCTATATATTTAAGATTCTTTTGTTCCCATTTGAAATTGAGATTACTTTTCAAAAGTTCGTATTCAGTGGGTTTGAGGGACAGGTTGGGAGCTTCTGACTTGCTGTTATTAATTTTAAAATTGGAAATGTAACTAAAAGGAAGTGACATTTTTTACCAGATTGGGTATGGAAATATGGGGTCTAGAGATAAAAAAGAGTTGGTCGTCTGCATAGGCGGCAACCTTAAATTCTCTGTTTTGTATGGGAAAACCTCTTACATCCCTTGAGTTGTTTATTGATCTAATCAGGGGTTCCAGGGATAGGATAAACAAAAGTGGGGAAAGTGGGCATCCCTGGTGAGTGCCATTCGTGATTTTTATGGGGTCCGAGAGAGTATTGTTTACTTTGACCAGGGCTTGAGGGTTGGTGTATAGGGCACCTATCCAGCCTAGCATATTTTCCCCTAGTCCTATATGTGAGCAGGTAGCCATCATATAGTCCCAGGATACCCTGTCAAAGGCCTTCTCCGCATTTGTCGACAGGAGAAGGCCCTCGATTCCCATTTGTTTGGTATAGTGGATCATGCTCAAGGCTTTAGCAATGTTGTCCCTTGCCTCACGCCCCGGCATAAATCCCACTTGTTCTGGGCCAATCACTTGTGTAAGGAGTGGTTTTAGTCTGTTAGCTAGGATCTTGGCTAGGAGTTTTATATCAGTGTTTAGTAATGAGATTGGCCTGTAATTGGCACACTCAGTAGGGTCCTTTTCTGGTTTAGGGATAACGGTGATGTGCGCCATAAGAAACGCTCTAGAATTATGTTCATTTTTGGCCAAAAAGTTCAGAGCTTTAAGCAAGCGGGGGGAAAGTATATGTAAATAGGTCTTATAATATTGCGAGGTATATCCATCATGACCGGGACTTTTACTTGCTTTCAGTGATTTTACTGCATCTTGTAGTTCAGTTAATGAAATGGGGTTTTCCAGAAGTGCCGCATCTTCTGTTTGGAGAGGTGGAAGTTTACTGTTGCGTAAGAATTCCTGAATGGTGTCAGCTCTTGGGGCCGTGATATGGGCTGGTTTGTGTTGTGGAGGTAGGTTATATAGCTGTGAGTAAAATTCACGGAAAAGTTTTGCAATTTGTTCTGGGTCATGCTCTAGGGAACCCTGTTTGTTTCTGATGGCTAAAACTCGGTTAGATACTGAGGCATCTTTGAGTGCCTTGGCTAGATACCTCCCACTCTTGTCACCGTGTTCATAAAAGATGTGTCTTTTAAAAAATAGTGATTTCTGTGTCTGTAGGTGTAGTATTTGGGATAAGGCCTTCCGTTTTTCGGCGAGCTCCGTTTCTACCTTGGCTGAGAGTTTTTTTTTATGTTGTTGCTCTAATTGGGCTATCTTATTGGATAATGTTAGTATTTCCTTATCTCTCTCCCTCTTTCTTGTGGCTCCCCATCTGATCAGTTTACCTCTAATGACCGTCTTGTGTGCTTCCCAGTTGTTTAATGAGTTTGTGTCTGAGTCCTTGTTGTCAATGAAAAAGGTCGTGATCCGAGACTTTTGACTTTGGCGCTAGGGGTGATGATTTTGCCCAGAATGGGCGGGGGTGTCCAGGTTGTTGCAGGTTGATTCATACGCTTGGCGTGAAAACAGGAGACATTCTGTTTTCGCTCCGTTGAGTTTAAGATAACTCTTTGTCATCCAGTCCTCTATCAAAGAGAGGCATGTCTCTAGATTGAGGTGGTGATCCTTTTTAATGCAAATGCGGAAATACAGTTGTGTGTCGTCTGCATATGAGTGATAGAGCAGTTTTTGGCTGCTGATGATTTCAAAAAGAGGACGAAGATAGATGTTGAATAACACCAGCGACAGAGGGATCCTTGAGGGACTCCGCATGATAATGTGCATTTTTCAGAAGTCAAAGGTCCTAACTTCACTATTTGCGATCGGTTTTCCAAAAAAGAGGAGAACCAAGATAAATCGCCTTCTGCGACTTTGGCTATTTCAGCTAGTTGAGTCAATAAAAGCTTATGGTCTACTGTATCGAAGGCTGTGCTTAGGTCCAACAAAACCAGAAGACAAGATTCTCCTTCGTCTGCGGCCTCGAGAGCGTCATCCAATATTTTGAGCAACGCGGTTTCCGTCCCATGTCCGGGCCGGAATCCCGATTGAAATGGATCAAGTAGGTTGTGGGTATCTAGATGCTGTTGCAGCTGTTGTACCACTACTTTTTCCATTACTTTTGAGAGTACATTTAGGCCTGTTATGGGACGGCGGTGGAGTGGGTCCTTGGGGTCCAGGGTGGGTTTCTTCAAGATGGGTCTAATTATGCCCTCTTTCAACTGGAAGGACACTATGCCTTCCATGAAAGATTGGTTGATAAGCTGCGTGATAGGAGGTGCCAAGATGTCGGCGCATTCCTTCAGCAGTTTAGTGGGGATAATATCATTCGGAGCAGTGATGTTAAGCAGAGTACCGATGATATTTTCAGTGGCATGGATAGAGATGGGAAAAGCGTGAATTCACCAGGTTGTGGTGAATTACTGCAGGTGTTGTGTAAATAATTACGGGGGGGGGGCTACGGGTGGAATGGTTTTGCTGAATGCTTTGCCGGATTCCCTCGATTTTATTAATGAAGTAATCCGATAATTCATTGCAAAATACTTGTGTGTCCGAATTGGGGGGTTCAAGACAGCCTGGATTCATGGTCTGAGTGACCAGCTTGAAGAGTTCGCGGGGACGGTTTAGGGCGCTGTTGATAGCCTCAGAAAAATAGTTTTTCTTGGCTTTGAAGATTTCTTTGTGGTATTTTCTTGTTATTGCCTTGTAGATGAAGAGGTTCTCATCTGAAGAGCTTCTTTTCCAGACGGCTTCCGCCCTTCTGCGCTCTTGCTTCAGCAACGCCAGTTGGTTGTTGAACCAGCTGGAGTTATTTTTTCCGGATATGGGTTTTACGTTTCGGCGCTATTAAGTCAGCTGACTGTAATAGGGCTGTGTTTATGGCCTCTAGTGTTTCTTCAGCCGTTTGATGCGGCTGAATTGTTTTCATTTTTTCCTTAACATGGCTTTGAAGAGTTCCGAGTGGAGCTTCTTCTGATATCTGGTCCAGTGTGTTGTCACTAGATTTGATATTTTTGATAAGGGGGGGAATTCGGAAATAATGAATTTAATTGCATGGTGATCTGTCCATGGCAACGGTTCATTATCCAAGATGTTCATTTCCAGATCTTGTCTGAAAATAAGATCGAGTGTGTGACCTGAAGCATGTGTGGGCCCACATACTAGTTGTTGTAGCCCTAATCCTTCCAGGTGGTCGATGCAGGCGTCGGCAACAGGGTCTTGCGGGAAGTTGGCCCAGAGGTTGAAATCCCCGAGCAGCAAAAGGTGTTTGCTGTTAAGGGTATAGGTGGAGATAAAATCTGTCAATGATGGGAGAAGCTGTGATTTTGGGCCAGGTGGCCTATAGCAGAGTAGAACCCGGACGGTCTCCTGGGAGTTTGCTTGGAGTTGCAAAGTAAGGGTTTCCATGAATGGGAGAAGGTTTTGAAGGACTGGTTTGGTGATTGCAAGATGAGTCTTGCAAATCACTGCCAGGCCTCCTCCTTTTTGCCCTATTCTGTTTTCCGTTATAATACGGTAGTTTTCTGGCACCAGTTCTCCTAGAATGGTGTTACAGTCGGCTGTGAGCCAGCTCTCTGTAATGAAGAGGCAATCTAGATTGTGTTGTAGAATGAAATCACGGATTTCAAGTCAGTGTTTTACTGCCGATCTCGTGTTGATCAAAGCACATGAAATGTGCTTAGGCTGGGGTAAACGGCTGAAATTTTTGACAGTCGATCGTCGATCGATTCTCAATAATCGCTCAGTTTGCTCAGTTCTTAGGTTTTTTTGGTGCTGGCTGGCAGTATAGCGGCGAATCGCCTCAGAAAAAAAATTGCACCGCATATTACCTGCCAAAGTGAAAGTAAATTGTGAATGTCTTGAAAGAACATGAGAGGGGGAGGGAGACAGGGGAGAGAAGGGATGCAGATACTGCAGTTCAGTAATTACAGTGTACTGCAGTCTGCAGTGCACACACTTACCCACGGTCCAGGCTAGAATCTCAGGCATCATTCACACACTGCTGATTTTGGAGGAGGAGCTGTATTCCTCCCTGCTCATATGTGAGGAGAGTGATGGCTGGACTCGCTGGGCTGTAAAAGAGTGTCATAGACTGACACTCGGCTCAGCTTGCAGTCACCACCTTGGAATTTACAGGCTGGTTCTCCTGTCCTCCTGTCCTAAGGATGGGAGAAATCAGTCTGTTTTTTCAGTAACTGAGATGAAGGCTTGCCCCCCCCCCCCCCCACAGTGCTCATGGAGTCCTTTCTGCAACTTGCTCTTCTCCGTGTCAATGAGGATGCAGGGGAAGGAGCAGATCGGGCGGATGTGGTTGTGTGAGCGCTCGCATTATGCAGTGTCAGCGAGCAGAGGGAGTGGGGAGAAATACCCCGCAGAGTTGACTGGGGGCGCTCTCCCTCTCAGGAGAGACTGTTACTCCATTGGCCACGATAAGCTGTCAAAAATCGGAGCGCAGTCCTACAAGGACATAAACTGGAAGTGCCATCAGCCAAAAAAGACCAAGCCAGGAACAGTGGAAGGCATAGAACGAGAAATCCAGACAAATCCTGCCAGAGATCGTAACCGAATGCTAAACTCCAAAGTGAAAGAATGGGGAGGAAGGAAGTCCATGCGTGAATTGTAGGAAATAAACCAAACAAAAGAAAAAAATACCCGCATAGACAAAAAAAGAAAAACTACCTCGCCAAACATGAAAAATCGCCACCTGACACAAAAATTTGATATATGGCTGTCCCGGCAATAGTCAGAAAAAACATCAAAAATGCCCCTCCCTCATTAGGCGGGGCTTGTGCCAGATATGCTGTGAAGGTAAAAGACCCGGATAACGGTCCAATGCAAGGGTTTTTTTTAGGCTAAAATTCAATCCAGTGCATGAACTTATAAAAGTTACAAACATTATACATATTCCAAGACATAAGGAATGTACCATTAGATACAATAAATGAAAAACAAAAATGAAAAATATAAATATAAATAACCCCCCCATGATGTTTCCCTAAAAAAGTCCTGTATGTAAGTCTGACACAAAGAGCGAGATCCCCTAAGTGACAGCGGGAAGAAAGACACATACATCCCTAGCAAGAGAATAGCCACCGGAGGGTGGATAAATAAGATGACATTAGATGACAATTAGTCAGTTTTACCAGAGTTGAAGCCATCTAAAAATGGTCTAAAACTCTCTGCCTCGTTCAAACCCGGAAGAGTCGTAGCGTCCAGATGTTAAATCCATCTCATTTCACGTTGTAATAAAGTCTTATACTATTGTACTATTGTTTTTAACTATCTACCACCTAGTGGTTTATGTTTGTATTTATTTCTGTGAATATTGGCCCAGATTCACAGAGAGTGGGCGCACATTACGCCGCCGTAGCGCAAACACTGTACGCTACGCCGACGCAGCACGGAGAGGCAAGCACTGCATTCAGCAACCTATTGCTCCCAACGCTGCGTCGGCGTGGCGTAAGTTTTGAAGGCGCAGGCTGGCGTAGGTGGAAGTGGGAGTGACCCCATGCAAATGATGGTCTGAGCATGGTGCAGTGTTTTACTCCCGGCGTATCACAAAATGTGCATGCGCCATGACGTGGACGCATGAAACAGCACCCTTATGCGCATGCTCACAACCACGCCGGCACAAATGCCTTAGCTACGCCGGATCACCACTTACGCCGTGAACGTAACGTACGCCCAATACGCTGGCCTGTGTTCTCTGGTGCAGACCTTTGCATGTCTGTTGCCGAGTTGTGCCTCATCTATAGGGAATAACTTTACGCCAGACGTACAACTTACACGCACCTCACGTAGCATGCGTCGGGCGCACGTACGTTCGTGAATCACGAACATGCAGCATGCGTGTAGGCTGGCCAGTTTTTAGAGTTGAAAATATATTTATTGGTATTTAGATAATACAAAACATTAAAAAAAGACGATTAACAAGAGGCGGTACAGTCTACACACATTTAGAAGTATAATCGGGGGGGGGGGGGGAGTCAGCCTGACGGCTATCGCCCACAGCAGAACTCTCCCCCACAACACATATCAAAATGAGCCCCCACAACTGGAACTGCAAACTAAAAGCATGTGCAAACTTTAGGGGCTCTTCCTCTTGGTAGAACTGTAACAGTAACCAATAATATAGAAATAATAACAAAATAAAAGAAAAACCAGAAGAAAAGGAAAGGTAAGGACAGACAGAGCTGGAGACAAAGTAAAATTAGAAAGAAAGACATCGAAAACATGAGGGGACAGGGGGTGAAAACAGGGAGATGCGGGGGTAGGGAGAGGAGGGAAAGGATGGAAGGGAGAGAAGGGGAGACAAGTCAGGGTGGAGAAGAAGGGGAGCATGGGAAAAGGGGGGCGTGGGCCGCTGACAAGACAGGTGGGAAAATGTAAAATAGAGTAGGCGTGGGGGGAGAGACCAAGGAGCGCGAGTCTAACTGGCCGCAGAGCAGAAGGAAATGTGGTGACAATCACGTCGAAAGGGACAACATGTTAGTCAGGGCATCAGAGGAAGAGAAATCGAGCCAGATGAGCCACAACTGTCTGTATTTATCATAGGTATCATTATCAAGAGCCAGCATTTCCTCCATTCTCATAGGGCCAGATTCAGGAACAGTTAGGCTGGCGGATCCAGTGATCCGCCAGCCTAACTGTGACTTTGAGCCGGCGTTTCTGTTTTCTGTAACCAGAAAACAAACGCCGGGTTGAAGTTCCGATGCGAGCAGCGTAACTGAGTTTCGCCATCGCATCGTTACTTCAACTTAAAAATGGCGCCGGGGGCGTTCCCGCCGATTTACGCTCAAAAAATATGTTAATGAGCGGAAATCGGCAATTCACGATCGAATTCCGGCGCGACGCAATGACGATACGACGTTTCCGGACGGGATACGCGGCGCATAGATATACCTACATGGGGTTGGAGTATCCTATGTTAGGTATAGGCGTCGTCATCGCGTCGGGAAAAAAAAAAAAAACGTTGCTTGCGTAAAACGTTCATAAATGGAAATGTGACGTCATTGACGTTCATTCACAGAATTTGGAGCATGCGCACGGGGATGTTTTGACACTCGACGCATGCGCAGTACGTTGGCGGCGGGAACGCGCTTCGTTTAAATACTACACGCCCCGTACCCGCCCAATTTGAATTCCGCCGGCTCATTTGCGATGCGCTGCCGCAACTTTAGGAGCAAGTGCTTCGTGAATGACAGCACTTGCTGCTAAAATTGCGGCAGAGTAACGTAAATGAGAAGCGTTACTCTGGAGCAAAGATGCTCCCATCTACCTGAATCTGGCCCATAGTGTCATTCATAATTGAAACCCAGTAGTGGGGGAGTAGAGGTCGACTTCCAGTAGGAAGGTATGAGCTGCCTCGCTGAGGACATAAAGAAGCGGAGGAGACTCCGCTTATGCAATGTTATCGAGCCAGGAAGTACAGAAAGGAGGGCAATCTTAGGGGAGGGGACCAGCGATTCACAATAAGTCTTATTATAACAGTCAAATACCTGGGTCCAGAAGGGACGGATCCTCTCACATTCCCACCAGACATGCAGATAGGTCCCAGCAGCTGAAGAACACCGCCAACAGGACACTGGAGTGGACGGAAATATTTTGTGTAGCGTAGAGGGGACCCTGTACCATCTTGAGAGAATCTTGTAGTTTTTTTCTTGAGAGTAACAGGAAATTGTGGACTTACGAGTGAAATGGAATGAAGTCTGCCATTCACGATCTGAGACATCTTCACCCAAATCTGCCGACCACGCCCTGATGTAAGAGGGTAGCTCGGTATGTGTGAGTGCCTGAAGGAAACTATATATGACTGACAAAAGGTGTCTAGGGGTCTCTGAGAGTGAACACAGCCATTCAAATTCAGTACAGGGGCGGTGTATTTGGGAGGAGGAGTGTAGGTGCCTAGTGAATGTAGAGAGGTGGATGGCAGTCAGTTAGCCAATCGTGCGATCCAGCCGGTATCACAGACGACCCCCGCTGCGGGTGTACAAAGGAGCGCGCCTGTGGCCATGCGGCCCATTTGAAGGGACCCAAAGACTGGGCCCCGAGACCCTGAGGAAAGGAAGGATTATCAAACATAGAGGTCAATGGAGAAGGATCAGAGGACAGTAGGGAGCATAACCCCCTGTTATACCAGATCCTGAGAGATGCCAAAGTTAGTGGGGAGGGAGGGGGCATGCGCATAAACTCTGACTTATATCCCCACAGCAGAGCTCCAAGGTCCACGTGTGCCAGGTCCTACTCTATGGCAACAGAGGCCTTCAAAAATCGACGCGGGAACCACTCTAGGACTCTCGCCACATGGGTGGCCTTGTAATACAATGCAAAATCGGGGAGACCAACCCCACCCCGCAATTTAGGACAGGTGAGCAGATTAAATTTCACCCTGGACGGCCCTTGGCTCCACAAGAATCTAATGGGAACGTAGGGAGACAAAAAATGATTTGGGGACTATAATGGGAATCGTTTGAAGAAGGTATAGAAGCTTGGGGAGGGTGTCCATTTTCTGGGTGTTGATCCGTCCAAACCACGGTAGGCGGGAAAGTAACGGAACATAATTAAGGGAAAAAAGGTTGGCGAGATTGGATGGAATGGTGACCCCAAGATATGAAATCCCCCGTGCTTGCCACTAGAAGGAAAAGTTGGCTTTAAGCATAGTCATAGTGGCAGGGGGAGGGATACGTTGAGGGCCTCAGTCCTTGAAACATTAAGTTTAAAGTTGCTGAACGAGCCAAAGCGACGGAATTCAACGAAAAGGGATGGTAGGGAGAAAAAGGTGTCCTGAATATACACCAGGAGATCGTCCGCGTAGAGAGATAGTTTGTGATGCGAGGAAGGCGTTTGGATCCCATGTATGGAAGAGTTTTGTCTGATGGCACAGGCCAGATGTTCTATGACAATAACGAATAGGAGGGGGGACAGGGGACAGCCCTGCCGAGTGCCGTTGGAGATGGCAAAGGAGTCCGAGGTAGAGCCATTAACCAATACCGAGGCCGAAGGATGAGAATAAAGAGACATCACCTTGGAGATAAAGGGCTCGCCCAGTCCTAATTGTTCCAGCGAAAGCTGAAGGAATCTCCAATTTACGCGATCAAACGCTTTTTCAGCGTCAAAGGAAAGGAGGCAAGCCTTCAGATCCCTGCGTTGGATAAGGGAAATTAAGTGAATCGTCTTGGTGGTATTGTCCCTGGCTTCTCGGCCCGGGAAAAAGCCTACTTGGTTGTTGTTTAGCACACCAGGGAGTAGAGAGGACAGACGGTTAGCCAGCACCTTAGCAAACAATTTTAGATCGACATTGAGCAGGGAAATAGGCCGGTAGCTGCTGCATTGAGAGGGGTCTTTGCCCAGCTAGGGTATAACGAAGATGTTAGCAGCCAACATAGCCTTGGGTGGAGGGAGGGAATCATCCATGGCATTGAACGCCTTAGCCATCAGAGGTTTCAACAGGGAAGCAAATGTTTTATAGAAGCGAGGGGTGTAGCCGTCTGGGCCGGGGCACTTGCCTACCTTCAAGCACTTGATGGCACTGAGAAACTCAAACGAGCTTAAGGGATTGTCCAGTTCAGCCACATCAGAGGCGGCAAAGATGGGGAGAGCCGTCTCAACGATATAATCCCACATATCGTCACCAGGAGGAGCAGAGCGCTCGGTCGAGTCAGTGGGCTTGAGATTATAGAGTCTAGTATTATATTCCCCAAAGGCGGATGAAATACCCGTCGTATTAAACGATTTGGTATGGTCAGGGCGGGAAATATAGGGAATGGTGCAACGTGGAGATCTGGGGTGCAGGACCCGTGCTAGCTGTTTACCGCATTAATTGGCCAATGAGTAGTGGAAATTGCGTGCCCTATCTCGAGCTATCAGCGAACGTGAGTCAAGAAGCTGGAGAAGGTCTCGGCGGGCATTCGAAAGTCGAACAAAGACTGCAGGGTCCAGGTCTCGTTTATGCTGGCGTTCAAGCTCTGCTATAGTGGAAAGGAGACGGCGTATGTCACTCGATCGCATCTTTTTGAGACGAGAGCCATGTTGAATGAGAGCCCCCCTAATGACACATTTCAGAGCCTCCCACTTTGTAGGAGGCGAGGTGGTGTCAGATAGATTATCAGAGATAAAATGTAGGATGGTGGCAGAGACATCTGTAACACACTCGGGGTCTCGCAACAAATTATCATTCAACCTCCAGTGTGAACCCCTCAGACGTTGGGGGACGTGCAAGGGTCAAGTAGACCGGTGCATGGTCGGACCAAAGCAGCTGACCCATGGAAGCCTGAGTGGGAGTATCTAACAAAGATTGAGAGATTAGAAAGTGGTCTAGCCTGCTCCACAGAAAAAACTAAAAACAAAAGAATAAACCGACATGAGACAAAACCTAAATATCACCTGCAGGACACTTTTAGAACAAAAAAAAAACAATGATATGAGAACAGAGCATACAGGATCAAACATATGTAGGGTGAAACTGGCCAGACAGTTATAGTGTACAAACAAGTGTAACTTTGGTACGAGACACAAAAAAGAGAGGAAAAAATAAAGGAGCAATGATGAAGCTACAAAATAACAGTTGAGCTGTCTGAGGTTCCGTAAGAGAGACACTCCGGAACAGTCTGCTGGCAACTCTTGAGCTGGAATACAGAGACTGAGCGACCTGAGGAAAAAGAACCGTATGGTTAATAAAAGCAAAGGCAAAAAGGCAACGTAGCAGGCCAGGGCCCAGTGGGAGGGGAAACAAAAACATTAACAGTCACTAGGAAAGATGGCAGTCTATTGGTTCCGGGAAAGGTAAAAACAACAGGAAAAGATATATAGTGACCTAGACAGCGTGATGATCAGGGAAGCAATCCTGACACGGGGGATGGACAGGCCGCAAAGAGGCAATATCAAAAAAACAAAACAAAAAAAAACGGGAGAACAGAATTGGGATTGCGGCAGCATTAACCCTGTGTCACGCCAGGGGAGAGCCCCTGGGAAGGCAAGATAAGTGTGGTGTGCGAGACAGATGAAACCAGTTTAATCTTCTAAATCCCGGCGGTGCTGAGATTTAGGAGTGCGTTGACGACCTTGAGTTTGCCACAGGGAGGCGAAGGGCAAGCCAGGAGTAGATGGTGTGAACGGCCAGTCCGGGAGAGCCATCTGTGGAAGCTCTAATGTGCTGAGGAAGTTAGGTAGATCTCCCAGGGTGCGAAAGATGACGGTGTTGCCCGTGTGGTGCACTCGTAGGTGAATGGGAATCTCCACTGATATTTCATCTGCTTGGATTGCAATAGCAGAGTGAGCGGTTTCAGGGCTTTCCTCATCGCCAAGGTCTGGCGGGATAGGTCGGGAAGGAGCATCACGGGGATGTCATTGAACATTATAGTGTCCTGTGAGCTATCAGCCCTCATAATGGTCGGCATAGTGTGTCACGGACAAAGGAGGGGTCCTGGGACCCGAGGTCCTGTGAACCCGGTCCAGTTCTATAGGGTCATCTCTAGGGCGTTGCAGTAGTTGGTTAGAGATGGCAGTCACAGCGGCAGGCAAGGCCTTGGCGTCCACAGATTCTGGAATTCCGCGAATGCGTATGTTATTGCGACGATTATGGTTCTCAATGTCGTCTTGCTGATATGCCAACTGCTGCAACATGACAGTATGGGAGTTCAGGATTTTGTCGTGTGTCTGCACTGCATTGCTGAGGCCATCAGTGGTGGCATCCAAGTCCTCAAAACGTGCACCCACATCCTTTTTAAGATCAAAAATCTCTTTCTTGTATACTTTTTCGATCCTATGGACACAGTGCTCAAACTCAGCTTTGGTTGGCAGGGATCTGAGGTAACTGTGCAGGGAGCGGAATTGAGCTTCCATGTCCCAGCCTTCCCCTGAGCCCAGGAAGGCAATAGAGCTGCTCCTGGTGAGCACAAAATCGGATTCCCCGGGGAGCGAGAGGGGGCCATGTGTGCTCATCTGTGACTGCAGGGATGATTCAGATGGCGCTGGGGATGGAGGAGCCTGCACCATCTTGGCTTCAGAACGGCGCTGCGATGCAGCTCGAGATCAGGCAAAAAAGTCCTCCAGATCGCCTCCTTTTCTATCCCAACCAGTACCCTTCTGTGTCCAGGACCTGTCTTTACCCATGTGCTCAATCTGAAGCGGTTTTGAGTCGGATGGCGGCGGTAATTATGTCCGTGAAGCTGGGGGTCCAGGGAGCCAGGAGAGCACGCCCTACGGTTCCATGCGTCAGGCCCCCCCCCCGGGGGCAGAGCCCTCAGATGGCATCGTCATCTCATAGCGTTACATGGAGAGCAATATTGCGACAGGATTAATGCAGGCAAAGTAATTTTAGTAAAGGAAGCAGTTCAGTGTGGGAAAGATGCATCAATAAAGATAAAAAGGCGAACTCCACAGGTCAGCAGGATGGCTGCAGGGTGATGATTTGCAATGCAGACCTCCAGGCAGGTTCTCCAGAGTGCATAGACCCTCTGTCCCCTCTGATTAAGCTGTTGTGGTAAAAAAAAAAAAAAAAACAGAAGAAAAGAAGTCGCCTGGGGGGACAGTGCTGTGGATGGGAGTATCAAGATGGCCGCTGTCCTCCGGGACTAGGCCGAAGCCACTGTGTTTCCTATGCTGGAGACCCGTGGATGGGCACGGCACCCACCGGGACCTTTTGTGATCTCCCCCGGGCCAGGGAATAGGCCCTGGCCGCCGTATAAGGCCACAATATGGCCGCCCGAGGAAGGAAGTGAGGGAGGGAGCCAGGGAAGGCGCTGTACCTGGAGCGGGGAGCCTAGTAGACCTCAAGCCGGCGTCTGGATGAGGATGAAGAGCTGAGCGATGGGGGACCTCCCGTGGCCTCTCCCGAGTGGCGATCCGCTCCGGCCGGCGCTCCACTACCCCCCTCTTAGGGGATGGTCCAAACTGTCGGATTTTGGCCTGAGTCAGCACAGGAGATGCCCAGGTATGTCTAGGGCAAGTTTATGTAACTCCAGGGCCCCGTTCCTGTGAGGATGGCTGGGGATTGTAGACAGGGGAGACGGAGCTCAGCAGAAACACATCCGTCTTACAGCACAGTCAGACACCAGTCGGCTGGCCAGTTTTTAGTTGTTGCGTATGTTGATTTGTGGGTCTGGCGCACAGATATGCTGGTGCACATTTGCGCTTACCGGCACAAATTTGCACTTACGTCGGCGTAAGTGCTTTGTGAATCTGGGCCATTGTGTGTAATTTTTTTATATTTTGTATTAAAAAAAATATATATATTTTTTTATTCTATTTATTGCCCATAAAATACCAACTTTTTGAGGTAACTTCCTTTTTTTTATGGCAGATCTTAAATACTGGAATAGCTCAGGTATCAGGGGCAAAGGGTAGCGGTTCTTGAACGTGATTTTGTTAAGCTCACGGTAGTCCACGGTAGGGTCTGATCTTTCTTTGTGACGAAAAATATTCTGTCACCTGCTAAAGCGGTTGAGGGGCGGATGAACCCCTTATCTGCATTTTTGTCAATGTATATTTTTAGTGCCTCCTGTTCTCTTTCTGATAACAGAAAGATACACCCAAAAGGGATCTCGGCTACAGGAAGAAGTTCGATTGAGCAGTCATAGGGATGGTGAGACGGAAAGACGGAAAGGAGTTGGGAGAAGATGGTAATGGCAAAAAAGGAAGGTTTCCTGGGTTACTCGTCTTGATTTTAATGCGAGAGCCATCAGCCAGGTAAACAGAAAGTCCATATGTCTTTTCTTGCAGTGGAAGGTGTTGTTGAATGGCAAAGGTGGTATCAATGAAACAGCTACATGCTCTGGAGTCAATGATAGCATTTAGATTACTGGGACCAGATAAGTACTGAACCCGTGTTTGTATTTGAGGAACCAGATAAGTTCTGAACCTGTGTTTGTATTTGACATAGCCTTCTTGTAAGGATTTCAAGGCTTGAGTGAGAGCAGCATGGTGTGTACAAATCTCCTCCATTGGTGAGGTTCCTCCTGCAGACTCAGACATGGCTGTTTGATACTGTTACGTACCTTGTGGTAGAGCCTGACTTGTAGGAGGAGACCTCTCTTACAGCCATGGTTCAGGAGCCACTGGAGTGGGGACAGTGGTCTCATGAGTGCAGTGGGGTAGGAGTGCCTGTGGAGTCTATGGTAGTTGGCACTGAGGTTAGATGATGATCCTCCAGGTATGACTGAAACTGCAGATGACAGCAGGGACAGATGCAAGTCAGCGACCCAGTGATCTGGTTGAAGCAGGATCAGCAGCAAGCTGGAGCAGGGTGAGACAAGCCGGGTCAACACAGAAAAAACACACAGAGCAACGCAGAAGGCAGGAGCAGGGTCAGATAAGCTGGGTTATATGAGGTAGTCAGGCAGGGTAATGCAGCAGGCTGAAGCACGGTCAGATAAACATTCAGTGTTTGGTGACAGAATATTAAGCAAGAGGTATAAGCAGGGTCAAAAGAATGCCAAGGTCAGGATTGGAGATAACAGGTAAGTAAACAGAGCCAGGTCGGTACAGGTGATCAGCTGGCAGATACAGTTTTACAGGACACAGGAGCTGCAGATCAAACAGCACTGCACAAGTGCAGCTGCTGTGCATTTAAAGGCCTATTAGCGCCAAGCAGCGCACACGCATGGCAAGTCCCTGACAGTGATATTCCAACCCTTATACCAGGCGTATTTAAAGATTATTGTTGGTGAGTGGGGACCCAGGAGGGGGGCCCGGAGTGTCACCAAGATCTAGACCTAATGTATAAGCTGCAAAAGTTCAATACACCATATGGCTATATGGATGGACTCTATGTGTCATGGTCTTACCTCCTTTTCAGCCTTCTTATCACTGACTTGTGCTGGCGGCCATCTTGCTTCCTGTGCTTCTTGTAACTTCCCACATCCTGCGGCTCCTCCCTCCCACTGGGAGGAGCTGGATGCTCAGCTCATATATACCACGGCTGCTGCACCATTCCCTTGCTTGGTCCTTGTCTTACAGCCTCCTGTGATCGTGCTGCTGTTTGGGTCACCGACCCGGCTCCTACGGACGTTCTTTCTGGTTCCTGATCCCCGGCTTCGTCTCACCACCCTTTGGCTACTGACTCCGGCTTGGCTGACTTCCATCCCTGGCTATAAACCCTGGCTCCGGCAGAGGACCCTTCTGGCTGATCATCTGTTTGGACTTTACCTTGCTGTTTGGTTTTTTAATAAAGACCTTCTTCTTTCATTTATATCCGTGTACGTCTGATTCATGCTTCCTGACACTATGGGCCAGATTCAGAAAGGACTTACGCCGACGTATCTACTGATACGCCGCGTAAGTCCAAGGATGCACCGTCGTATATCTGCGCCTTATTCTTGAAATAAGATACGCCTGAATTTGGCTTTATCCGACCGACGTAAGTCTCCTACACCATCGGATCTTGGGAACATATTTACGCTGGCCCGCAAGGGCGCTTCCATAGTTTTACGCGTTTAATATATAAATGAGCAAGATATTCCGTTTCACGAATGTACTTGCGCCCGTTGCTGTAATCTACGCCGTTTATGTAAGGCGTATGTCCGGCGTAACATTACCCCTGCTATATGAGGCGCAGGTAATGCAAAGGTATGGACGTCGGAACAGCCGTCGAATTTTACGTCGTTTATGTAAGTTGTACGTGAATGGGGCTGGGCGTAGGTTAGGTTCACGTCGTAGGCATTGAGCCATCGTATCTTAGGGAGTATATGCGACGTGAATCTGAGCATGCGCGCGCATGCTCCGTTCGTTCGGCCATTCATTTGCATGGGGTCACGCTTAATTTAAATAGATCACGCCAACCTTCTTCCTACTTTGAATTAGGCGGCTTACGCCGGCCAATTTACGCTACGCTGCCGCAACTTACGAAGCAAGTGCTTTGTGAATACTGTTCTTGCCTCTCTATGTTACGTCAGCATAGCGCATATGAGATGCGCTACGCCCGCACAAATATATGCCGCCCCTATGTGAATCTGGCCCTATGTGATTGCACTTTATGTTTTGCACTATAATTGCACTGAGCACTTTATATTGTTAATTATTACTATGACATTGATTATTTGAATGTAGACACTTTATTACTTATTGTCTGTTGGAGCAGCGCTGAGTATAATACTTACAGTTCATTAAAATAATACCTTGTGAAGTTTCTACCTCTTTGGAGGACCAAAGATTTCAAGTGGGGGGAGGATGTAGCCAGGTACTGGAAAACTTTGCCTGTGTCATCATTGGACATTCTGTAACATCAGCTGCAGTGAGCCTGTTTGCCTCTACTGCTCAGCCTGGACACTGTGTCATCATCACCTGAATGCAGAGCAAGCAGATACCACAGCTGAGAGCAAGGGATTGTGGGGTATGTGGTAAGAGGAGCCATGATTTGCATTTGAGCCAGACTGCTGCAGACTTGAGCCAGCTGTAAGAGAGAGAAGAATGCTGGGTTAGGGCATATATAGCCTGGTCTGGGCGGAGTCTTTCTCTTGGGACCATGGCCTTCAGCTGCGAGTGGGAGATGTGAGCAGGTGCTGCGGCCTAGGCGGCATGGAAAGTCTCCAGAAAATGAGCGAGCAGACTCCGTCGGCCGAGTGACTGTTGGGGTCCACTCTCATCATTACAGGTACAGACCCAGCTGAATACCAGCATCGCTAGGTGCATAGCCAGGAAAATTTCACTGGTTGCAGATTCTTCAAGAGCCTGTTCTGGGACAATTTATTCCTTTGAGTCTTGGTATCATCAGGATTGGGGAGCAGGCAGAAGCCCACCCTGTGTACACCCTACAAAGAAACTGCATGCAGACACCTTTTATCCCATCTCTTTACATTAAAGCCTTTAAAAAGGAAACACATTGCACATGCTATTTTCTGTTGCTGGTTGCCATTGCACAGCAATTCTTTTGGGCCCTTGTTGAGCTAGATTAAGACACTGAAAATTTAAATCACAAGGACTCCTCCACCCCCCCCCCCCACTTAAAGGACCATGTGCACAACATCTGCACACTTTAAGGGGAACTCCATTTAGAGATCAAGTATTGCTTTTATTGTAACTTGTTTTATAATTGTGTCTCAAAGTTTGCTGGGTCCATGACATCAGAATTTGAAGGGAGCAGTCTGATATATAAGGTCATTCTCTTGTCGTTTTATGACTGGTGTCATAGCTTCTTTCAGGGCCTACTGGTTTCTACTGTTATGCCCTGTACACACGATCGGTTCATCCGATGAAAACGGACTGATGGATTTTTTCATCAGATATCCGATGAAGCTGACTTTCATCAGTCGTGCCTACACACCATCAGTTAAAAAAAAACTATTGTGTCAGAACACGGTGACGTAAAACACAACGACGTGCTGAGAAAAATGAAGTTCAATGCTTCCAAGCATGATTTGATTCTGAGCATGCATGGATTTTTAACCGATGGACGTGCCCACAGGCGATCGTTTTTCTTCTAACGTTTTTTTAACCATCAGACAATTTTAAAACAAGTTCCTAGTTTTTTCACCGATGGATAACAAACCGATGGGTCCCACACATGATCGGTTCATCTGATGAAAACTGTCCATCAGACCGCTTTTATCAGACGAACCGATCGCGTGTACGCGGCTTTAGAATGTCTAAAGCCGTGTACACGCGATCAGTTCGTCTGATGAAAGCAGTCTGATGGACAGTTTTCATCAGATGAACCGATCATGTGTGGGACCCATCGGTTTGTTGCCCTTGGTAAATATGCAAAGGGTATGCAATGCAATGTGCATTGCATACCCTTTGCATATTTACCAAGGGCAAGAGTTTAAAGCGGTAGTAAACCCGCTGACTTTTTTTTCCTTTACACCTGTAAGGGAAAAGGCAAATTAGCTCATTATCAATTACTTACCTTAGAACGAGGCGTCGGTGTCCCTCCCGGGCCACGCGAGGCAGCTGACATTTCGCCTCGGCGTGTCTTCCGGGTATCGCGGCTCCAGCACTGTGAGTGGCTGGAGCCGCAATGTCGGCACTCCCACGCATGTGTGCAGGAGACTTCTTTATGGCAAGTTCCGGCGGCTTTCTTTTGGTTGTATTTAATCACCCCTGCGGTTTTAATTTTTTGCGCTATAAACAAAAATAGAGCGACCATTTTGGAAAAAAAACAATATTTTTTACTTATTGCTATAATAAATATCCCCAAAAAATATATAAAAAAAAACATTATTTTTCCTCAATTTAGGCAGATACGTATTCTTCTACATATTTTTGGTAAAAAATCTCAATAAGCTAATTGATTGGTTTGCGCAAAAGTTATAGCGTTTACAAAATAGGGGATAGTTTTATGGCATTTTTATTAATATATTTTTTTACTAGTAATGGCGGCGATCAGTGATTTTTTTCGTGACACATCGGATACTTTTGACACATTTTTGGGACCATTGTCATTTTCACAGCGAAAAGTGCTATAAAAATGCACTGATAAAACTGTAAAAATGAGAAAGAAAGATCTCAGAGAGATCAAAAACAGCATAAACTAAGGTATCCTCAGACCAGTCAGCTACCTCGAGCAGAACTAAACCAGTGGATGGTTCCTCAGTAATGCCCAACAAAAAGGAATATGCAGAGAGAAAGGAGGACTCGCATTGCATAAGACCTTACAAACGTTTAATTAAATAAAAAGATGTACACTTACATCCATGAAGATAAAGAAGCATATAAAACATAAGCAGGCCGGCTTCAGAACGTGCAGCATCACGTGACTGGACCAGGAACATTCGGGCTGCAAGTTTTCCTTTCTCTCTGCATACAGTATTCCTTTTTGTTGGGCGTTACTGAGGAACCATCCACTGGTTTAGTTCTGCTCGAGGTAGCTGACTGGTCTGAGGATCCTGAGTTTATGCTGTTTTTGATCTCTCTTTCCGGTAAGGGTCAGTGTTTGATCGTGGTTGAGGGTCTTTTTTATTACTGTCGCTGGACCTTTTTGGATCTACTTCACAGTGGGGTCATTACTGTTACCTACCCATTTGTGTTGGACATTATTCTCTCCTTATCTCATCTACTCATATGTTGGAGGCATTCACATATATGTTGTCACATGTATCACTGATGTTGTAATTATTTTGTGCATTTTATTAAACACAGTGCACTTTAAATCCTAGCGCGATTCTTTTTTTTTCCTATTTACCTATATGTTGTATAACATTTTTTGAGTCGCAGCTCACAACTTGTGGACTTGTGGATTAATTTATGGTATGCGCAATATTTTTTCTTTGCTACTGTGAAAATGACACTGGCAGTGAAGGGGTTAACCAGGAGGGGGTGCTGTAGGGGTTAAGTGTGCCCTAAGGGAGTGTTCTTACTGTGGGGGGCGTGGCTGTGCGTGTGATATCACTGATCGTCGTTCCCTAACACAGGGAACATACTATCAGTGACAGCCAAACTAGGAAGAACGGGGAAAGGTTTGTTTACGGGTCCCGCGGATGCGGTCACAGAGAACTGGGCCAGGTCGCGAGTGCACCGCCGCCAACACGCTCGTGACCCATGGCTGGGCTCTTAAAGGCGACGTACAGGTACGTGCCTGTGCCCAGCCGTGCCAGGGATTATAGCGGTGCCTTAAACAAGTCACAAAAAATATATAGGTCAAAATCAAAGTAATTTCAACGTTTTATTAAAAGTACAGTTTGTCTGAGAAAACACAAATGATCAAGAAGAATAAACATTGGTTGTTAGAGTCCCGACATGTTTCGGCAAAGCGTTGCCTTCCTCAGGGGTATGCGAATCAATCAATACAATGGATACAATCAAATAAAAAAAAATATATATATATATATAGATATATATATATTCAAAATAAATAGCGGTGGCCCTTCCAAACGACCCAGCACTTTAGGAAGACAGAGTACTTATAATAAATAAACTATAAGTTAAAACAGAATAATAAACCCGCAAAGTGGGGATGTGTAGATCTACAATACACCTCCCTCACTTACTGCTAGAGCTGCTACTATTACCTGTCCTAGGACAGGTTATAAATAATGACAAACCACATATAAAAAAACAATATGAAGCAGCGCTCCTTAATTAGAATAATAGTTGCTATGATATGAAAAGTCCAAAATTCATATAAATTAATGATGGTAAAAAAAGGTAGTCCCAAGGTAATCCGTGAAGAAGAAAGAGGGAATGTATCTCTCAAACACCATAAGGTTCTTTTTAACCACCACCACCACATGCAATAGCTGAATGAAACTCTTACCAGACAGCGCTGGATACAAAGCGTTGTATTGTAACACACAGTCTGAGAGCAAAATCCAAATCCAATCCTCTTAAAAGTATCAACTCACTATTTTGGCCACTTTCTTCCATTAAACAGAACTCTGACTGGAGTGTGTCTGCTCAGATGGTGTGTGTCTGCTCAGATCTTCTCTCTCTGGTGACACCAGAGAGAGAAGATCTGAGCAGACACACACCAGTCAGAGTTCTGTTTTATGAATTTTGGACTTTTCATATCATAGCAACTATTATTCTAATTAAGGAGTGCTGCTTCATATTGTTTTTTTATATGTGGTTTGTCGATATATATATATATATATATATATATATATATATATATATATATATATATATATATATATATATATACACACACAAATAATTAGTACAAAAACATATCATAACAAAGCTAGACTTTCAAAAAGGTAGATGGGCAAGATAGATCCATTGTGTGAAATAATCACCCCTAAGAGGGAATGCGTGCCAAAATAAAGCCACTACCTACCCCTGGTCAAGTATGAAGCAGAGTATAAAAACGCAAAATGGAGCGACACCAGAAGCAGACCAAGACCTTTAATGTGGTTGCAGGGGGCTAGTACTGCAAACTAGAAAATAAAGCAAATATTTCAAAATAGTATTTAGGGGTTATGAGAACACAAACAAACAAATTTGTGGCTAGTAACAAAGTCTCCATACATACCTGGATTAGTAAGAATAAACTCTTAATATGGATGGGCGCTGAGTGAACTGCCACTAGATTTTAAACTGGCAGTGCAGTCAAATGGAAGAATCTGCTACAGCCTGAGATGCAGCCCATAAGGAAACAAGAGGAGAGAAAACCAGTCCTAAAGAGGGGGAATAGGGTAAGAGTAAGTAAAAAAGGGGAGGAAGCATATCCTTAATGTCACTGAGGGCCCACAAAGCACCTAAGCAGACTGGATGGAAAAGAGGTCCCAGAAAGAGCAGCATAGTTACCTGTATTTCCTTCAAACAGAACAACAGCGCCCAAACAAGGCTCACCAGCAAAGGTGATGCCTGTTTAAATAGCCCCCCCAGCTGTAGCGCTAATGAATACCACCGAACAGCTGCGGACAAAATGTGGCCAGTGCACATGCGCGCGTGCCGTCCGGCGTCTACAAACCCCAGAATTCTGTGCGGCGTGACGTCAAGCGCTCACCGCTCTGAGCCAGGCAGACGCACGCCGCCAAAACAGGATCCAGGGGAGGCCAAGAAAAAAAACGGAGGGGGTGGGCAAGGGGCATGGCCAAAGGCGGGCAATATGTCGACAAACGACACAGCCCTTGGGTGTCCATACAACCACTAGGTAAAGGGGCTCAAATGTCACACGAAGGAAAATAAAAAAGTGGAAAACATAAGGGACCAAGAAAAAAACATCCACAACGATCCCAAGATGGAAAGGATCGAAACAGACAGTGGACATGGAGGGAAAATATGCAAGAGTGGGGAACGGACAGACATATCCAATGTACTACAAAAGATCTCCATAGTTAAATCAAAACAACTCATAAAAAGGACTTAAAACAAATATATTCATTGAGTCCTGGATGCTTGACAGCATCTAAACTATGGATCCATCTTGTCTCAAGTTGCATTAAGGTGAGATCTATATCACCCCCACGAACGTGCGGCAAAACATGCTCAAGGGCGTGGAATCTCACCACGTTTGCATGAAACCCATGCTGATAGCCAATATGGCGTTTAAGGGTGGTGGTATTTAGCCTTTTAAAAAGTGGCAAAATATGGTCTCCGATTCTTTTAAAGAACGGTCTCTTAGTTTTGCCGACATAAAAGCATCCGCATTGACACAGAGCAAGATAAACCACACCAATGGTTTTACAAGTTACACGGTTTTTGATGTTGTGACCATATCCAGTAGGAAGGGGTACATCTCTCGAATTTGATATGAAGAGGCAAACATCACATCTTCCACATGCCGGTTGATCTAAAGGTTGAGGGCTAAAGTGACTTGACATAAGTCGATCCACGACGGAGCACAACGATAAGTGATGTCTGGAAAAGGTTTGATGTATTTTTTTACAATGTTGTCAGATAGAAGAATAGGCCAAAATTTCTTAAGAACAGTGTTTAGTTGGCCATGCTGTTTAGAGAACTTGGTTCTTAAGCGGACAGACGTGTTTGGTTTGGGTGTTTTAGTTGAATGGATTAAGTCATTTCTATTTAGTTTAATAACTCTATTAAAGGACTTTTTTTAAAAGAGAATGGGTATACCCCCTAACCAAAAGTCTGTCACGCAATTCGTTGGCTGAGTTAATAAAGTCTGATTCTAACGTGCAGTTTCTTCTAATGCCGCGTACACACGGTAGTTTTTTGCGATGAAAAAAAACAACGTTTTTTAAAACGTCATTTAAATTGATTGTGTGTGGGCAAAACGTTGTTTTTTGTCTTAAAAAAAACGACCAAAAAAAAATTCCAACATGCTTGAATTTTTTGTGTCGTTTTTCAAAACGTCGTTTTTTGTGTCATAAAAAATGATCGTGTCTGGGCAAAACGACATAGAAAATGACGTTTTAAACCCGCGCGTGCTCAGAAGCAATTTCTGAGATGGGAGAGCTCGTTCTGGTAAAACTACTGTTTAGAATGGATTAAGCACATTCGTTATTTTAAAATGAATGAAGAAAACAATGCGCTGCATTTGCCACAATGCTTTTTAAACCATTTCCAAGCTACCCTAAACTCCTAGTTTGTTGTGGCTCATCTTGTTTGACATATTTCTGTCCACCTTTTGACTTTATTATTTTTTTGGGCCCTTTTTGTTTTTTTTTTTTTTTGTTTTTTGGGACACATGTAATTTTTTGGGGGTAATATCTTTTAACAGATGTTTTGAACTACAATTTTTTTTAAGGATTTTGGAGGGTGTGAAGTGACCACAACAGCTTATTTTTTTTGGTTTAATTTACCCACAAGGAGGTTGTTGTTCCTTGTTTAATGTCGTTTTAATTTTTAAAATGTGTCTGCCTACTCACTATAACAATCTCTATATTTGTTTGTAAAAAATACACATGGTCAAAATTTGCAAACCAACCAAAATATACCTTTATTCAGGTTGAAAAGGTAAATAAATAAAAAGTACAACCATCTGGCAATCAAAAAGCAAAACAAAATAAAAACAAAGAAGCCTGGATAAAAACAAAGGAGACCCTGCTTTAAGCTGTAAACACAAGGGTCCACCAAGAAAACAATGAAGGCTGTGAAGGCAAAAAAATATTCGCTTCGGGGCACCATCTCCTCACTTCTTCCTCCCTGCAGTCTTCCCTGCAGCCTTCCCTGCAGTCTTCCCTGCAGCCTTCCCTGCAGCCTTCCCTGCAGTCTTCCCTGCAGCCTTCCCTGCAGGCCGAGTCCTCAGGGGCTGTGTTCCTGGAGCCGACGTGCCAGGAGCCAGAGCAGGCTCAGGAAGAGGAGGAGCAGGAGAAAAAGGAGCAGGAGATGGAGCAGGACCAGGAAGTGCAGTAAGGACAGGAGTGTGAATCAGCCCAATGCCAATATCGTCATTGAGCTGTCCCAGTGTGGCCATGCTTATGGCCTGGAATATGATGGATTCGCAGTGCACACGCTGGCCCAGCTCAAGATTTTTAAGCTTGGCTGCGATCAGCGCTGCGAATCCCTCTTCCTCACTGGGCGGCTCTCTGATTGCCAAAGTTGCTTCACGGAGCATGGCCTGGGTCTCCTCCTCTATCTGCATGAGCCTTCTGGCCCTTTTTGCTGGGTTCCGGATAGGAGGGATTTGGGAGATACAATCACGCTGGCGTGACTCCTGTCTCCCACTGGGGCCTGCCTCTTCCTGGCTCCCTGCGTGGCCTGCCTCTTCCTGGCTCCCTGCGTGGCCTGCCTCCCCCTGGCTCCCTGCGGGGCCTGCCTCCTCCTGGCTTTGCTCTGCCTGTGTATAATAAAAAAGGGACATATTTTATTTTTTGGCTTCATTCATCACACACATTTCTAACTTAATGACATATCATAATGGAATGCTAAAATATATTTACCACAGGCCCTCCATCCCTAATTCTGTGGCCCCTTACACAGCTTTAGATATGTGCCCCCTGGAGCTGGGGGCGGGGGGGGGGGTTGATGCTGACTGAAATTCCAAAGTAGGGGGCCTTTACCCAACCGTTTTTGTACTTTAGGGTGGACAAAATGTTAATGGCCAAAAAGGGTGTTTAACATCTGTGGCCACTGTATGGTGTACCTAATGGCGTACAAGAAAATGACACACATTCATTATGACCTCTGCATTTATGTATCTTGTCCCCATTCTGTTTTGCCACTATTGCTTAGTGATATGTTCCTAATTTTTTGGGCAATCATTTATATAATTTCGATCACTTGTAACATAAATTACTCATCATTATTATACTTTGCATTACAAAAATGAATATGAAAATGCAATACCTGGCTCCATGGGTCACAATCTGGGTCCTCCAGGAACTCAGGCTCTTCCTCTGAGCTTGCCTGCTCTTGCTTGCAGGGAACACTGGAGGGCTGACTGCAGGGAACGCTGGAGGGCTGACTGCAGGGAACACTGGAGGGCTGACTGCAGGGAACACTGGAGGGCTGACTGCAGGGAACACTGGAGGGCTGACTGCAGGGAACACTGGAGGGCTGACTGCAGGGAACACTGGAGGGCTGACTGCAGGGAACACTGGAGGGCTGACTGCAGGGAACACTGGACTGCCTCCTTGGGGGAAGGGTAGACATGGATGGCCTGGACTCAATGTGATCATCCAGGAACTGCATCTGACCATAGTACCACAGGTTTGGCTTGTAGACACTGTCAGCTGCAGCCCCAGATCTCATCGAGGCCAGGACTTGTGAGGCTCCATTCACACCTAGGCGTTTTGTCGCCTGTAGCGCAACGCTCACAAACGCCAGAGGGAGAAAAATACATGAAAGCCTATGGAGATGGTTCACATCTGAACGCTGATGCGCCTGTCGCCCATCGCCTGTAGTTAAAAAAAGTTCCGGACCCTTTTTTGTCGCGCGTATCGGGCAGTTTGGGCGTATTTGAGCGTTTTCATTTCCCATAGAAAGTAATGGAAACGCTCGATTCAAGCGACTAGCGCGACAACGAGCGTTTGCTACAGGCGTTTTGTCGCTTTAATCAATAGAACTTTTCACACGGGCAGAAGATTAAACAAATCTACCAACATAGCAACAAGTGATGAAAAGATGATAATTTTTCCTATTGGCTAAAATAAAAAACGTCAAAGTACAAAAACGTCGGACAACGCTGTATGCAAACGCGCAAATAAGCATGAATACGCGCGACAAAACGCTGGAAAAAAACGCCCAAAAAACGACCAAAAGACTGTCGCTCAGGTGTGAATGCAGCCTGACTGTTAGGTCCTGTAGGTGCCCCGAAGCGAATTTATTTTAGCCTTCACAGTCTCCAATGTAGCGTTGGGGACCCTTGTTTTTACAAATTCAAGCAGGGCCTCCTTTGCTTTCTTCCGGGCATCTTTGTTTTTATTAATTTTGCTTTTTGATTGCCAGAGCACTGGATGTTCCTTCCATCTCTGGATAAATTCTGTCAGAAATTCGGGATCCTTAAAGGCCTCCATTAGTTCTGCATGTACAAAACAAAAACCAAAGCCTAGTGTCAGTCAAGCCACTACTACTAATTAGCTTTTAACACCATGGGGGCACTGAAAGTGCACTTGGAAGTGCAATCGTTGTATAAATCTGAGAGGGGTAGACCAGAAATGAGGGGAAGCTCTGCTGATTTTATCAGCCAATGATGTGCATGCTAAAATGCTATTTATAAAATTCTCCTTGCATGTCCTCCTCAAGATCTACAGCGACTGCATTTCCAAGTGCACTTGTAGTGCAAAGTGGCTTTTCCTTTAAGTAAATAACCCCCCATATCTTCTAGCCCACACAATCATCCACTGTTCCCTAATATTATTAATGTCCATAATCCAGCTACATACCGTCTTATGATCCGATCGTCTCTTCCACCTTGTTCCGCAGGTTGTGAACGGCGCTTGCAATGACGTGGATCACTTTAAACGGCGCAAACGTGTGACGCGATGCACGAGATCCCGCCCCTGACGTTCGGTCTCGTCTTTTCCACGCCCCTTTCTCGATCTTTCTTTGTGGGTGTGTTTTAGTGAAGAAAGATGGCGACAAATATGGCAAATGAACAGGAGAAAAAATTGCGCAAATCTGAGTGAATAAACAGTTGTGAGCAGCGTCTCAAAGGTGTTATACAACACCAAGAAATATACAAAAAAAAATTGGAGTCGCGCTATAAATGGCATACAGTGTATCAAAACTAAAATGAATAAAATGGTGTCATTAGCGCCAAATTGTACAGAGATATCACATGAAAAAACATTTAGTGAACACAATGATAGTGAACAGTGAACATAAATAATGTAAAGTCCATATGGTGATCATACAGTCCATCAAGGAAAATTCTTAAGTAAACAAAAGATTCCCAGTGTAGATGAATCCACGGACAGGTGTGAGTAATGACAAACAAAGACCTCCACCGCACAGACAAATATGGCAAGCTCAAGCCATCAGGCAGGCCAGGCTCAGCCAACCGGACGATCCCGGCGGAGGTACAAGGCCTCAAACATGGCCTTCCAGGAGATGGTGGAGATGGTCACCATATTACAAAGGGAGGATTATGATGGGAAGCATGGCCCTTACATGCATCAAAACAAGGTGAAGGCCGACATCATGGAAAAGGTGATCAGGATGCTGCATGACAAATTTGGCCAACGCAGGACTAGAGAGCAATTGAGAAACACCACATCCGGTAAATTTTCAACATAACACCCATACCCAGGTAATCTAGATCAGGGATCCTCAAACTACGGCCCTCCAGCTGTTGTGGAACTACATATCCCATGAGGCATTGTAAAACTCTGACATTCACAGACATGACTAGGCATGATGGGAATTGTATTTCCTGAACAACTTCAGGGCGGTAGTTTGAAGACCCATGATCTACATGTAGGTCTTCCGAATTTTAATACCTTTTTTGTTCCCACATTTCAGGAGCAAGTCGTGCAGCGACAATGGACAAGGATACTGCCAAGTTTGTGCTGTCCGAAATATGGTCCTTCAGGGAACAACTAGAGGACATCCAGGACACTGCAAGAGAAGTGATCGAAAAAAATCCAAAGGGCTGGAGCTACAAATTAAAATTTTTTGATTATTTGGGTAGGTTTTGATTTATTTTGTGTTTATTTTGTAATTTAAAAAATGTTATACAGGTTTGGTTTATAAAAAAAAAAAAGTGGGCGGCGTGGCTTGGACATGGCCGAGTGAGGCAGCATATTCTTGGAGCTCCCGGCCTGAGCCCACTATTACCGGGTAAAACATAAAGAACTACCGGCATGAGCACTACCAAGAAGCATAGGACGAGAGCAGTGACACGAGGGACCCCAGCGGGAAAGACACCGAGAGCGAAACAACGGTTCTATGAGCTTTGTTTTCAAGGAGAGATCCCCAGGAGCCAGGGCCGCAGCACCAAGAGGCCTACCACGTGGACCACAGGTACCAGCGCCTCCTCCCGTTAATGAGGCTCGTCTACCCGCCGAATCACCGCTGCAACGGGACCCCCCGTCCCCAGTGCCTATCCCTGCACAGACCGAGATGGAGGGAAACGGATACCCAGAGGAACCCACACTGGATCGGGACATCCGGGCCCTCTTACAGGCCCTCCTGACGCGCTCCGACATAGAGGCCCTCATCCTCCGCCTGGAGGAGACTCATAGACGGGACATTCAGGAGGTGAGGGGTGAGGTCTCCACTTTAGCGGAGCGGGTATCGGCTGGGGAGATATCGACGGTTTCCTTGGAGGCCAGGGTAGCGGCGCTGGAGGGAGCAGAGATACAGCACCGGGAGACCGCCGCGTCTCTCCAGATCCAAATGGAGGACATTGAGGACAGGAACCGATGCCAGAATTTACGGCTGAGGGGTCTGCCAGAAAGTGTGTCGGCTGAGGACCTCGGAGAGGCGGTGAGGGATATCTTCCGCGAGATACTGGGCGAGCCAGAGGCGGAAATCGAGCTGGACAGGACACACAGAACTTCAGGGCCCAGACCGGCTGACCCATTGCGGCCACGGGATGTCGCGTGTCGTCTGCACCGCTATACCCAGAAGGAGGCTATCCTACGCCGGGCCTGGGACCACGGTGCAGTGCTGAGGGAAGAGGCACAGGTTAAGATCCTCCCAGACCTATCGAGAGGGACGCTACGCCGGAGAGCCCTGCTGCGGCCTATCTTAGACCTTGCTAGGCAAAAAGGTCTGACCTACCGCTGGGGGTACCTGCTGTCGGTCTCATTCCGAGGGGAATCCGGAGCCTTCTCCCTGCAGACGACTTCTGACCTACCCGCCCTGTTTGAGTTCATGGAGTGCGACCCCATCAAGGTCCCCAATTGGCTGCAGTTACTCCCACGTTTCGCGGGAAGATCCGGTCCGACGGCACAGCGCGGTCCTGGACACCAACGCCAGCAGAGGGGAAGACGGAGGAACCGATCGACTTCCCGTGGGGAACGACGTGAGTAGATGGTGGATGCCCCATCCTCTGTACCCCCTTTGAGAGCCGTGCCCGGCTGCCCTTGCTACCCCCTGACATTGCATCCCCCGGCTTCTTCCTGGCCACTAGTTTATTTTTTGGCCCCTGACTTGGCCTTCTGAGAGTGGTACCCCACCCGCGGGTCCCCCCCCTTGCTGCATGACATTCTTTTTACACCCAGTGCAGGGCCCAGACGAGAGGTCTCCCCTTGAGCAAGGGGTGGAGCGGGCATGGCTGACCCGATAGAGAGCTGAAGATGCCGGGTCATGCCCTGGAGTGACGGGACGCAACCTGCACGGGCCTTCAGCCACAGGTACTTTGACTTAAGGGGGAGATGTACCCCAGTCCATGAGACCCTTTCGGGTGGGGCGGAAGGGCTAGATTATGATGGGGACTGCCTCGGGAGGGGGAGGGGAACCCGGGGCCTCCTGCTGACCCGGGGTGGGTGGTGGGTGGCAGTATGTTTGTTTCCCTTCCCGCCCCCCGTCGGACTGGTTATTTCCCAGGGGGTCCGCGGAGGTGTTGGGAGACCCAAGATGGGGGGACCCCCCATTGCCTTGGTGGATGCGTGGCGCCTATTCCACCTGGGGGAGAGGGACTATTCCTTCTTCTCCAAACCGCACCAGACATATTCACGGATCGACTACTTTCTTGTCCCACACAGCCAGCTCCATGCACTTACTAGCATCTCTATTGGGTCGATAACGTGGTCTGACCACGCCCCAGTAACGATGAAGTACGCCATATCCGACGCCCGGACAGCACAGCAGCCGGTATGGAGGCTCAACGATAGCTTACTGCAGGACCCTGAGACGATGGCGGAGGTGACCTCAGAAGTGACCCATTATTTCACAACAAACGCGACAACAGACAGTGACCCGGGCCTAGTATGGGAGGCCCACAAGGGGTGTGCTCATTAAGCATGGGGCTAGACTGAAAAGAGTACGGACAGCACAACTGAACACCCTACTGGCCAAGCTACAGACCCTTGAGACAGCGCACAAAGCAAATCCATCCAGACAGCTGGGATGTGATCTCGACGCGACCAGGTCACAGATCACAGACCTACTACAGTTTAAGGCCAAAGCGGCTATGCAAGCGGGTAGGAGGAAGGGCTACGAGCATGGTAACGAATGTGGCAGGCTCCTGGCCCAGGCCCTGCAGGCTCAGCGCCAGGCGCCATACATCCCTCATGTGGTCACCCTGACAGGACAGAAGATTTCGATGCCCAAACAGATAGTACGGGAATTTAGAGTCTTTTATGACTCCCTATACAACATACAGGCGGTGCACGTAAGGACGTGACGCACCGGTAGGTGGGAGGAGCCATGGGAACGCCGGGTCGGAAGCCTCTCAGAGGAGCGGACGGAGCGGGCTGTGGAGCTGATGAGGGCTGGAGGAGATGCGGGGAACACGGACGGCACAAGGCGGAGGTAACCGCCGCACACACAGCTTCCGTGTGGAGCACCCCCGGAGGAACGCCAATTGGACACCCCAGATGACAGGAACAGCCTTGCTTTACAGCCCTGACCTGCATAGAAGCTCTCCCTGCAAAAAGCCAGCAGCAAGCTCCGTGGCGATCAGAGCCAAGATGTCCATATAACCCTCCTCCCTACTGCATCCACTCCGCCTAAGGTAAAGATTAAAGGTCCGGAGGGAAATTGAAAAGGTAAGCCTCTTGGATTGAGTCTGCCTAAGAGAAGATCAGCAATGAAGGTATGTTATATCTTAACATTCTATATAATTTAATAAAGAGAGGTCTATGAAAACCGAAAACTGACAAATGAAGAGGGATCTGATAGATTTGAATGAGAGGAAAACTAGACCAACAATATTTGGGACTTTAAGTTGAAATATAAACATTTCTTGCTAAAAATGTTTTCTCAAAGGGGTTGAAAGAAACAACTAATTTTATAGCTTCTTCTGAATGATACCTGATTGATCTTTGTCATACAATATAGAGCACATACCGTATATGTAACACACATCTAAACTGGACATTTTCGCAAAAAGTTAAGTTTAGAAGAGGGGGCTTTTAAGAAAATCCCACTGTAGGAGAACCCTAGTCGGAAGAAAGACCATCCGTGACCCGGCCCGGGGGTGACAGGAAGTAGGGAAAAGCAGAGATTACTGGGGACAGGGGGAGAATTAAAGTGAAAAAAAAGAGATAACGAAGTAGAAACACTGGAGACACCCCCAAAATCCCCCCCCCAGAGATCGCGCCACTCCAGGACGACCCTAGGGGTCTGACACTCGCTGGCCCACTGTGATTATTCTACGAAAAGGGGTGAAACAGAGACCTTTAAGCCTCTAGGATCGAGGAGGAGGAGAAGGAGGGGGAAGAGTTAATTTAGAAAAAATAATATGGAATCCCCCCCAGCATAGGGGAGTGGGAATAAATACACATGAAATTACTAGGAACGCATTAAAAATTTGGGACATTATTCACAAAAGAATAGATAAAGAATATAACTCACCTTTTTTAGCATTAAAGAATATTGATTTTTTTGAACCAGGTAAAGTTGGGGTGGGTGGAAATTGGATAAAAAAAGACACAGCACAACTAAGAGAAGTAATAAAAGATGGGCACTTAATTTCACTGCAAGAAATAGAAAAAAAAGAAAACTTCATGAAAATAAATAACTGGAGATACCAACAGCTCAGAAACTTTACTCGGAAATTACCACAACCTTTGAGGACGGGAGATCAGCTAACAGAATTGGAAAAATTATGTTCAACAGCAAATTCCAAAGGTACGATTTCAAAGTTATACAAAATCTTACTTAAGGTGGAAGAGCAGGAGGTACCTCCTTTTATTAAAAAATGGGAGAGGGAATTAGGGACACAAAGGGACAGGGGCACCATAAAGAAAATATTGAAACTGACACATACCTCAGCGACTGATATTCGGACGGCGGAAATGAGTTTTAAATGCCTGACCGGATGGTACATAACACCAGATAAATTAAGCAAATATAAAAAAGGGCAATCAGCTGAATGCTGGAGGGGGTGTGGATCAACAGGCACGATGGCTCATCTGTGGTGGGGATGCCCCAAAATTAAAAAATATTGGGAGACCATTATAGGATTCATAGAGGAAATCACAGAGAAAAAAATCAAGATGGATCCGTGGATAATCTTGTTCCACGGAGGAGAAGAAAGCATTAAAAGATATAAAAACTCCTTAGTTCCGCACTTGCTTAATGCGGCTAAGAGGCTTATCCCCCGTAAATGGCAAGAGGTCGAAAGCCCCGAGGTATGGGAATGGATCGATATGGTAGAGAGGACATACACCATGGAAGATCTAAAAAGCAGTATCGAGGATAATAAAAAGAATCAAAATCAGAAATGGGAGAAATGGAGGAGATTTAAGAAGACCTGGAGCTACGCTGAAAATCTAAGAGAGGAAACCTAAAAGAAGGTTAGATAGAGCAATAAACATATTTGGCAAATTCTAGGTGAGAAAAAAGGGAAGAGTAGGGGGGGGGGAGAAGGGGGAGGTAAAAATAGGGGGGTAAACGGGGTATAATTGTTATAATAGAGATGGAGTTTTATATTGATTGTCCAGATATAAATTTTGAACACAAAAAAAAAAAAAAGAAAGCATATCTTTATTTTCTTCACTGATGATGCGAAACCTTAAAGAGAGACGCTTGTGGACGGACATAAAGGGATAATAAGAGCGTCCTGCGTAAAACTTACGAAAACTCTATATGGTGGAGTCTGAAGTGAAATAAAAAAACAAACAAACATACAGGCGTCGGAACCAGGGGGGGAAAACGCGGCAGACTACCTGGCGCGATCACGTATGCCGGGGCTGTCGGAAGACGCCCGACAAGCCTTGGATAACCCTATCACGCTAGCTCAACTGCAGCTCGCACTTAAGAAGACAAAACCAGGCAAAGCGCCGGGACCTGACGGTCTGACGGTACTTTACTATAGAACCCTCCTCCCATGCTTGGGCCCACAAATGGTGAAACTGTATAATACTCTAGGGACCGGGAAGCTCTTCCATACCTCCACCTTACAGGCTCAAATATCAGTCATTCCCAAGGAAGGTAAGGACCCGTCCCAGTGTGGGAGTTACCGCCCTATTTCCCTTCTTAATACAGACCTCAAACTCTTCACCAAAATACTAGCCACCAGACTGCAACAATTTCTCCCTGGCCTCATACACCTGGATCAGGTGGGATTTGTTCCGGCCAGAGAGGCACGGGACAACACCACCAAAGTCCTTAATCTGGTTCATGCGGCGACCAAAGAGAAGACACCCTGTATTCTCCTGGGGACGGACGCCGAGAAAGCGTTCGACTGCGTGAACTGGGGGTTCCTCACCGCCACACTAAGACACATTGGCCTGGGATCTCAAATGCTACAATGGGTGGCAGCGGTATATACGGGCCCGACAGCCAGGGTCAGGGCGAACAGTGTGTTGTCTGAACCGTTCCGGATTTCCAACGGGACCAGACTAGGTTGCCCACTTTCGCCGTTGCTCTTCGCCCTGACCCTGGAGCCATTCCTATGCCGAGTTAGGGATCATCCCGGAATCTTTGGGGTTTCGATAGGGGGTACACAGCACAAGGTGTCCGCGTACGCGGACGATCTCATGTTCACGCTTACGCAACCCTTGACTTAACTACAGCACCTTATGAAGGAATTCGAAGAATATGACCGACTTTCCAACTTAAAAATTAATTTTTCCAAATCAGAGGCCATGGGGGTGGGAGTGGCTCCAGCCCAATTGGGGAAACTTAAACGTAGTTTTAATTTGAAATGGACGGACACGGCCTTGAAATATCTGGGCACCTATATACCGGCATCCCTCCCCCAGATTTTTCATTTAAACTTCCCCCCACTCTTGAAGAGGGTACAGCAATTGTTAGACCAATGGAACTCCGGTCTCCACTCATGGCTAGGCCGGTGTAACATTACAAAAATTTCGGTGCTCCTCAAATTTTTGTACCTGATACAAGCCCTACCAATAGCCATCCCAAGCAGTTTCTTCAAACAGGTGCATGCTACTCTGTCCCGATTTCTCTGGGCAGGGAAGAATCCGCGACTGAAACAAAACATGCTCACCCGTCCAAAGCTCCACGGCGGCATAGCCATGCCAGATGTCCGTAAATATTATGGTGCGGCACACCTTAACAGACTTCTGGACTGGTGCAGACATTCCGACACCAAGCTATGGACTCGGATTGAACAAGCTCAGAGCCAAATACCACTTCACAGAGCCCCATGGTGTCACTCAGCGTTGCCCCCCAACCTTAGAAACCACCCACTGTTGGGCACGACCATTAAAATCTGCGCCGGTCTATTAACCGAGTCGCGCTTATCAGACTGCAACTCGCCATTGAGACCGGTGATAGGCCACCCACTGTTCCCCCCAGGACTAAATGATAGGAGATTCCGGGACCTCAGAGACGCGGGACTCTTCCAGGTGGCACATTTCAGGGTGGGAAACAGGTGGAGGGGGGCAGCGGAACTTATGGACCCTGCCGGGCCTTTCGGTCTGGATTACATGAGAGTCCAGCAGCTCAGCCACTTTTTGAACAGTTTGCCGCCTCCAGACGGCACCCCCCCCCCACACCATTCGAGGACCTCTGTGTAGGCACTGGAAGGCTCCCCCACGCCCTTTCCCTGACGTATGGGATGCTGATTACACCCCCAGCAGGTGACCCCCATTCCCAGCCTGGCTAAGTGGGAAAGAGACCTAGGTTGCAGATTCACGAACAGTGTGGTACAACACATTCTTACTTTTACGCATAGGTCGTCACTGAGTGCGAGGGTGCAGGAAACGAACTACAAAATCCTTACCAGATGGTACAGGACGCCGGAACTGCTACACAAAATATTCCCAGAGACCTCTGATCTTTGCTGGCGTTGCCGGGAGGAGAAGGGGTCTCTTCTGCACATTTTCTGGACCTGTACCCACTTGCGGGGCTTCTGGGAGGAGGTCCGCCGCATAACGCAGAAATTCACGGACCATAGACTGGAGGATGACCCTGCGTTCTTCCTCCTACATGCGACAGATATCCCGACAAAGACCTACAAAGCCTCGGTGGTGCGCCACCTGTTAGATGCGGCCAAGGCATGCATCCCCCTGTGCTGGAAATCCCAGCAACCCCTGACTGTGACACAATGGCTCCGAAAGGTAGATGAAGTGAGCCGCATGGAGGACCTGGTCCTCACCAGTCAGCATACGGAGGAGGCATACATAGAAATCTGGAGACCTTGGACCATGTTTAGATACTCAGAGGAGGGCCTGGCCCTTAGAGGGGAAGCCCTTAACTTGGGAACAGATCCTTCGTCCACAGGGACAAGCTGAGTCCCGTACCAGGGCCCTACACATGCACCTACCCCCACCCAGACCACCCTACCCTCCCCTTTCCTAATTACCATGCCATCCCAACTTCTACCCTCCCCCCCTGGGCCGGGAGCAGTTCCCGGTCCCCCTTTCTCTGCTTCCTCTGCCCTTTTCCTCTCTTTTCTGTTCTCCCACCTTCACTTTCTATTGTCTTACTTGCTCTCTAAATAAACTGAGAAAAAGCGGAGCCAACTGTCCCTTGCGATTGCTGCAGTACACAAGCGGGAGAAGGGAGGACTATGTCTGGCTGTAGCACACGCACGCTCACTTGCACACGCCCGGACTAGGTCCCCAGGGGATCTCAAAGATCATTATATTTACCCTAGACCCTGCTAAGTTGTGCTGTGGCCTTTTCTTTTTTCCTTTTTATGTATGTATTTGCTTGTCCTCCAACGTATTTGCCCCTGCTTCCTGTATTTGTCTTCCCTTTTTTTTTTAGTTCTGTAACTGACTTGTATATGTGATGACGTTATGACCCATGAGGGTCGGTTGTTCTCTGCATTGAATAAATAAAAAAAAAAAAGTGATTTTATTTTTGGAATAATGTAAAAAAAATAATAAAAAAAAAGTGATTTTATTTTTGGAATAATGTAAAAACAAAACAAAAAAAAAGTGATTTTATTTTTTGAATAATGTAAAAACAAAACAAAAAAAAAAGTGATTTTATTTTTGGAATAGTGTTATAAAAACAGTGATTGTTTTTTGAATAATGTAACAAAAAAAAATGATTTTATTTGTTTTGTAAATCAAAAAAAATAAAAATGTTAAAAAGTTATAATATTTTTCAAGATGCAAAAAATAAAAAAAATATGGACAGTAAAATATGTGTGTCTTGTTATTTAAGCTCAATGATGAATCGAAAATACCTCAAAAAAATGTATGCTGAGAACATTAAACAATGATGGATAGTTATTTCAGTCCATCACAAACACATGGCACTATGATAACCTAGGACAGTGATGGCAAACCTTGGCACTCCAGATGTTTTGAAACTACATTTCCCTTGATGCTCCACTATACTGCAGAATGCATGAGCATCATGGGAAATGTAGTTCCAAAACATCTGGGGTGCCAAGGTCGCCATCGCTGACCTAGGAGATAAAATAAAAACATAAACCTTATAAATTAATTAAAGAACAAAGACAAGACTGTTTCAGGCAAAAAAGAAATTTAATGATTCAGCCAGGATCTGGCATTGGAATGGCCCCCCTACCCATAAAATAGTCCACATATGCCTGCCGCACAGCACGTGCGTTTCGGGGGGCCAATTGTGGATGGGCAGCCTCACGAGCCGCCTCTGGAAGTTCAACTGGGTCATCAGGCAAAAGAGTTAAATAAGTTGAAGAATGTCTTCTTAAATAATTGTGGAGAATGCAACAACACATAATTATGTAATTAAACTTATATTCGGCCATGTTTATGGCAGTCAGAAATAGCCGGAAACGGCTGGCCATGATGCCAAAGGCATTTTCCACCACACGTCTGGCTCTGGCCAGCCTGTAATTGAACACCCTCCTCTCAGGGGTGACGGCGCGTTGGGAAAATGGCCTCATGAGGTGAGGACCCAATGCGAAAGCCTCATCTGCGACAAAAACGAAGGGCAGACCCTCTTCATTCTCCTCCGCAGGCGGCAAATCCAGGTCCTCCGAATGAAGCCGTTGGGCGAACTCCGTCTCGGCAAACACACCACCGTCCGACATCCGCCCATTTTTCCCAACGTCTAGGTAGAGAAATTCATAATTTGCAGAAACCACCGCCATCAGAACAACACTGTGGAACCCTTTGTAGTTGAAATAATGGGATCCACTATGGGGTGGTGGCACGATGCGTACGTGCTTGCCGTCAATGGCTCCTCCGCAGTTAGGAAAATTCCATCGCCGGGAGAAGTCCGCTGCCACAGTCTGCCATTCCTGTGGCGTGGTGGGGAACTGTAGATACCAAAAAAAATCAAACAAACATTCCTAAAAGAACATCACAAAACATTTTTTGATACCAAAAAAAAATAAAAAACATTAATTTGAAGTATTATTAAAAATGGGAAAAATAATAAGAGATCACTAAAGCAGATTAATCACACCCACTGATGGTCACAATCCTACAAAAAATAAGGGGAGTGGAGGCCCAAGATGAGTTTGAGACCTCTAAAAAATAATGTATACAATTAGAAAATAAAGAGGAGGGGGGGGGGGGTTGTGCGTGCACTACAATATAGGACAAAAATATAGGGGGATATAGGGACTTCTATAGACAGCACTACAATATAGGACAAAATATAGGGACTTCTATAGACAACACTACAATATAGGACAAAATATAGGGGGATATAGGGACTTCTATAGACAGCACTAAAATATAGGACAAAATATAGGGGGATATAGGGACTTCTATAGACAGCACTACAATATAGGACAAAATATAGGGACTTCTATAGACAACACTACAATATAGGACAAAATATAGGGGGATATAGGGACTTCTATAGACAGCACTACAATATAGGACAAAATATAGGGACTTCTATAGACAACACTACAATATAGGACAAAATATAGGGGGATATAGGGACTTCTATAGACAGCACTACAATATAGGACAAAATATAGGGGGATATAGGGACTTCTATAGACAGCACTACAATATAGGACAAAATATAGGGGGATATAGGGACTTCTATAGACAAAACTACAATATAGGACAAAATATAGGGGGATATAGCTGGACAGGTTGGCAAAACAAAAGATGCATGTAGGAGCAAATATAAAATGAATACAGAATGCATGGAGATGAAAGGGAACATTCCCAGCAGATTACAAACAGGTTAATTAGGGACTGTTTAAAACCAAAAAAATTACAACAAATACAAAAGCCAAAATAAAACATAGTTTGTGCATTTAAAGGGCACCACTTACCTTAATATAGTCCTCCTGCAGAACATGAATGATAGCAGAACAGGTCTGGGGAATTATGAGGCCCAGAGCCTGGGGGGAGATGCCCGCCGAGAACTTCAAGTCCTGCAGACTTCTCCCTGTTGCCAGGTACCTCAAGGTGGCAACTAGATGCTGCTCAGCAGTGATGGCTTCCCGCATAACGGTGTCCTGCCTGGTGATATAAGGCGACACCGAAGCCAAAAGCTGCTGGAATACGGGGTCAGACATCCGAAGAAAATTCCTGAAATCATCAGGGTTATTTTCTCGGATCTCCCGCAGCAGAGGCATATGAGAGAACTGGTCCCTGCAAAGAAACCAGTTCTTGGCCCACAAAGTCCTCCTCGCCCTCCTCAAGGACTTGAGGCGGGATGCAGCACACATCCTAACTAGAAGCACAGCACAATCTCGGCGACGAGAACGTACCCGCAACATGGCTAGAAAACGGTCGTCAAATCAGATCGCACTAAAACACCGCTCTGAAGTACAGAAAGGCCTTTGAAGAACGGACCTGCAAAACAGGAACGTGTAAACAAGAAAGCACTGCCAAAACAGATACGATCGGAAAACAAGCACTGTATCACAAATACGACCCCAAAAGCACAAACTGTATGACAGTAAACGATATTAAAGCACGAAGACTGAAAAGTGCGAATCGTCTCTCACCAAACTTTTACTAACACGCAGCAACACGATATCAGCAAAAGAGGCTGTCTTCCGCATGGAAATTACCCTTTATAGTTCCGTCGTACGTGATGGACGTCACGGCGCTTTGCTAGACTTTTTGGGAAAAACGATAGTGTGTACGCAAAGTCGTTTTGGAAAATGAAGTTTGAAAAACGTTGTTTTTTTTCATGAGATAAAACGTAGTTTTTTTTCATCGCAAAAAGTGATCGTGTGTACGCGGCATTAGTCTGAGAAATTGACTATAAGTGATGCTATTGAGAAGGGGCTGAGGGTGTGCACTAGCAGCGTGCAGTACCGTGTTGCCAGCAGAGGGCTTATGAAACAAAGAAGAATGAAGTCTACCCTCCATATCAATATGTATCTGCAGGTCGAGAAAATTAATATGGGATTGGCTACATTCCATAGTAAAGCTAAGGTTAAAATTGTTTATAGCGAGTTTGTCCATCAGCTGCCGGAGCCCATCCCTGGTGCCCAACCAAAAAATAAAAATGTCATCAATGTATCTTGAACATGTAACTACATGTTGCAACAAAGAGGACAAGCGATCATTAGAAAAAAGTTGCCTTTCCCACCCCCCAGGTACAGGTTAGCATAAGAGGGGGCACAAATGGTCCCCATAGCTACACCCTGTACCTGGAGGAAGTGGGAGGCACCAAATAAAAAAACATTTCGGGCGAGAATGAACTCGAGCAGCTGAAGGACGAACTTGCTATACTGACAAAACGATGAACCACGTTCATCCAACTGTGCCCGAATAGTAGCTATACCTTTATTATGAGGAATGGAATTATAAAGACATTCCACATCGAGTGCAACCAACCATGTAGCAGATGGAAGATGTTTACCATCGATATTTCAAAGATGATGGACAAAAGATGAGTCCCAATTTAAGAACAGATAATTGTTCAGTAGTCAGAGTGACAGAGGAAAGGTTGATTATGTCTAATCCTGTGTCATCAGTGCTGGGGTAGTGTCCGCAGGATTTAGAGCCATCTCCATAGCTTTGCCTAAAAAATAGGGGCAATTTTAGGATTCAGAGATTGCGTACTCTGAGGAAACATAGTTGTCAGGGTTGGTTCACTCCCCCTACAACGTACAGTGGAGGAAGAGAAAGGCATATGGGTAACGACTATTGTAGAATGTGAGGATGCAATAGGGTTAGTGGCAACAAGTGATCTAGCAGGCATTGGTGTAGATGTGTGTACATTAGTAGTAACAATACGAAACCCCCGGTGGTCGACGAGTAGAATTGGACACTGTGGTATGATGCTGTGAGTCGGAAGAAGTGGCAGTGCGGTCCCCTTTAAGTTTTTTAGGGAACATGTCCTGTGAGAGTTCCCTATATAGGGTTGAGGTGCTAGACGAGAAGGAAGGAGAAGCAACGTTGGGTGCCTGGGTATGAGTTTTAGGAACATTCGAAGGTGGAGCGGGTTTGGTAGTAAATCTCTCTTGCTGCTGTTGTTTCCATCTATATGCATAGCCATTTTCATGGGCACTTTTATCCTTTTGGAATTTGGCTTCCTTATTGTTGATAATGGTCAGGGTATAGTCCTCAAGGCATACCTTGAGATCTATTTCCCACTGGGAAAATCTTGGAGAATTTTGAATAAGTAGATAATCCTGATACCAGTTGGAAATTTGGATATCCAAGGTTTCCAATTCCTTATCATACTGATTACAAAGGATGGAAATCATTTCTAATGAACAAGACTGGAGGTTAGCCTTCCAAGAGGTTTTAAGGGCATCATTGACTTTTCCTACATTGGGGAATATCTGAATTCTAAGACCCCATGGTATAATCTGATTATCAGAGTATTTAGACAAATAGGCTTTATGCCAGTATACTCTAATGCCGCGTACACACGATCACTTTTTGTGATGAAAAAAAACAACGTTTTAAAAAACGTCATTTAAAATGATCATGTGTGGGCAAAACGTTGTTTTATGTCCTCAAAAAAAAAACGACCAAAAAAAATTCTCAACATGCTTGAATTTTTTGTGTCGTTTTTCAAAATGTCATTTTTTGCATCATAAAAAATGATCGCGTGTGGGAAAAACGACGTTTAAAACAACGTTTTTAAACCCGTGCATGCTCAGAAGCAAGTTATGAGACAGGGCTTCAATGGAACAGAGTGCCGTCAAACGTGGTGTACGTCACCACGCTTTGCTAGAGCTTTTTGGAAAAACGATGGTGTGTGTGCAACGTCGTTTTGGAAAATGAAGTTTGAAAAACGTTGTTTTGTTTCGTCACATAACCTTTTTTTTCTAACAAGCGCTATAATCTCATAAAAGCCAGATCCAAATCAGGATCTGAAATGTTCTCATTGTTATGAGATAATTTAATTGATGAGTTGATGGATACTAGGATTACAAAAAATTTTTTTTTTACCAATGTTATCCAATATTGCTGTAATTATTTGCTGTTTATATGCATCTGATTAATATGTCTCCCTTTTCTTGTGTGCTTCCCCCTGTGTGGGGGGTATGTGAGCCTGCCGCTGCCTGCCCCTGGTCTGGTGGTGGCAGTATTTTGCCGTGCTCCATGTGACATTTGAGCCCCTTTACCTAGTGGTTGTATGGACACCCAAGGGCTGTGTCGTTTGTTGCCACATTACCCGCCCCCTCCATTTTTCTTTTCTTGGCCTCCCCTGGATCCTGTTTTGGCGGCGTGCGTCTGCCTGGCTCAGAGCGGTGAGTGTTTGACATCACGCCGCACAGGATTCTGGGGCTTGAAGGTGCCCTGGCCACATTTTGGCCGCAGCTGTTCGGTGGTATTCATTACCGCTACAGCTGGGGGGCTATTTAAACAGGCATTACCAGCGCTTGTTAGCTGGTGAGCCTTGTTTGGGCAATGTTGTTCTGTTTGAAGGAAATACAGGTAACTATGCTGCTCTTTCTGGGACCTTTTTTCCATCCAGTCTGCTTAGGTGCTTTGTGTGCCCTCAGTGACATTAAGGATATGCTTCCTCCCCTTTTTACTTACTCTTACCCTATTCCCTCTCTTTAGGACTGGTTCTCTCTCCTCTTGTTTCCTTATAGGCTGCCACTCAGACTGTAGCAGATTCTTCCATTTGACTGCACTGCCAGTTTAAAATCTAGTGGCAGTTCACTCAGCGCCCATCCATATTGAGAGTTTAATCTTACTAATCCAGGTATGTATGGAGGCTTTGTTAGCCCTATATTTGGGGACAACCAGCCACAAATGTGTTTGTTTGTTGTCTCATAACCCCTAAATAGTATTTTGAAATTTTACTTTATTTTCTAGTTTGCAGTACTAGCCCCCTGCAACCACATTAAAGGTCTTGGTCTGCTTCTGGTGCTGCTCCGTTTTGCATTTTTTTTACTCAGCTTCATACTTGACAAGGGGTAGGTAGTGGCTTTATTTTGGCACGCATTCCCTCTTAGGGGTGATTATTTCACACAATGGATCTATCCTGCCCGTCTACCTTTTTGAAAGTCTAGCCTAGTTATGATATATTCTTTATTCTTCAACTTAAAATGTTTTGTACTAATTATTTGTATATATATCTTTCATTAGATTGTATCCATCATATTGATTGATTTGCATACCCCTGAGGAAGGCAGCGCTTTGCCGAAATATGTCGGGACTCTGTAAAAACCAATGTTTATTCTCCTTGATCATTTATGCTTTCTCAGACAAACTGTACTTTTAATAAAACGTTGAAATTACTTTGATTTTGACCTATATATTTTTTGTGACTTGTTTAACCCCTTATGGACCGCCTCATGTACATTTACGTCGGCAGAATGGCACCGACAGGCGCATCAACGTATATATATGTTGGTGCCCTGAGGGTGTTCGGGGGTCCGATCGGGACCCCCTCCACCATACATGCGGCGGTCCGGTTACCTGGCCGAGCGATCCGTGCAGAGGGGGCAGCGGTTCGTTTTTGTCCACCCCCTCCAGATCGCTCTCAGCCAATCCGCGCGCTCCCCTGCAGTGTCACTTCCTCCTCCTGTGTAAACACAGTAAGGAGAAAGTGATGTGATCTCTCCCTCTGCGTTTTTTTCAACCACATCGCACAGTAAGTCTGCAAAACACTACACTGACACACTTTACACATAGGCACATTTACCTGCATTTTGGTCCGGGCCTTAAGTGGTTAAGGCACCGCTATAATCCCTCCCATTTCTCATAACCCTATCTTTAAAACATACAGCATCAAAACTTGTGCAGTTGCACGTTTGGCAAAAATGCGTTCCACGATTCAGTCGAATGAAAAGATAATTTTTTAAAGTAAATGTAACTTAATTACAATATGGAAATGCACACACCTTTTGTCTAGATTACTCAAAATTATTCATTATTTTCGTAAATGTAAAAGTGTGTTTTAAGAACTAATAAAAATTAAGTAAAGTACTTAAAATATCAAAGTAAATTAACATTTATTTTTATGTTGAAAACTATAAACATTTTATGCTAAAATTACAAGACAACAGAATGATTTTTATCAGTGTAGATACGAGCATATTTGTTTCTGTAAAGAACATTTCTTACCACTAGACCCCCCCACGCCTATTAATCTCCCTATCCGTAGTCTTCATGTTACTTTATTCCTTATATTATTTATTACCAATCAAATGATCTTCTGTTTGTAACTCCTGTACATTGCCATGCCATATCGCATAATATATTCTGTATGTAATGCACTTCTGTTATGATTTAATCTTCCAATAAAGCTTTCGTAAACAAAAACAAAAAAGAACATATTTCTGTAAAGATCTGCCTCATCATCTCTCTCTCTCTCTCTCTCTCTCTCTCTCTTTAGCTGGCCCCAGAAGTAAGGTTGATCCTGTATATGAGACATTGAGATATGGAACATCATTAGCACATTTGGACCGTTCGACATGTAGCAGCGTATCAGAGTCTCCCACTCGCAGCCTGGTAAGTGTACAGAGCAGGATGTGTATATCTCCTGTTCTCAGGAGCAGGGACACAACTATTAAAGATGAGGCCCCATAGCAAAATGTTAATAGTGTCCTCCAGTCGACCTCCGTACTGCCATTCTAAATTAAGGGCAGGAGAGTGTTAAGTATAATCAATACACTACGATGGTCCAGAGCTATGGACAGAAGTTGTCAGAAATCAACTTCATCTTCCAACTAACTACTGTGACCTCAGTAGTTTACCTGTCTTTTTCAGCATCTCAGATCTCAGGGCCTGAGGCTTAATGTACACAGGTTGTTTTACAATCTCCCCTGAATGATTTAACATTAAAAACATCCTTTTTGCCACGTTTGAGTTTAGGAGCATTAAAAAATATATATTAAACAGTAAGGCCCCATGCACACAAGATGCTGGTAAACTCGAGTTCAGAGGCATTTGGACAGTTTTTTCAACTGCCCCTGAACACATTCAATGTTATCCTATGTGTCCATGCACACAATCTCGTAAATTGCCGTTTTTAGGCAGTTGCGTTTATCCTCGTTTTTCCAGAAGCAAACAAATGGGTTCAGAAGCAAAACGCGGCAAAACGCCGCTAAACGTTTATAGGCGTTTTTAAAGGTGACCTATTTTTTTACATTAGAAATCTCAAAAATGATGGCAAATTATGAAAAACCATTAAAAAAACATAAACAACTGTAATTGCTTGCATTGCATTGTGGACAATCCACAACTTGTGGCAGGTGAGGGGCCAGGTGACGTGGCCAGTGGACAATCCACAACTTGTGGCAGGTGACATGGCCAGGTGATGTGGCAAGTGGACAATCCACAACTTGTGGTAGGTGATGTGGCCAGGTGACGTGGCAGGTGACGTGGCCAGGTGATGTGGCCAGGTGATGTGGCCAGGTAACGTGGCAGGTGATGTGGCCAGGTGATGTGGCCAGTGGACAATCCCCAACTTGTGGCAGGTGATGTGGCCAGGTAACGTGGCCAGGTGACATGGCCTGGTGAAGTGGCAAGTGGACAATCCACAACTTGTGGCAGGTGACGTGGCAAGTAACGTGGCCAGGTGATGTGGCAAGTGAACAATCCACAACTTGTGGCAGGTGACGTGGCCAGGTGACGTGGCCAGTGGACAATCCACAACTTGTGGCAGGTGAAGTGGCCAGTTGACGTGGCCAGGTGACATGGCAAGTGGACAATCCACAACTTGTGGCAGGTGACGTGGCAAGTGGACAATCCACAACTTGTGGCCAGGGCCGCCATCAGGGGGGTACAGGCATTACACCTGTAAGGGGCCCGGGGGTCCCCAGGGGCCCGGATGGCAGCCCCCTCTTTTTTTATTTATTTTTTATAAAAATATATATTTTTTAATATATTTTTATTTTATTTTTTATTTGAAGAGGTCCAGAGGTTCCCAAGGGCCCGGAGGCCCCCAGATTGCAACCCCCTCTTTTTTAAATTTATTTTTGATAAAAAAAAATAATATATTTTAATTTTATTTTTTAAAGGGCCAGAGGTCCCAGATATTAACCACCCTTTAATTTTTTTTTTTTTTTAATATATATATATATATATATATATATATATATATATATATATATAAATTTGTCTTTATTTCTTCTTTTTTTGTAAAGGCCCCCCCCGCTTCTCAATATTCGCAGCAGCCCCCCCCCCGCTTCTCAATTTCAGGCGGCAGCACCCCCACGGTTCTCCAGGGGGCCCATGCCTGAAGCTGTGTAAGGGGCCCCATCATTCCTGACGGCGGCCCTGCTTGTGGCAGGTGAAGTGGCCAGTTGATGTGACAGGTGATGTGGCAAGTGGACAATCCACAACTTGTGGCAGGTGACGTGGCCAGGTGACGTGGCAGGTAACGTGGCCAGGTGATGTGGCAAGTGGACAATCCGCAACTTGTGGCAGGTGACGTGGCAAGTGGACAATCCACAACTTGTGGCAGGTGATGTGGCCAGGTGACGTGGCCAGTGGACAATCCACAACTTGTGGCAGGTGAGGTGGCCAGCTGACGTGGCTAGGTGATGTGGTAGGTGACGTGGCCAGGTGACATGGCAAGGGGACAATCCACAACTTGTGGCAGGTGACATGGCCAGGTGATTTGGCAGCTGACGTGGCCAGGTGACATGACCAGTGGTCAAGCCACAACTTGTGGCAGGTGACATGGCCAGGGAACATGGGCAGGTAGCGTGGCCAGTGGACAAGCCACAACTTGTGGCAGGTGACGTGGCCAGGTGACATGGCCAGGTGACATGGCCAGGTTACATGGCCAGGTGACGTGGCAAGTGGACAATCCACAACTTGTGGCAGGTGACGTGGTCAGTTGACGTGACAGGTGATGTGGCCAGTGGACAATCCACAACTTGTGGCAGGTGATGTGGTCAGGTGATGTGGCAAGTGGACAATCCACAACTTGTGACAGGTGATGTGGCCAGTGGACAATTCACAACTTATGGCAGGTAACGTGGCCAGGTGACATGGCAGGTGACATGGAAAGTGGACAATCCACAACTTGTGGCAGGTGACGTGGCCAGGTGACATGGCAGGTGACGTGGCCAATCCACAACTTGTGGCAGGTGGCATGGTCAGGTGACATGGCCGATGACATGGCAAGAGGACAATTCACAACTTGTGGCAGGTGACATGGCAAGTAGACAATCCACAGCTTGTGGCAGGTGATGTGGCAAGTGACACGCTAAATACAAGTATACTGCTGCTCTTTTAGCTGCTACTCGCTTTGGTCTCACAAAATGGCTGAAATGGTTAAATAATATTGTTTTTTGAGCTTAGGGAGGGTCTTATGATGTTTCTTAACTAAACGCTTATAAATGCAAACACGGTAAAACGCAGCAAAATTCGTGGCAAAAACGGGCGTTTTAAACGCCGGTTTTTGCCTTTGAAATCGTGTGTTTAGATGTGTTTGCATTTGCATCTCGTGTGCATGGGGCCTAAAAAATTGATCTCCTTTAAAAATGCCTGTAAACAAAAAGCGGCTAAGCGTTTACAAGCATTTGGCATTTCAAATGCCTCTGAACACATTTTTTTGCTTTCCAAAAAATGTTCTTGAACTCAACTGCCTAGAAACAACTGTAAAAGTTTGATAGAAAATTACATAGAATAAAATAGCGTTTTTTGCAATATAATGTGAAAGACAATGTTACGCCGAGTAAACAGATACCTAATATGTCACGCTTTAAAATTGCGCAAATTCATGGAGTTTGATCACTTTAATTGTTGTCACAAGGAATGTAAACAAGGTACTCTTTATGGAGGGATCTGGGGTCTAAAAGACCCCAAACCCCTCCTCTGCACTTGAAAGTATTCAAAAGTATTCAAAAGTGATGTCACTTCTGGGTTTTTACATTGGAAAACCAATAAAAGCCTGATTCGGCTTTGTTTGGGTCTCCGGCCAGCCGGTGGACATGTCGACTAGTCGCTTGGGTTTTCCTGGCTCAGGAGACCCAGGCAGAGTGACGGAAGGCAACAGGGGGGTGGGTATAAATTAGATAATATAATATAGATTTTGTGGAAAGTGGTTAAGGGCTTTGAAACAAACTAAGTTGACTCAATAATGGCAAGATTGAATGCCCTGATGACATTTTTTTTCACAATTTCCAACAAAAATCCAAATTAAATTCTACTGGTGTAAGGCCATCTTTAGACAACTAAACAAACTCACCCTACTGTGTAGCCTGCAAAGGAAATCTGTACATAGCGGCAAAATGATTCTGAAGTTTCCTCCTCTGTGTCTTACATTACCTCTTCTTGATTGCAAATGTCACAGGGTGTACAGGGTCAATGTTTAACAATTTCAACAGAAACTTTTGATTTGTTTGACTTGACTCAGTTGTGTGGGCTGCTATGGCTATAGTTACACCACTTCTCAAATGTATAACTAGGGTTTAGCCACAGGAAATGCATAGGGTGCAAACAGGGCTGCTGTTAGAAATCACAGGACCCATACAGCCTACCTGACAGGGCCCTCCCCCGGCCAAAAGTGACTGAAGATATAGATTTCTGAGCCCCTTTATCTACAGCCTCAGTTGCACAGATGAATGAATAGGAAGTTCTCTGAGGCTTCCTGCTCATTCACAAAATGAAGAATATGCTTTAATGATGAATGGGCACAGGGGTGATTGGTACTGATCGCTCGCTGGGTTCATTCATGAATGGAAGGGGACAGTAATGGACATCCTGGACAGCAGATGGAAGGGGCGCATGTGCTACAACCAATCCCTATGCAGTGCAGCCAGAGGGAGGGAGAGAAGGAAAAGCACTGCAGTGGGGGACAAAAGAGGATTGATGTCTGTAATAAGAAAGTACAGCCGGCCCTCCTGCTCAGCAGGTGCCTTGGCCCCCCTTATGAACTGATGGGGCGCGGACCCAGTACAGTAGGGCTGGCTGTACTGCCGTATCAGTGGCCCGGGGTGCAACTACAACAGAGCCTTTCATGTCAGGAACACTGTTATTAATGTTACTCTGCCTGTGTACTTAAAAAAAAGCACTAGCCTTATTGTAGGATATAAATTCTACGTTTTTTGTTTTTTTATAGCAGCAGCAAGTTTGCCACACATAAAGTGTCCAGGAAAATTAAGGTTCAAAATGCAAACCTTGACCTGGTTCCTAGGAAAACAGTTTATATCTGATGCAAAAGTCCATTTTAATACATTTATAACTAAAGACAAGTATATTTGTAGCCTAATGGTGCCCATACACACAACAATCTGATTGAATGATTCTTCACAGTGTCAGATAATATGATCAAATCTCTGAATTATCATAAAGACACATACATATGAGAAAAAAATAATACATTTCATAACAATTATTCTGATGGCCTGGGCAGAAATTTTGATGGGTATAAAATAGAGCTATATGATTGTTAAATGTATGGTGTATTAATTGATCTTTTTGATATTATGATCCTATTTTCTTTTAGTATCAATCAGCAATGTGATTGTTTTTATAAAATCATTTTGTGCGTGGCCTCAGCAATACTGCCTGCTGCTTTTCAAAATGCCAATAACTTTTTTCTATGTGATACAATATGCAGAGTGAGAAAGAGGAAAGAGCGGAGGACCCAGAGGGTAGCATCCAAAGCAGTGAAGACAGCCCAAGTCACCCAGGTGGGAGTGATATCCCCCCCAGCATCCTCCATGCTTCACATTCTCCCTATCTTACTCTTTTACCCCCCTTGTGTATTCAATGCCTTCACACTTGTCTCTCTCTGAACTTATTGATCTCTTCATTCATCTCAGTGTTTGCAGATGAGGCTAGCATAAGTGAAGATACACGCAGCATGTCGGTGAGTAATTGTCAGGCAAAAGTGATTTCATACTACAGTACAGATTCATCCAATTTACTTGTATGTCTGTCTACACAGAGCTTGATGTCAGCTGGCAAGACAAGAAAAGAGATATCTCCCATGTATTGCTATGTGGCTCTATACAAGTTCCTACCTCAAGAGATCAATGATCTTCTTTTGCAGTAAGTACCTGATATTGTGTCCTTTGCGTCTGTAATTTAACCACTGAATCCTCAAATGATCTTTCATCTTAATGTGTACTTTTACAAAAAAAAGGGGGTAAATTCTGCGCTAATAGTGCCAGTGTATAGTATGAATAAATCTAAAGTGAGTAAAATCTGCAACATAAAAACATGTGATAATCATGTAATAACAGAAAATGTGGGTATTGGTAGTTGTGCTAATGAAGACAAATTATGTGAATGATAATATTAGAAATAACTAAAACAAATACTGTAAATGATAATATTGAAATTGACAGTGAAAAAAAAAAAACTTGAATGTATCACAAATAACATATTGCTCTGTCAGCATAGGTCAACATGACCTTATAGGTATATACTTGAAAAAAAAATATATTAACCACTTCCCGACAGCCGTACAACTTTGTACGGCCGCAGGGTGGCTCTAATTCTCTGGGAGGACGTCTAGGCGTCCTCCGCTCCTCCAGGTCACTGGGGGGCACGCGTGCCTGCCGCATCCCCGAGATGCTGATGCCCGTGCCTGGCAGCCGTGATGACCGCCAGGCACTCGTGATCGGCGGTTACAGGGACAAGGAAGTGGATCTCTGTGCGTAAACACAGAGATCCACGTCCTGTCAGGGAGAGAGGAGACCGATCTGTGTCCCTTGTACATAGGGACACAGCATCGGTCACCTCCCCCAGTCACCCCCCTCCTCCCACAGTTAGAACACAATGCAGGGTACACATTTAACCCCTTCCTCACCCCCTAGTGTTAACCCCTTCAATGCCAGTCACAATGCATATTTATAGCACTGATCGCAGTATAAATGTGAATGGCGCCAAAAATGTGTCAAAAGTGTCAGATGTGTCCGCCATAATGTCGCAGTCCCAATAAAAATCGCAGATCGCCGCCATTACTAGTAAATAAATAAAATAAAAATTAATAATAATTCTGTCCCCTATTTTGTAAGTGCTATAACTGTTGCGCAAACCAGTCGCTTATTGCGATTTTTTTTTTTACAAAAAATACGTAGAATACGTAGAAGAATAGCAGATCCTCACCCATGCGCGAAAATACAGCATTAACCCCCCCGAATGTACCATTCACAAAAATGGTACACTCAGTGCCCCTTCGCTGTTGTCTACAGCGTGCATGCGCCGTAGACATCGGCGCCTGTTTTTGTGAAAATATACTGTGTAGGTTAAGGAGATATTTCTTGCACCTACAGGTAAGCCTTAAAGGGGTTGTAAAGGTTCGTCTTTTATTTTCTAAATAGGTTCCTTTTAAGCTTGTGCATTGTTGGTTCACTTCCGTTTTACTTCGGTTTCCCTTCTAAATGTTTTTTTTCTTTGTTTGAATTTCTCACTCCCTGTTTCTCTTCAGTAAGCTTTCCACCATCATCCGAGCGGTGGAAAGTCATTTAGAACAGCTTACTAAACAGCTTACTGAGAAGGAACAGGAAATGAGAAATTCAGACAAAGAAAACAAAGAAAAAAAACATTTAGAAGGGAAATGGAAGGAAAAGGTAAGTGAACCAACAATGCACTAGCTTAAAGGAACCTATTTACAAAATAAAAAACAAACCTTTACAACCCATTTAATCTAGGCTTACCTGTAGGTGCAAGTTGTGTGGTTGGGTTTACAACCACTTTAACTCCTCTAAGGTAGGAGAGCCTATCTTTAATTTGGCCTAATGTATCTCATTTACGTTAGGCCGCCGCAACTTTTTCAGGCATGTGCTTTATTCACAAAACACTTGCCTATAAAGTTGAGTTGGCGTAGCGTAAATTACCCGGCGGAATTTAAATTTGGCGGGTAGAGGGTGTGTATCATTTAAATGAAGCGCGTCCCCGCGCCGAACTTACTGCACATGCGCCGGCCGTGAATTTATCCCAGTGCACAAGCTTCAAATCACAACGTCATTACGACGTGTGAACGACACTTACGAGAAGCCCTATTCGCGAACGTATTACGTAAACGACGTGAAAAAAAACGCCGGCACGCCGTCCATACTTAACATTGCCTGCGCCTCATACAGCAGGGTTAACATTACGACGGACCTACGCTAACACAAACAACGTAAAAAAATAGCGCCGGCCGGGCGTACGTTCAGGAATTGGCGTATAGGCTCATTTGCATATTTTAGACGGGAACGCCACCTAGCGTACAGCCTAAAATATGAAAATAAGATTCAATGGCGTAAGAGACTTATGCCAGTTGGATCTTATGGAAATCTATGCGTAACTGATTCTATGAATCAGTCGCATAGATAGGAGGGCTCAGACGCAGAAATAAGATGGCTTATCTGGAGATAAGCCGTCTTATTTCTTTCCTGAATCTAGCCCTATGCGTGCAAGGACACATAGGATAACATGCAGGGGTGTTTATAGGCGGTAAAGAAAATGCCAGATGTCCCTAGGAGCAGCTCAAAAAATTGCATTGTCTATTCCTATGCAAGTATTTTACTACATGTATATTTCACAGTCCTACATTTGAACAATTTATATAAGCTATAGAAAAGGGGGAGGGGGGGGGGCAAAAAGAATAGTTGCTGAGGCTAGACTTGGGAACATGCCCACCCAGAGGTTTGTGGACTATCTCGGTACATGTAAAAAACAGTAAAGGTTGTTGAATAAAAAAGGTTTATTACAAAAATAAGAATTATACAGAAACAATCATACAGATTAGAAATTGGCAAAGTCTCTACTAGTTTTGCGGGTATACCGCTTCTTCAGGAGAGCCAACCTATAAAATACATAACAATGTAAAAACATAAACAATACAGTTCAGCAGAAAAATAATAATAAACAAACAAAAATATTAGTAGCTTACCCAATGGTTAATAAGAACACATGTGGAGGCAAGCCGCTAACTAATTCCCCCTGTGGCGGACAAGGGGGATATGCGTGGTATTCTAAATAAAATATATAAAAGATCGATTAAAGCCCATATATGGAACTAGGGTCGAGTGAGGTGTGTGGAAGGGAAAGAGGGGGGCAAAAAAGGGGGAGGGGGAAAGGAGAGAGAGAAAGGGGGAGCAAAGGGGGGAGGGATAGAGGAGGAGGGGGCGGGCAAGGGAGCAGAGAGGGATGGGAAAGGGGGGAGGAAAAGGGGAGGTGGGGAAGGGAAAAGGAAAGGTAAGGTATTGTTTGGAAGGGGGGGGGGAAGGGAGGGGAAAAGGAAGGTGGGGAGAGGGGGGAAGCGGGGGTAAGGGGAGGGGAGGGGAGAGAGAGCCTAGACCAGAGAATGATAATGGTGATAACAACTTACCAAGACAATAAGGGCTTTGAATGGTGGTGTCTGAACCATAATAAGAGAATTTGGTTCCTGGTGTGACCAGGTGACCAAGGTGGAATACTGGGCCTTGATTGGTGCAGAGCCGAAGGGGGGTATGGGGGGAAGGGGTGGATACTAACACTGGTAATCACCAGTGTGGTGTCCGCCATGGAAGTATCCATCTGACAACAGGGAATGCAGGGTAATGCAATTACCAATAGGCAACCCCACCGTAAGTATTCCCCAGGTCCTGAATTGCATGTAAACGCGGTGACTGCCTCGCTCAGCACCTGGCTGAGATCCGCGCTGCTCATCCAAGGGCTGCAGCCCATTAAATGAGCTCCCCAACCGAGGAGACGTCAAACACGTCGCCAATGCTAGCTGAGTTCAGCGTCACCCAGTCAGCTTCCCCGCAATGCGCAGGCGTGTGGAAACCACACAACTGCACATGTGCGATTAACCCTAGAAGGGGCGGGAGGCCCGGGGCTGGGAGGAACAAGTGGAGATGAGCTAGAAGGGGACATCTCTACCAGGGGAAGCACAAGTCTGCCGTCAGGGAGGGATAGGCAGCAGCTAAACACATGAATTACTCAGGGAGTGCTAATAACAAACAATTAACAAGGTAGTTTGGGCAAAAATAAAAACATTGATAATAAAATAATGGTCAGGACATAGTCCCGCCACAGGATTACTCAATTAAGGTGACATAAGGCATGGTCCCCTCCAAAACTGACAACAGGACAAATGGGGTGACCTAAGGCAACAACTGAAGATAGAACAACAATACACCATGGCCACGTGATTGAAGATATGACCCTGGTGTGGGTGAGAGAGAAAGAAAATTATGGTGTAGGTGATTACCGAATAAACCAACGTGTACACAGTGTGAGAGAACCCTTTAATGGGGAGCGTGAAAAATTACATGTATTTTTAACCACTTAAGCCCCGGACCAATATGCTGCTAAATGCCCAAAGGCGTTTTTACAATTCGGAACTGCGTCCCTTTAACAAACAATTGCGTGGTCGTGCGACGTGGCTCCCAAACAAAATTAGCATCCTTTTTTCCCCACAAATTGAGCTTTCTTTTGGTGGCATTTGATCACCTCTCTGTTTTTTATTTGTTGCACTATAAACAAAAATAGAGCGACAACTTTTTTCTATAATAAATATCCCCCAAAAACGTATATAAAATTATTTTTTTTCCTCAGTTTAGGCCGATATGTATTCTTCTACCTATTTTTGGTAAAAAAAAAAAATCGCAATAAGCGTTTATCGATTGGTTTGCGCAAAATTTATAGCGTTTACAAAATAGGGGATAGTTTTATTGCATTTTTTTTTTTACTACTAATGGCGCCGATTAGCTATTTTTCGTGACTGCGACATTATGGCGGACACTTCGGACAATTTTGACACATTTTTGGGACCATTGTCATTTTCACAGCAAAAATGCATTTAAATTGCATTGTTTATTGTGAAAATGACAGGTGCAGTTTGGGGGTTAACCACAGGGGGCGCTGTAGGATTTGTGTGTGTTTACAATTGTAGGGGGGTGTGGCTGTAGGTCTGACATCATCGATCGAGTCTCCCTATAAAAGGGATCACTCGATCGATGCAGCCGCCACAGTGAAGCACGGGGAAGCTGTGTTTACATACGGCTCTCCCCATTCTTCAGCTCCGGGGAGCGATCGCGAGCGGGCGGCTAGAAACGAATAGCTGCGTCCTCGTCCCGGATCGCTCCCCGCGGGTTTCCGACCGCCGCATGTAGCGGGGGGGGTGCCGATCGGACCCCCGACCCGCGCAAAGGCAGGGACATATATATACGTCCATCTGCCTTAACGTTCCCTTCTGTGGACGTATATCTACATGCGGCGGTCGGGAAGTGGTTAATGATTTAATAATGAATTAAAAAGAGTGCTAAAGGATGCTGCAAGATTATGCAGAACAGTGGATAAAGTGAAGAACCAGACTGTGGAGTGAAAGAGTGCAATGGTAAGGTAAATGAATAGTAGTCCCAAGGTTAGGACTTGGATGTAAGCTAAATTTACATAATACCAAGGCTGGTGAAAATTGAGGCCTACATGTCTAGATAAGGAAGGGTAAAGAACAATATACAAGATGGTAGACATAAGGCCTCGTACACACGAGCAGACAGATTTGTTCAAATCTGTCTGTCCGACAGATTTGAACAAATCTGTCTGCTGGGATTTTGGTTTGCTCGCGTGTACACACGAGCAAACCAAAATCCCTGCCAGCAGACAGCGCGCTGACGTGTCAGTGACGTGGCGGTGATGTTGAGGCCGCCACGTCACCGCACCAGGAAGTAAAACACTTCCGCGCATGCGTCAAAACCATTCGGCGCGTGTGCGAGAAGACATGTCTGCTGGTTAGCATACTAACCAGCAGACATGTCGGGCAGACAGGTTCCCAGCCGACAGATTTCAAAGCATGCTTTGAAATCTGTCGGGTGGCCAAATCCGTCTGTTAGCCTGTACACACGATCAAATCTGTCTGCTGAAACGGTCTAGCAGACCGTTTCCTGCAGACAGATTTCCTTGTCAAAATATCTTTATTGAGAAGATAATGGTTCGTACAAGATCAGTGAGTAGATAGAATACATAAAAAGCATATAACATGTAGACAATAACATTGTACAACTGATGAGGCATTTTTCCAGTGGTCTATAAATGGGTAAGTATGTTGTGCAGTCCATATGGTTGTTTTTGCCTGACCTGCTATAAGGTGCCTCATCTGTCATGAGCAGTCCTGGAAATGATAGGGCTTATAGTTCATGCAAGTGTACCAATGCGTACATCAGGGAGCTTCAACAGTACCTACTCATAAAACAATATTAATAACATTAGTAACAATATCTTTCCAGACTGTCGCCCAAAACGTGGGGAGACGGGAGGAGGGTAGGAAGGGGGGGGGGGTGAGGGGTGTCTGCAGGAGTGGTCCGGATTTTGTTGTATGTTGTTATAGTAAGTGGAGGTTTGCTAAGGATGGCTGGGCTACCATGGCAATATAACAGCATCAGTATTTACACTGGGTAGAACGTAGTTCAACCAAGGTTTCCATGAACTTTCATATCCGGCTAACGTGTCCTGGTCTATTGCCATCATTTTGGCGTGTGCCGATGCTACATTCATTCTGTTTATTGTTTCGCTGAGGGGTAGATTAGGGGACTTCCACGCTTTAGCCAGTGTTTGTTTTGCGGCTGTGGTAAGCTGTAAGATTAATTTAAATTGTTTGTGTGGGATATTCCCCGGTTTCAGGTTCAATAATGCTAATTTAGGATCAATTGGAACATTGGTTCCCGTGAGTTGGCTTATTATTTTAAAAATTTCCGACCAGAATGTATGTGCTGTTGGGCACGACCACCAGATATGAAAGAACGTTCCTGGGGATGAGCAACCCCTGAAACAGTGATCAGGGTAGTTTGGTACAAACTTCGTAATTCTGGTAGGAACTAGATACCACCTTGTAAGTACTTTATAGTTAGTTTCGCACGCTATTAAATTTAATGACGCTGATTTAGTGTTGCTCCAAATTTGATTCCAATCCGATGTATCTAGTTCTTGATCAAGGTCCTTTTCCCACTTGCTTACGTAGGAAAGTTTCTCTGTTGTGAAATTGAGCAGTAGTTGAGCGTATACTATTGAGATCCTACCCCTGGTGGGGGGGTCATTTGTACAAAGCTTTTCAAAGGCAGTTAGGCGAGGGGGGTGGGATACGGAATCAATGTATGGCTTGAAGAAATTCTTTATTTGTAAATATTTGAATAGTTCAGATTGCGGTATGTTGTATGTATCGCATATATTGGGGAAGGACTTAAACGTCGATGAGTCCATTAGCTTGTATAAATTTGTGCAGCCCTTCTTGGCCCATTCTTTAAATGAGTTGGGATATACCCAAGCCGGGTAAAATGCCGGGTTTTTGTGAAAGGATAAAAGTGGAATATGAGGGGATAGAAGTTTGTTTTTGGTCTTCAATTTGTCCCAAAGGGAGAGAGAATGCTTAGTGATGGGGTTGTGGATAGTTTTGCGCGTTTTGGGGGGGATCCATAATACGTTTGAAATTGAAATAGGGTCGCAGTCCACCGCTTCGATTGATACCCAAAGGGGTGGATCTCGTGTGGTGTGGTATTTCACTAAATCAGTTAATTGCGCTGCTCTATAATAGTTCATGAAGTTGGGTAGCCCCAGTCCGCCATTAGCTTTTGGTAGATGTAAAATTTGGTGTTTAATCCTTGGTCTGGCGGACCCCCATATAAAGTTGGAAACTCTTTTTTGTATCAGCCTTAAGTAATAAGAAGGAATTGGTACAGGGAGTACTCTGAAGAAGTAGAGGAGTTTCGGTAGAATTGACATTTTGGTTACATTAACTCTACCGATCCACGACAAAGGTAGGTGGGCCCAGGAATTTAGGAGGTTTGAGATTTGTTTTAGGAGGGGGGGTAGTTGGATGAAAATGCATCTGAAAAGGAGGCTGTGAGGTTGATTCCTAAGTATGGGATGCTTTTGTCTGACCATTGAAAAGGAAGACCGGATTTAGCTGCAATTAGTTCCATAGGTGAGAGGGATATGTTGAGTGCTAAGCATTTTTTGGGGTTTATAGCTAGTCCTGAAAGAGATGCAAATTGTTTTAAAAGGGATGTTAAATTAGGGCCCGTTACTTGGGGAGATGCGAGAAAGAGTAAGATGTCATCCGCAAACAGGCATAGTTTATGTTTGTGGCCACCTACTTCTATGCCTAGGATTTTGGGGTCCAGCCTTATCTTTTGTGCGAGTGGTTCTATGAGGAGGGCAAATAAGAGCGGGGAAAGCGGGCACCCTTGCCTTGTGCCTCTCTCAATGGAAAACAAGTCTGATCTGTATCCTGCGTATTTGACACAGGCCTTCGGATTATCATATAATTTCCTTGTCCATGTCATGAAATTAGGTCCGAAGCCCCATTTTTGTAATGCAAATTTTAGATAGGACCAGGATACAGAGTCGAACGCCTGTTTTATGTCCAAGGAGAGGAAACATGCAGGGATACCCCTCTTTTTTGCGAAGTGCGCCAACAAACTTGCCCTCCTTATGTTGTCCCCCGCCTGACGGTTAGGGATGAAGCCAACCTGGTCATGATGGATCAGGGATCCAATTGTTTTGTTTAGGTGGATCGCCAAGATTTTCCCTAGAATTTTGATGTCTGTGTTTAGCATTGAAATGGGGCGAAAATTTTCACACAGGGAATTGTCAGATTGTGGTTTCGGGATCATGCAAACTGTGGCTAGGAGTGACTCTTGTCGGAATGACTTATGAATTAGTAAATCATTGAATGCATCAGCTAATCTAGGTGAAAGATGTTCTGCATACGTCTTGTAGTATTTAGCTGTGAAGCCATTTGGTCCTGGCCTTTTATTAAGTTTGAGGTCTTTTATCGCGTCAATTACTTCTTTATGTGAGATAGGTGAGTCTAGCTGTGATCTTTGGGGGTCAGACATTTGGGGAAGGTGGAGCTCTGCAAAGAAGAGGTCTGCGTCCTGTTCGCAAAATTTATTTGTTTCCGAATATAACTTTTTCAGGTGGGTGCTGAATTTTTGTACGATTTTAAGGGGGTTACTGGATAGGATGCTATTTGCCAATTTCAATTTTATGGGGGAGTAGGATTTGTTGATTGAGTTAAGTGATCTCGCCAAATACGCCCCCGGTTTGTTAGCTGATTTGTAAAAAGTGTGTTTGGATCTGTTTATTTGTTTGTTGGCAGATTCAGTAAGAAATAAGTCATATTCTAGGCGGGCTTTGTCCAACCGGTCCCTGGTTCTAGGCGAGTAATTGTTTTGGAAGTCCGAATAGGCTAAGTTAAATTCTGTTTCTAGCTTCATTGCCATTTGTTTTCTTTCTTTTTTGAGGATCCCTATTTGTCTTTGGAAAGTTCCCCTTAGGACCGGCTTGTGGGCTTCCCATAGCGTGAGGGCAGAAATGTCCGGACTCTCGTTGTGAATTAAGTAGTCTCTCAAGGATTGTTCAATTGCTAAGCTATGAGAGGGGTGGTTGAGTAATATTTCTGGCATGTACCAGGATCGGTCATGTTTTTTGGGGATAGTAGATGCTATAGTTGTGAGTACAGCGTTGTGGTCTGACCATGGAATAGGGATAATGTCTGAGTTGAGGATTTCAGGTATCATTCCGATTGTTAAAAATATGTGGTCTATTCTGCTAAAGGATTGGTGTGGATTAGAAAAGTATGTATAATTGCGTCTTGTGGGGTTCGATTCTCTCCAGGAGTCTACAAGATTGTATTTTGAAAGAAGATTGGGGAGATTCCATTTGGGTTGTTGTTTCTGCTGAACATAGGGCGACTTGTCTAAAAAAGGGAGAAGAACTTGATTGGAGTCTCCACATATTAGAAGTGAACCTATTTTATGGGAGTTGATAGTTTGAAGAAGGTGGGACATAAATGGCATTGGGTTGAGGTTAGGGGCGTAATAAGATACTATTGTGACTGCTGTGTCTAGAATGTAACCTGTTAGAATCAGGTATCTCCCTTCTGGGTCCTTAAGTTCTGAGTTTAATGTAAATGGGGTAGAGCGATGGATAGCTATAAGAGTACCTCTCTTCTTTACTGGGGCCGATGCAGTGTATATTTGTGGGTAAGCTGAGTGGAAATATTTAGGGGTCGTGTTCGGGGTAAAATGTGTTTCCTGCAAGCATACTATGTGGGCCTTTTTTGATTGGAAGAGCCTAAATGCTTTTGTTCGCTTTTGTGGTACATTTAAACCTTGTACATTGAGAGATAATAGGTTCAGAGGTGCCATGGTAGCCAAACCAAGGTTTTCGTCTTACCGTGATTCCACGTGCGGCTGTTACCCGGATCATTCCATGCAGACGGGGTGGGGAATGAGGATGGGAAGGTTCCTAGGGAGGAGAACTCGAAAGGGAGAGAAAAAACAACATAGGTTAGAGCATTGTCATGTATCAACTCATAAAGTAAGTGTTTAAAATATCCCCTTGGCTGGGGAAATAGGTCCCTGCCAAGGAAAAGGTGGTCATCGTCGGATCCCCACATATTAGTTTGGGGACCCGAGGTAGACCGGGCGGGGTGCATGTTTTCCCACAGGACCCGAGGTAGACCGGGCGGGGTGCATGTTTTCCCACAGGACAGGAAGCCGCATTCTGTAATGTGTGAAGAAAAGGTAAGAGAGTTCTAAGTGCATGTTCCAAATAATTGTGTTGTCTGCTGAAAGTGAGGGGGAGAGGGAACTTTTCCTTACCTAGGTATGTTAAGCGTTACCCAGATGGGACTTGCGGCGATTGGAACGAGACGTGTTACTCTGGGGCTAGGCCGGGAAGATAGATATGGGATGGGGTTTGAAGAGGAGTGTTGGTTACCTGGGTACTTGTCGTGACGGAGGAATTGCCTCAGTCATGGTGGACATCCCAATGCAATAAAGAATCTAAGTTAGTGCGCAGGGGAAGTACCAGGTAAGCTATTGTTATAGGGTGTACGAGAGTTGGTTTGAGGGGGGGTGGATGAAAGAATATGTCAGGTCGATTAAGGCTGTTGATAAAGTGTGTGTATGAACACACAGAGTTGTCCCAAGTCTCTAACTATAATGCTATGTGGGGTGCATATTTCAGTTAAGGAAAGAGGCTGATAGGAGTGAGTTTCTTATGTAATTTAAGGGGTGTGGGATGAAAAGTGGTGATCTCAAAGCCTCTGGTTGAGGCAGAGCCGGTTACACCAACTGTGGAGGAAGAAGCAAACAAGAAAAAAGGTAGTCTTTTCAGTAATAGATGACCTAAGGTCCAACCTAAAGTGGGAAAGAGAATATGTTAGTGGTGATGGAAACTCAGTCCATTGAGTCATCTCGTTCAGGGAGATGCGGGGCGAGTCTGCTACGCTTGCTTGAATGACGGATGACATCATTTTGATCCTGCTGTGTTGCTTGGTTGCTAGAAGGAGAAGAAGACTGTCTTCTGCGTGCGGTTGAAGTAGCAGAGGGTTGCTCGATTAGCTTGAAGTCAACCAGGGCTTGGTGCAGTTGATCGGGAGTTCTACAGACTATTTTCGTTCCTTGTAGCGTGAACCGAAGGGAGAAGGGGAAACCCCATTGGTATTTAACATTTCGTTGCTGCAACTCGATTAGGAGGGGTTTCATAGCTCTTCTTTTAGTGATGGTTAATTGCGAGATGTCAGCGAAAATTTGATAATTATAGCCTTGGAATGACAAGTTGTTTTTTTTCCCTTGCTGCCGTCAAAATTTGCTCTTTAGACTTATAGTAGTGGAACTTGGCTACTATGTCCCTGGGAGGACCATCTGTTTTTTTAGGGGTAAGTGCCCTGTGAATTCTGTCCATTTCTAGACGTTCAACAGGAATACCTGGGAGTAGTTCTTGACATAGAGCTAAGACGGTGGATTGAAGGTCCATTACAGACTCTGGTATGCCCCTAAATCTTAGGTTAGACCTCCTTTCCCGGTTCTCAAAGTCCTCTAATCTATTCTGTAAGGTGAAATTTTCCTCTTTAAGTGCGTCAATCTCAGATATACAGTCCTGTGTGTATACTTCAATCTCCTCTACCTTGGCTTCCAGGGCATCTGTGCGGCATCCCACTTCTCTTATTTCCTTAGTGAGACTTGAGGTGATTTGCTCTGAGGTCTGTTTCAGGGCTCTGCGGAGCATCCTTTCAAACTGCTTGAGCAGTCCTGAGGGGACTTCACTGTCCCCAATATCCCTTTGTGATAATGTGCTAGCCTCTTCTTCCTCATTTTCTGAGGAAATGTTAGAAAGTGCTGCCATTAGGTTGTCAGGTTTGGCTGCTTTAGCTGCCTTTTGTTTCCTTTGTTTACCTGAGGGGAGCTGCTCTGAGGCGAGCTGTGTTTTCCTGGTGGCACTTCCAGTCAGCTGAGCGCTGCATGAGGGGTTCATTTTGGATCTATTCCTCGAGCCTCCCAGCACCATTTTTAGATTTTTGTGGTCCTCTCACCTTCCAGCTGGTATAAGGCTGATTTTCATATGTTTTGCGGCTGGATTTGAGTCGAATTATCCACGGCTCCTGTCCCGTGAAGCAGAGCTCTAAGCAGGCATGTCTGCTCTGCTAGAGCCCCAGGACACGCCCCCCTCCTGCAGACAGATTTGATCGTGTGTACGAGGCCTCAGAGTTCCCTGTAAATAAAACCCTAAATAGGTGTTCCAGGAGGAAAAGAAACCAGGAGAGGGCATACAGCTGACTTAATGGTATTGTACATGTAGGTAGCACATAGCAATCCCTAAACGAATGGAAAGTATGTCCAGTACGTTTAAGACAGAAAGGCCTTGGATAAAGGCACATGAGTCTTTGAGCTGAATCCACCCTACTCCGTGAATGTAATCAGGTTATTAATGGGTTTAAAAGTGGGACATCATATAATGACTGAACTTGGTTACATAAATATAAAAAATATAAAACATGCCTAGTTGATGCCCGAAATCTCCATGTCCAAAACAGTGCAGGGGGCTATGCCAATTATATGTCACTAAGTAATCACTAGCAAAGTAGACTAGACTATTATTAATAAAAATTAAGCAGTAGAGGCACTCAGAAAGGAGAAACGGGTGTGTTATCCACCCAATAATTATGAACAAAAAGTGGAGTATAGTCTCAGATACAGTAATAAAAAAGTCTTTATCAATATGACCTTTTTATTATTTGAGGCTATACTCCCCCTTTTGTTCAAATTTATATAAGCTGTTATAGTGTTTTTTGCTGAGAAATATTCACAATGGCCCAGATTCACAGAGCAATTACGCCTGTCTAACTGGTGTTAGACAGGAGTAATTTCAAATTTCGCACGCCGTATCACTAGTTTGAATCCTCAAACCATGATACGGCGGCTTCGGGCTTCGATCCGAGAGGCTTACGTCTTCGTAAGCCTTCGGATCTACGCTGCGATATTTTTGCGGCCGCTGGGAGGAGTCCGCGTCGTTTTCAGCGTCGGGATATGCAAATGTGGTTTTACGGCGATCCACGAAGATACGAGCGGCCTTCGCAATCGCTTTCGTCTATTTTTTTCTACGTACTGTTAGACCAGCTTTTTGCTGGTCTAACGGTGCGTAGCCCATGTTAAGTATGGCCGTCGTTCCCGCGTCGAATTTAATTTTTTTTTTTTTTTTTTACGTAAGTCGTTTGGGAATAGGAATGTCCGTAAACAACGCTACTCAAACAACGAATGACGTAACGACGTGATTTCGCGCAATGCACGGTGGGAAATTTCTGAAGGGAGCATGCGCAGTTCGATCGCCGCGGGAACACGCCTATTTTAAATACTTCACGCCCCCTACTCGCGTAGATGGCTTGCGCCGGGAGAAATACTCTACGCCGCCGTCGTTTACTGGACAAAATCTACCGGGATTCCACGTAGAGCCAGGTAAAAAACGGCGGCGTAGAGTATTTCTGTTACTCTACGCTAATCTAATTCTCTCTGAATCTGGCCCATTGTTTCTATTCTCTGTATATATTTTGTATCCTTCTCTTTTTGTACAGTATAACCTTAATTAGGAACATTGCTTTCTAAAAGTAACCAACATACTGTATGGCATAATTCTGTGCCAGAAAAGGTGAAAAAAACATGGATGACATCTTTAGTTTTTTTTTTTGTTTTTTTTGGTTTCTTATATATTTTTTGGTTATATATATATATATATATATATATATATATATATATATATATATATATATATATATATATATATAATAATTTTCCTTGCTCTTTAAATGTTTCTCTTGTTCCTCCTCCCTACAGGCCTGGTGACAGAGTTATGGTGATGGATGACTCTAACGAGGATTGGTGGAAGGTGAGAAATCCAGATTTTATGGTCTCAGCAGGTACAGCAAGGAGAGAAATACAGTAAAAAAGTGAAAATAGAGTGAAGAGATGTGAGTCTTTGTCTGTGAATTATGGGGAATGATCAGTGAAGAGGCAGAAAGAGGAAATGTGGGTTTGGCTTATATAAATGTGCAACAAAGTAATTCATGCAGAATGACCCCCTCCACACACAATAGCCATCCCACTGTTAGTCTCACTGCATATTATTCATTATCACAATGCCCAGGCCATACTCTGAATGTGGGCAGAAAGGGTTAGGTCACATTGTGATAAACACAGAGGGAGGTCAGCTATTGATGACAGAAGTGCTGGCAGAGAGAGGAATAAGGAGAAAAAGAAGAGAGAGAGAATAAATGTGCTCATACGACACAATAATAGCACATTTATACAGGTTTGCTGCAGGAATATTAGGGACCACAGGAAGGGACAGACTGCATATACCAAGGGTACCAATTACAGTGTAACTGAGAAGCAGCATAGGTGGTAGAGCTATTATGGGATTTGGAGGTCCCAGCTTAACCACTTTCTACCCACGCTATAGCCGAAAGATGGCTACAGCATAGGCTTAGTTTGTCGGAAGGGTGTCCTCCGTGATCATGCCCCCTCCTTCAGACTCAGCTGATCACAGATCGGGGTAAAGGGCACTCAGCAGCCCTTTACCACGTAATTAATCAGCTGTGTCTAATGACAGCTGATCACAGTATGTAAACACAAGCCAGTTATCAGCTTTTCTGAAATCATGCTAATAGAGTGAGGAGAGAAAAAGAAAGCTGATAACGGGCTTGTGTTAAAGGGACATCGGCACTGATAATCAGGGCTCTGAATATCGGTGTCCTGATTACCAGTCCCACCAGTGCATAGTTGCCAACATTGCAACAAAAAAAAAAATTGGGACACTTTTTTGCGTGTAGGTGGAGACTTAGGGGGCTGGGCATTCGTTTGTGGGCGTGTTATATCATAATACAAAAATGTGGGATAATGAGCGTGGCTTAAATGGGCATGGTTTGGAAGGGGTGTGGTTAGAACCTGAGATGAATGAGGGATGGAGGAAGAAAGAAAGAAAGACAGAGGGAGAGAAATAGTGACAGAGAAAGAAAGAAAGAGGGAGAGAAAGAGAGAGAGAAAGGGAGAAAGAAAGAGGGATGGAGGGACAGCAGACCCAGATCCTACACCACAATAGAAATATATGTATTCCAGAAAGTTTAACAAATCAGCAGATCAGGATACTCCAATACCTGGTGTTAGTGCTTCAATCATCCCGGCACTATGGTTATTATAGTGTCAGGGTGATTAAAGCGCATTATTTCTATTATTACATTGTAATATAGAATGAAATTATTCAACTCACCATAATGCCGAATCAGTAGAAGCCCTGAGCATGTCGCCTGCCACCAGATGCCATCAGGTGCCCCCAGCAGAGTCCGTCCTTACATCAGGTGCCCCCAGCAGAGTCCGTCCTTACATCAGGTGCCCCCAGCAGAGTCTGTCCCTGCATCAGGTGCCCCTGCAGAGTCCGTCCTTACATCAGATGCCCCAGCAGAGTCCGTCCTTACATTGGGCATTCCTAGCGGAGTCCCTCCTTACATCAGGTTTCCCCAGTAGAGTCCCTCCTTACATCAGCTGTCCCCAGTTACCAGTGGCATCACTAGGGTTGGTATCACACGGTGTGGACAAACATGGCATTACCCCCTCCCCACATTGTCCTCCCTCAGTACAGACCCTCCTCCATCACAATAGACCCACCTCAGGATAAACCACCCCCTCCTCCATCAGTACAGACCCCCCTGGACAAACCAGCCCCATCTGTACAGACCCCCATCTGTACAGACTCCCTCCAGGAGTACAGACCCCCCAAGATAACCCCCATCTGTACAGGCCCCCCCAGGCCAATTCACCCCCCTCCAACTGTACAGACCCCCCAGGACAATTCACCCCCTCTATCTGTACAGACCCCCCCAGGACAATTCACCCCCCTCCATCTGTACAGACCCCCAAGGATAATTCACCCCCATCCATCTGTACAGACCCCAGGACAATTCATCCCCCCTCCAACTGTACAGACCCCCCAGGACAATTCATCCTCCCTCCAACTGTACAGACCCCCATAACAATTCACTCCTCCATCTGTACAGACCCCAGGACAATTCACACCCCTCCATCTGTACAGACCCCCCATTCATGCACCTGGGCATGCAGCCACCCGGGGGGTTGCTTGTTCAGACTGTCACTTACTCTCCAGGCGGGAGCCAGTGAGACTGAGACAGCAGAGTCTCACTCTCAGACAGGGAAAACGCAGCGCCGGGACCCAGGACTCTCCATCGGGCCTCTGTGAAGCTCGGGATGGTCAGTTTGTCTCCCCGCCATTTACAGAACCAAGAGGTGGAGCCTGGGTGGCAAGAAAGCAGCCAATAGAAATGGAGCTTAATTTCTATTGCAGTCAATTTCATTGCCACCCTGGGCTCCGCATCTTATTTCTTCCCCTACAAGCTGGTCTTCTGTAAAATGGCGACAAGAGACAGAATTGACTAGTGAAAAAAAAAAAGTAAAAAAAAAAATCAGGACAAAACCAATTTCCCGGAGACAATCCACGGGAATCAATAAGCTCAGGACAAAGGTCTAAATCCTGTGAATGTCCCGGAAATTCGGGAGAGTTGGCAAGTATGCCAGTGCTGCCAATAAATGCCCATCAGTGCCTCCTCATCAATGTCACCTATTAGTGCTGCCTATCGGTGCCGCCTACCAGTGCTACCTATCAGTGCCGATCAGTGCCACCTCTCAGTTCCCTTGAGTGCTGTCTATCATTCCCTATCAGTGCCGCCTATTAATGCTGCCTCATCAGTGCCACCAATCAGGGCCCACCAGTGTCACCTATCAGTGCCCATCAGTGCTGCCTCAGCATTGCCCATCAGTGCAGCCTATCAGTACCTATCAGGGCAGCCTCATCAGCGCACATCAGTGAAGGAGAAAGATTACCTGTTTACAATATGTTATAACAACCTATAAAAAAATAAAAAAAATTGTTTTAGTTTTTTCTTTATTTGTTTAGCAGAATATAAAAAACCCAGTTGTAATTAAATACTACCAAAAGAAAGCTCTTTTTGTGTGTAAAAAAAATTATGAAAAAATAACATGATACAGTGTTGCATAACAGCGCAATTGTCATTCAAAGTATGACAGCGGTGAAAGATGAAAATTGGCCTGGGCAGAAAGGGGGTAAAAGTACCCAGTAGGCAAGTGGTTAAAGAGTATGTATAGCCAAAACTTTTTTTTTGTGTTTAGAGCAGGGATCCTCAAACTTTGGCCCTCCAGCTGTTGTAGAACTACACATCCCATGAGGCATTGTAGCACACTGACATTCACAGACATGACTAGGCATTATGGGAATTGTAGTTCCTGAACAACTGGAGGGCCGTAGTTTGAAGACCCATGGTTTAGAGGACTGAATGGTTAAAGCCCTGTTTATTTTTTACGGTGTCCCAGAGAAGCAACAGAAAGTGAGAGGGAATCTCCACAAAGTAAGCAGAATTCCCCTCTTAAGCTGGGTGTTACTTCCTCTTTGTTTCCCTGCAAAGGTAAAGCATAATGGTCTACTATGCATCGCATAGTAGCCCATTATGTGACACTGACCCGCAATAGAAGCCTGTGATGTCTCCGTCTTCTTTGTGAGTAGCGAGGGGCCATTCTTCACTCCTCTTCCTTCCGGGGCCGCGAACTCCGGCTCTGTGAGTGGCCAGAGTCGCGTGACATCGCGTGACGTCTCTCTCCTGTGCATCCGAGTGGGAGCCTTGTAGAATAATTACATTAATTTGGCTTTTTAAACCAAGGTCTCTAGCTTGCTGGCTGAGTTCCCCTTTAGCTTTTGAGTTTTACTCAGCTTGGCAATAAAGTAGATCTTTGAGTGAGTTAGGCTTGAATAAATGGCTTTTGACGCAGCTGTTTCCCAGTGTCCAAGGTTTGACATGAGGTCAGTGGGTCAGCAGGTTCACAGATACGAATACACACAGGGCTAAATTCAGGTAGAACATACGCCGGTGTATCTCGAGATGCGCCGCATAAGTCTAAATGTGCGACGTCGTATCTATGCGCCGTACCCACAGAACCAGATACGCGTGAAAGTAGGCTTTTCCCGACCGGCGTAATTTGCCTACGCATCGTAGGCGCATATTTATTTCGAACGCATCTGTCGCACCCATTGATTTCCTATGCAAATATGCAAATGAGGGAGATACGCCGATTCCCGAACATACGCGCGCTGGGCGCAGGCTACGCGCGGTGCACCTAAGCTGTACACCCGGCCTAAAGTTACCCCTCATAAAGCAGGGGTAACTTTGCGCCAGACTTGCTGAAGTCAGCTGGAGAGCAGCTTCAGCAGCACCATTACGGATGAGCTAAGCAACCACACTTGTAGGACAAGACATGGCAGCCGTGTTCCTAGCACTACTAATGGGTCCCCCGCCACGTAGGAGGAGGGCACGTGAGAGGATATACCGCACACGCATAAACTTCTTTGGCACGGGTGATTTGGAGGTGTTTCGCATTTTCAGATTCAGCCCTGAAGCCATCCAGGAAATAGCCACAGCCAGGGGTGGACTGACCGTTGAGTGACTCGGGCACTGCACGAGGGCCCCATGCCACTAGGGGGCCCCATCAGGGTTGCCAGACTGACATGCTTTTGATGGGAAAATGCTGAGATTTTAGCTGCCCCAACACTGCACTGCCTCCTGGCGTGGTGGCCATCAGTAAGCCTAGGGGCCCCATAATCTTCTATTGCCCAGGGGCCCCATAAGTTTTCAGTCCGCCCCTGGCCACAGCCCTGCATGATGACATCACCAGCAAGACACACCGCTCACAAGCAGTGCAGCCACTGGTCAAGGTACTGGCAACACTGCATTTCCTTGCCAGTGGCTCGTTCCAGTGTACAAGTGGAGTTGTAGCTGGGATGTCACAATCCACCATGAGCAGATGTGTGGACCAGGTTGTCCCCGCAATCCTCAGACACATGTCCCACCACATCATTAGACCCACCAATGAACATCTGCGGCAGAAGGCAATGCAGGGTTTCTACAGGATTGCCAGATTCCCACGCACCGTGGGGGCCATCGATTGCACACATGTGGCACTACGGCCCCCCGTGACACAGAGCACATATACCGCAATCGCAAGCAGTGGCATTCCATCAATGTACAGGTGATAGCCGATGCCCAATACCTCATATGGCACATATTAACCATATCATATTAACCAGAGCATACAAAAAAGGCTCTTAACCAGAGCATACAAAAATAAAAGGCTCTTAACCAAAGCATACAAAAAAAGGCTCTTAACCAGAGCATACAAAAAAAAGGCTCTTAACCAGAGCAAAAAGTAACACCAAAAAAAAATCATTTGCCCTGGCGTGGGCTACGCCTGGTGCCCTGGCTCCTCAGTTGCCTGGGGGGAGCCTCAGGTGTGGGGGGGTGGGGCATCAGGAGCAGGCTCTTCCGCAGTTCTGCCAGGTGCTGGCTGCCCGGCCTTCAAGGCAACGGCGATGCGGGTGAGCACCGCATTGATCTCAGCCTGCATCTGCAGCTGGCGGTTGGTGGTATGCTGCTCGTGGCGCCTCCTCTGCCTCCCCTCCGCAGCGATGACAGCAGTATTGGCCTTTACAGCCACTCGCAACATCTTAACCTCTGTCACGAGGTGTGATGTCGTTGCCTACAGCTCACCCACACAGGTCACGACGGCAGCAGTGTTCCCACTTAGGTCCTGCAGACTATCTGGAATTTGTGGTGCGGATGCCAAGCTGTCTGCCATTCGCTGCACGTGGCAGGCAAGAGAACCCACATGTTGGTTCTGGCGTGCCTGATCCCTGATCAAATTCTCTAGAATAGCCTCAGGAACACCCCTGGTTTTACGGGTGGCCTTCCTAGGGGCAGGAGAGGCTTGCGGCCGGGAATATGGGGAGGCCCTTGAGGAGCTTCCTCTTATGGAGGAGGATGGTAAGGGGCTTCCTCTGATGGAGGAGGATACTGAGGGTGGTCCCCTGATGAGGTAGGAGGCCTGGGAGGGACCAGGGATGATGGGATCCTCCGCAACTAAATAGAGAACTTCCTCCAGGTTCCCATGCTCCTCCTCTACTTCTTTCAGAGGTGAGGTGTGGGCACTCACATTCCTGGATGGCATGGCTTGCCCAGCAGACACCAACGGGCCAGGTCCCTCCTGCACATCTGTGGATGACAAAAAACATTCACATGTTGGTGGACCCACACACTTGTCACATTTTTTGTTTCACCCCCTCACATGTTACACACCAGATAGGAGATAAAACACACTTACCTGACCTCAAGGGCTGGTTCCTGGAGTCGAAGCCCTCCGAGCCCTCCACCTGCTCCCAATGCAGTCACTGGCAGGGCCGGATTTCCCACAAGGCCACCGAGGCCAGGCCTCGGGGCGGCGCCGCTTCTGCTGTGACTTTTTGGCTTTCAGGCCCCCCCCCTCGTGGGCGGCGGCACTTGTTATTTAGGCAGTGTAGCTATTTTTCGCCGCCCGCTGCCGAGTACTCCCCCCCTCCTCTCTTCACAGTAAAAATTTCACAGCGCTGCTCCGGGACTCCTTTGCTCCAGCCTGTCCCTCTGGAGCGGCGCTGTGTCTGTGTGTGGGTGCAGCGGGGGATGGGAGCATCAAGAGGTCAGCTGACCTTCTGGCCAGCGGGGACACCAAGCACCCAGCGCTGAGGAGAGCCCAGATGTCTGAGATGGTCAAAGATGCAGAGGTAAGGAGGAGAATGGATCCTCCCTCTCTACATCGAGCTGTGTGGGGGGGGGGGTGGGGATTGAGGTGAGTTCTACATCGAGCTGTGTGTGTTTGAGTTCTACATCGAGCTGTGTGTGTGTGTGGAGGGGGAGGTGAGTTCTACATCGAGCTGTGTGGGGGGGGGGGGTGAGCTGAGTTCTACATCGAGCTGTGTGTGGGGGGAGGGGGGGGGTGAGGTGAGTTCTACATCGAGCTGTGTGTGGGGGGAGGGGGGGTGAGGTGAGTTCTACATCGAGCTGTGTGTGGGGGGGGAGGGGGGGAGGTGAGTTCTACATCGAGCTGTGTGTGTGGGGGGGGGGTGAGTAGTGCTGGAATTTATAGGAGTCAGGTAGGTCAGTGTGTGTGTAAGGAAGCACTCCACTGGCTGGGGACAGTGACATCTGAGATGTTAGGAAGCACTCCGCTGGCTGCGGACAGTGACACCTGAGATGTAAGGAAGCACTCCGCTGGGGACAGTGACACCTGAGATGTAAGGAAACACTCCACTGGGGACAGTGACACCTGAGATGTAAGGAAGCACTCCACTGGCTGGGGACAGTGACACCTGAGATGTAAGGAAGAACTCTGTTGACTGGGGACAGTGACACCTGAGATGTAAGGAAGCAATCCACTGGGGACAGTGACACCTGAGATGTAAGGAGGCACTCCGCTGGCTGGGGACAGCGACACCTTTGATGTAAGGAAACACTCCACTGGGGACAGTGACACCTGAGATGTAAGGAAACACTCCACTGGACTTCCGGTTCCGGCGCCGCATGGAGTAGCTGTGTGCTCACTCAGCTCCCGCACACAGGCACCAAAAACTGCCTATAAAAGCTTGCAGACCCGCCACCAACCCCTGGGACAAGCATCCGCCATCCCCCCAAACGAGGATGGATAGTTTCCTGGAAAAAAGCAGCGCGCGATCGTACGCCGCCGCCGCGGCGCAGACGGGGCAGCCGCAAATCGAGGCCCCGGCTTCGGTCTACACGGATCGGGTCGTGGATCCGATCGTGGAAACGACGCCTGCTATGGAGGTGAGCGTACCACCAGCCCCTCCTACCATCCCTCAGGCTGTCCACATCTCCTCACCTCCCCCACAACTGGGGGACATACACAGTATAGAGCTGATGGCCCAGGCCGTGGCCGCTCTGTTATCCCCCATGATAGCCACCTCAGTTGAAAAGGCCATCAATGCAGGGTGTGAACTTTGGGGGTTCTTTAGCTCAGCGAGACAAGTGCGTAAACCGTGTCAGTAAAGCAAAGGGTCTTTATTGGCGACCAAAACAAAACAAAACAAAATAATGCTTTCTTCAGCACAAAAATGTCACAACAAAAGTCCTGCTTGTTTCCAGCATAAATTAGATAAGTCTCTCTTCAGCACAGCAAAACAACCAAAAGAAAGGCACATACGTTTTAGTAAGAAGTCCTCCAGTCCTTCCCTGCAGACACAGCTTCACTTCCAAAACTACTCCACCCTCTGTCAGGACTTCCTTTCCTTTTAACTCACTTCCTGGAAGTGGTTAACCCCTTGTGTGCCTGAAGCCAGGGGTCAGAAGGGGAGGCTCTGTTCCCTCCAAATGGCGCTTCAGAGCCTCCGAAATCCCGGACCCCCGAATATCATTAAAAGAAGACAGAGAGGACTTTAAGCCCGTCCTCTCTGGATCCATTTTATCTGTCCGGAACCTCTCACCCCCTTTGGGTGACCTCCTGAACCAGTGCTTAAAGGGACCAGATTCCAAAAATTGGCGCTATGTAGCGTCCATCCAGGACCCATCCCTGGCGTCCTGTACAAGGGATACAGAAACTCCAGGCCCAACTAGGGGAGCATGCATCCCGGCTAAATGAAGCTGGGAGCCGCATCGCCCACGTAGAAGAGGAACTGTACCAGGCCCAATCCTTTGAACATGCGCAAGACAAGACGAACAAATATATACTTGATAAGCTGGACGACCTTGAGAACAGATCCAGGAGGAGCAATCTACGCTTTATTGGCGTCCCCGAATCGCTGCAACCCCAGGCACTTTCAGATCTCTGCTCACAACGCATCCCCGAGGCCTTGGGCCTGCCGGGCCCCTGCACGGTTGAGCGCGCCCACCGCATGGGCCTTTTCAACTCTGAACGCAAATCACCACGTCCAGTGATCGCCAAGTACCTCAACTATTTGGATAAGTCCCTCATCCTGCAGAAGTTCAGGCAGTCCAGGACCCTCCAGATAGACAGCATGAATATCTTGGTTTTTGCGGACTACTCCGTGGACGTCTCCAAGAGGAGGAAGGCTTTCCAGCAGATCTGCTTGGAGCTCCACCGAATGCAAGTCAAGTTTACTCTGGCCTTCCCGGCCGTGCTTAGACTCTTAAGCAGAGGCCTTTCTGAGGTCCCACCGCTCAGGCCCACACCACAACCTGTCTCCCAGAGCTGCACCCACCAACCGGGCCCTGGAACACGGGAGCCCGCCCAAGGACTCTCCTAAAAGATTCAAGGCTTCTGGATCCGACCGACAACAAACCTCTTCCTCTTGAACCCCCTTTTTCTTTTGGATGGCCACACCATCTTGGTGTAACTTTGCTGCGCCTTGATCGTCTTAGACCCCCTTCTGGGTCCTTCTCCTCCATCGTGCCTCCCCCTCACCCTCACCCGGGGGGGCCACTGTAGGCCCAATGCTATTATGCTGTTATGCTATTTTGTTTTGTTCTATAATGCTATTTTATTTTAAATTGTTTTATGTTCTTCTTGCACGATTGGTAATAGTTGCTCTAGCTTTTTACTTGTGCTTTATATTGGGTTATCGCATACATTTATATGATACGTGTGGGACCTTCTGTTCTTCCGCAGGGATAACTGTTTAGATCTTGCCCCCCCACGCATTGCTCCTGCTGCCTACACCCCCCCCTTTGGTCGCTGCGGGTGAAGTGCTGCATTGCCCTGGGTTGGGAGTTGGCCTATTCAGTGGCTCCATGCGGAAAAAAGTGAAGTTCCCGAATTTTGTTGTTCACTATGTTTATCCCCATCCTTTCTCCCCCATCTCCCCTTCCCTATTTCTCTGCTCTCTCCCCGTTTTATGGGATCCGTTAACACCTCCGTTCTCTCTCCCAGTCAACCATTGCTCCGTCTGCTGTCCTTGTATCCCACTTCTGCCATACTCCATGCTCCCATATACTTCGCCTCCACATCCTGCCTACACCCCTTTGATAGTTTTCCCAACATGAGAATAGTCTCCTGGAATGTTAAAGGGCTCCGTTCCCCCAATAAGAGGATGAAAGTTCTGCGTCACCTTAAAAGGCTTAAGACCGACATCGCCCTCCTCCAGGAAACCCATCTGTCCACTCCCGACTTCCCGCGGCTGTGGAAACTCTGGATGGGCACGGTCCTCGGCTCTGACTCATGCGGTCGGAAAGCCGGGGTAATAATCCTAGTCAACAAAAACCTTCCCTGCAAGATACTGTCCTCAGATTCAGACTCTGAGGGGCGATTTGCCTCTGCCCGTATCCAACTGGGATCCAGGGTTGTAAACATCACTAATGTATATGCTCCCAACAGCCCCACAAGTACTTTTTTTAGCGACATCACCTCTTGGGCGCTTCGAGACCCAGCTTGCCCACACCTGATAGGAGGGGACTTCAACTCTATTATGCACCCGACAGATGACAGGTCCTCTACCAGACACTCCCGTCCTCCGTTGACTCCTCTCACCCAGACCTTGTTGGCGTCGACAATTGACTCACTGCACCTTCACGACTTATGGCGACTAAGACACCCAGCTGACAGGAAATTCTCGTTCTATTCCCACCCTCACAATGTCTTCACGAGACTGGACTATCTTTTCTGCTCTGACTCTCTCCTCCCACTGGTCTCGGAAGCTGACATACACGACATTGCAATTTCGGATCATCGCATGCCCCGGTCTCGAACCACTCTTGAAGATCCT